>JARHVA010000470.1:3015000-3237500 GCA_037957365.1 Torreya grandis | reverse complement strand
ACATGCTTTTATGTGTAAAATAACAGGGACGTGATCGTATTATTGATAACGCGATCATTTTATCTACTGACCAAGGTTCGCTTCATCTACATGTTCATTGTTTTAATGTACAAAATAACAGTAGTATGATCACGTTATTGTTTTTACAATAATGCAATCATATTATCTATTAATGCGATTATATTATGACTCGGTAATTACCGAACCATAATTTAAATAACACAATCCTATTACGTAAAATGTCCACAAAATTGTCTCCCAACTTTATGCACTTACCCCGCCATGATTTGCATTAATTAATATGAAACCAAAGATTTTCCTTATTAAGTTGTGCGTGTTAAATACTTGTAAAGTGAGTTTCAAATTGTGAAAGGGAAGCCTCTATTGATGAGGACCATAGACGGCACAAAAAGGAACTCCCAATGGAAGAATGAGAAGAGTGCCATGAATTGTAGATTTCGATGAGATCCAAGCCCATGTGGAGGCTATGAAAACTACATGACACGAAGTAGTAGTTATAAGAGTAAATGACAATGAAGAGCAAGAAGCACTCAAGATTTAGGTCGAGGTCGATGAACTAGAGGATATATTTCTGAAAACCATTTGAAAAAGACGAATTAGGCCATAGTGTGACACCCCTAACTATTCTAGTAGCTCGTGTCATGAAGAATTCTTTGGTTGGATCTTTGAGTTGGATAAATATTTTGAATATGAATAATTGAAAGATCCAAATAAATTGAAGTTTGCATGTACGAAGTTTAATGGAAATGTATCCTTATATTGGGATCATATGCAAATGAAGAGAGTTAGACGCAGCAAGAAGCAAAGACAAAATCAAAACTTGGATCATGATGGTTATAAAGCTAAATGGTAAATTCCTACCGTAAGATTATTATGTGAGTTTGTTCAAAGAAAATGCTAAATTTGAAGCAAAAGGATATCAATGTAAAATACTACATAGAGCAGTTTTATAAGCTTATCATTCGGGTTGTTCATGTTGAAGATGACGCAGAAAATATTTCAAGGTATGCAAATGGTCCATATATTATTTAGATCTTTCGGTTTTTTACACCGGCACGGCTTTGCAGGGGGCAAACTACCAGCGTTTTACCAGGGGCACAATACTATTACTTATTTAGACGTCACTCTCACTGCTACCAACTGCAGATCACCAACGAAATGGTCTGAAGGCGGATGCTTCCGTCACGGTGAAGTTTGGTAAATCGAAAACCATGACGATGACTTTCACGTTTGTTGCCAACACCAATGCCAACATTAGTACAAAGAAATGCAAGGTGAAACTTTGAGCAGACGGATGGACTTGCAGATGTTATTGTCTTTTGAGAAGACGAGGAGCCTGGAAGTTTGTCATTCGATCGTGGTTATGGCGGCGGTAGCAATCTTTCTTTTTTCTCTCCTAATGGTTTTGTGATTCGTCTATACTATCACTGTTACATAGTATATTCCGATTCGTATCATGATACAATGTTCTGGTTATCACAGACACAAATATCTGTTGCTACATTTAATTATATTCGTTGATTTTAACCAACTGCTTATTTTCTGCAATGTTAAATAAAATGTCACGCATTCAAGGATTTGTTGGATGGTTACAGGTTCAGCCACAGGCCGGCTCCCTAATATTTCTGGGAGCATCTTCAATATTTTATTAAAAAATCGTCACGCATTTGAAGTATGGCGCTAAATGAAGTTACCCATTACAGTTCGTTACTTGTTTGCGTGTACATAGAAACAAAAAATATTAAAACATGTAAGACCCGCCTCTCAGACTTTTTCTAAGAGACTCTTGATGACATTATATGGCGCAAAAGTCGTTCAGGCGAGATTTGTTTTATTAATTTTTTTCCCTTGGGCAAACGGGTGGATCCAGCCATCACCTAGATGCCATTTTCATTGAGAATTGACTTAAAAGGAGCAAGTTAGGGGGAAGGGATGTATTTTTTTATTTTCCTAAAGTACTGTATAAATTAATGGTCATATTATTCAAAAATTATATATGTTAATCATGTTTTATTTTATATATAAAGAATAAAATAATAATAATTTTATACTTTAGTGTAAATGAGTAGTGATATCTTATTTAAAATTTATATAATAATTATGTTTCAATTTTTTAAAATTTATATATTCATTATATCTTAATTTTTATGTATGAAAGATAAAGTAATAATAATACTATATTTTTATGTAAATCAATATTCATATTTTATTTAAAATTTATATATGTTGATCATGTCTAAATTTTTACGAGTGAAGGACAAATAACAATAATTTTATATTTTTTCATGGAAGTGATAATAGAAAATCATGTTGTGTAAGGAGGATACGTTCTATTTCATGATGAGATTGAGCAATGATAAAGTAGTGGGAAAGCGCAAGATCATATAAAACATATGAGCAATGAAATATTCCAAAATAAGTTGAGGAGTAATAATTCAATAAAACAATTGTACCTTGTGGTTCTTCTAACAAATGTGTGTTTAACAAGCCACTTGTCCCACTAATAGCACCACAATCACTCTCTTCAATAAACTATGTGGTTAAGTTACCCTCCATTAATAATATTTATTCAAAACATGTAAATTGTAAATTATACAATTAAATTGTAATAAAATTGTAAAATGCACTCTAAAATCTAAAAGCAAAATTTTAAAATATTGAAAATATTCTTGATAGAGCTTGGCAGACTCTGACGGATTCTGACTGACTCTGGCTCCTTCAGAGACCGAGAAGCCATTCATTATTCCTGGAAGGCCAATTCAATCGCAGATTTATTAGCCAAGCAAGGCCAAGGCATTAATTAGATGGAGGAACTAGTTATGAATAATCAATCAGCGACGCCCACGCAGAGGAAGTGGTTTAATGAGCCTCGATGGATTAATCCTTCCGCTACGCCCACAAATGAACCATCTTTCAATATCTATTTAAAAATTGATGTCACGCATTCCAAGTCTGGCGCTACAAACAAATGAAGGAATAAACTTACGAAATGCCATCCGTGATTTAAAAAAGTTTGCGTTTTACGTACAAACAAATCAAAACGCGTAGGACCCGCGGCACGCCTCTTCGACTCTTTCTGCGGAACGTTCACGACTTTATACAGGAAAAGTAGTCGAAGCAAGATTTGTTTCTATTCATTTTTTCCTTGGTTGCAAACGGGTGGATCCGGCCACCCCTTACATGCCATTTTCAGTGAAAGTTGCCTCAAAAGAGCAAGTTATATCGGAAGGGTTGTAATTTTTTATTTTTAATAAAAGTGTAAGAGTGTAAGTTGTACTTTATTAAAAATTTATATATGTTGACTATATTTCAATATTTATGTATAAAAGGTAAATTAATAATAATTTTATATTTTTATTGAAGGTGATGGTAGAAAATGAGATTGTGTGTTTTTTTATACATCTTAAAAATGAGTTATATGCGGAGGAGACATTTTGTTTCACGATGAGGTTCAACAATAGTGAAGTAGTGGGGAAGGGCAAGACCATATAGAACATGCAAGTGACGAAAGATTTCAAGGTGAGTTGAGTGGTGATGGTTCAATGTCGGAATCATACCTCTTAACACGTGTACTTCGCAAGCCACCTATCCCATTCACGGCTCTGTGGTCACTGTCTTCATGAACCATGAGATCATAAATTTCTCATTCCAAATTTTGATTGTGTTTTTGGATACATGGGAGAAATGGTGTCACAACAATCGATTGCAATGCAACCATTGTTTCACTTTTGCCTCCACAGTGAAATCTTGTAGTAGACATGGATGCACATTTTCAAGCCTCAAATGAGCAATTTCCATTTTCAATTATCACGACAACAATGTATCATTTGGCCAAATGCCTCGATCAAGATAACTTTTGTTAGGTGAACTAAGATTTTATTTGACAAATAAAATAAGATAAAATAATGATATCAATGTTTAAAATAAATGTCAGAATAGGTTTATAGAAATGAAAAATATACAATGTTAATTAACGAATATAGGTGCAAGGAGGGACTAAATTTGTTGGTTGTATGATTGTATTTGTGTTTTTTTAGCTGTAATTTTATACAATTAATATTTTTAGTACATTGTGTCAGATGTAAGGTAAAGTTTTTGGATAGATCATCAAAAACTTTGAACGAATAGAATAAATATATAGATAATATGTAATTTTTCTTTCTTGTACTATGAACTATACTAATATTTGAAAGACATTGTTGAATAAATAATCATCACTATTTTATTTTAATGACGATTAGTATCGACTATCAAATTTAGTCCATGGGTGCAAAAGCAACTCCAACAAGGCCAAAAACAAAAAAAATATGCAACCAAGAAAATATATGAAAATAAATCATGTCTTTCAATGCCTTGGCGATCCCACCATATCTACAACCATGTTATGGAGTCACTTCTTACTTAATTTTGAAGATGAAACCATGTGAAAAAAAGAACCAAACCTATAAGTGCATATCCTTGTCGAAGTAAAGTTTCTAGCTAAATGTTGGCAAAGATCAAATATATCTCGAAAGAAAGAGAGAGAAACATTTTTTATCCTTGTAAGCCATGAAGGTTTGTAGAGAGTTATACAAGTCTCTAAAGAGGCAAACAAATTTCACCCCGATCTCATAATAAAGAGAATATCTGAATACAAAATGATCTTCAATTTTAAGCTCTAAATAAAAAATCTAACAAATACGATTTACCTAAGGAATATGGTGATATATCTAATGTGGAGGTGGTGTAAACAAATTCTAAATTGTGATAATAGAACCCTCAAACTACAAGATAATTGAAGCTGAGTATATTTGGAGGTTGGATGAGCCCATCATCAAAGTGAAGATATGTAATGTAGTAATGTTCAAGCTTTGAGAAAAGAGGCTCACAAAGCTCAATCCATTTGGACTAAAGGTCGGCTCCATAGATCTCATATTTGATACCCTTATTTATTTCCCTTTTGGATACATCTAGTACATGAATTGGAAAATTATGTAGAGGGAATCTATTGATGCCAATATGTACAAGGCTTAGTAGAGCAGAAGCCTCAACATACCAACCATATTTGATCCCATGTTGTGGTAGCTACATAGAGGATTTGAATGCTTGAGATGGGTACCTAAAGGGTGGCCATTTGTCTAGTCGCCACTTGAAAGATCAGAACATAAATGAGTGGGGCTATAATAAATTCAATGAGAATGATGTCTTAAACGACTAATATTTTAGCATGGAAATACTTGCATAACATGGCAATAAGCACTCTTTCAATTTGACTTTGATTAGGTTTCCTAATCTAAGCCCCCAACATTTCAGCCCCATAGAAAAAGAGTAGTTGTAACAAGTGAATGGAAAAGGTGAATATTTATCTTAATTTCCTATAAGTGAGTATGAAAGCATAATTTATATATATATATATATATATATATATATATATATATATATATATATATATATATATATATATATATATATATATATATATATATATATATGAAGAGACCATCTCAACCTTTGACATTTATATGTAAGAAAAACTTGTTTGGCATTATGTTTTGAAGTGTTAAAAGTTATACATTTTGCTTTTTCGAGATTTAGCTGCAGACCATGTTTATCACAAAATGATACTATGATATGTAGATGTCTTTGAACACCTTCCTCTACATGGCACATCTAAATGATGTCATAAATATAATAATGGAAATGCAAACTTTGTACAACAAACAATTATATGTGCCTAAACAACTTGATATGATTTAATCAAACTCATCTATGTATAGATCAAAAAGTGTAGAGGAGAAAGGACAATCCTTCTTAACCCCAATGGTGCTTCATACCCCCTCTATCTCACCAACTCTTATGTGTTCACTGCCAACAATGGACTCGTATAGTGTCATAACCAATCACCAATTCAAGAAGACCCAAAGCCCTAAGTCTATCAATGAGTAAATGTTGAGGAACAAAGTAAAATACTTTGCTAGAGTCTACAAATCAATAATAAACCTTGTGCCTTTTAGCCTTAGCCTCGTCAATTTTAAAAGTCAAATGGAAGATAGAATCATTAGTGTGATGATTCTTCCTAAAACCTACTTGCCTATTAGCTCTCAGTTTTTTGATTTCGGCCCATCTAGAGATATGGATATCTAAAGTAATAGCAAATATTTTTTCAAGTGTATGACCAATCATGATGGTTATCTATTTTCTAGGATCATTTTGGTCTTTATATTTATATAACAAGTAGATGATGTGATTTGTCCAAGATGGAAGAAAGCCATGGGATACAATAAAGTTACAAAAATTGGCTAAGTAAACAACTAAAATGTCTAGATTGTGTGTGAAGAATTCCAACTTTAGATTATCTATAGCTTGAGTTTTGTTGGAATTGAGTTTAAGGACAACACAAAGGACAAGATGATCAAAAAAGAATTGATAATCAATAGGTTTGGTGTTAATACATATGCAAGGTTGGTTAGGTACATTGTAAAGGCTAGAGGTATAGTCAAACCAAGTCGAAATATCTGAATAAAACATAAATTAACTTCTTAGGAAGAAAGACCCTCCAAAAATGTTTGGATTTTAATTTAAGTTGATGGATAAGAGATTTATGCTTGTTTATCATATAGGTATTTTTGGTACTTCTAAGGATACTCCTATAGATCCTTTGCATTTTTTCAGTTTATTACAAAGCCTTTACTATAATAGACATGTGTAATTGGAATTGAACCAAACATTACAGGGGCAAGGCCAACACTGCGTTGGTGAGGTATATGGTTTAAATGGGAAAAATCTACTAAAATTAAAGAAAAAATGGCTTGGGTAAAGAAACTAGCATGCTCAACTGGGTTATAGATAGCATACACTGAAAGGATTCTAGTTTTGAAAATATTAATGTATTCTTAATCAAAATGATGGTCAAAATGGATCATGGTGGTTTTTCAGGGTTTAAGAATACTAGGAACAATAGGTGGAGACTTGAGTGCTAGTGTAAAAGATAAGTCACAATGATAAAAAAATAAGGTGTTGGATTTTTATTCTTAATAGTGCTTCAGGCACTAAAGTGTAGCCCCAATGAGCTAGTGTGTTGGCCCTTTCATGTAAGACTATGGTCTTACACACTCACCCAAAGCATGCAGCTAGAAATCAGTTCCTGCAAGTTATGTCATGCAGTAACATTAACTAGTTATATTCTTTGGGTTAAACATATATTTAATTAGATATTACATAGAAGAAAAGATACACTACTTTGATCCTTGGATTACTAAGCTTAGCCACCATAACTATGCAGATTAACGTCATTACAATTCATATTTATTACTTAGAAAAAGTAAAAGTTAACATAGATTTCATATTAAGAACCAACAACTAGTGCCCAAATTGATCCTACCAAAGATAACTACTAACTTAACTAGAACATTAACATCCGAATGAATATAATATCCTCAATTCATATATTATGCTTCAGCCAAATGTTATCCAAAATCCATCACACAATGTTTTACAACATGAGTATTTATACTTGTTTATCCCTGACCAAGTATTTACAACATTAATGATAGGAGAGACATGGGAAATGAACTCTATATGAACTAAAAGTCATGGCCATCTATAAACTAATGTCTCCTAAAGACTTGGGCCTTTATGCCCCCTATATACTCACTCTATTCTAGATCCTTGCTGCCATGTGTTTATATCTTTGTGGATTGGTGCAAAACTTTGATGGATAAGGTCTATGTGACCCTCAAGAATAGATCCTTAATTATCTCTTGCTTCCCATGCATTCTCCAAGTCTTTCACTAGTGTTCTAAGTCCTATGCTCTCAGGTTCCTTGTGGTTAATTCTCCTCTTTGATTAGGTCCTCTCATGCTAGTGCTTCCATGCCCTTGTTCTTACATGCCCTATGGGTTCCATGTCACGATGCTTCTACGCCATTCAAGTTTCACATCATATAATTTTTACGTTATACTCCTTCCATGTCATGTCAATTTTGCACCAAAATGTCAAAATACTTAGCCAAAATTTAGGGTCCAACATCACCCCATACTACACTCTTAGTTCATCCTAGAGTAAGTCTCATTGGTAGCCTCTGCCAAAAATTTAGGCCCTGCTTGCTTAATTTGCTTCTTTACATTATCCTAATGTGACAATGTGTCGAGCAACTTAGCAGTTATTATTTCAATGGCCTCTTTAGACTTCATCTCCTTAGGTTGGTCAAAATTCTCATTGGCCTTCTTGACCAAATCATCCAGGGATGTGCTGGCATATTTCTAGATGTCTTCTAATGTTGAGACTTCTTTGACAACCTATCCTCAAAGGGCTTCATAATTGGCACTCAATTGATGGTGATGTGTATTGATCTATCCACATCCTTAAATGCTTTAGCATGCTCAGCGTGATCCCTTATTAAGAGGGTAGCATTAGCAATTTGCTACCTCTAGGCTTCTTCTGCTTGGAATTAAGCCTCCAAGATCTTAATGGGGCATGTTAACCATTCAAAAATCCCATCCAATATGAAGATGACTTTCCCAACTCTTTCAAGGTCACACTTGCATACTTCAACTACCTTGATGAATTGCTCTGCTATTACTAGTCCCTTGTTCCTTGGTGTGAGTTGTTCTTTGTAGCGCTTCAAAAAGAGGTCACTAAGGTCTCTAGTTTATCTATGACATCCCTATCGAGAGGCACGCCATCTGCTAGTGTTGGCTCCTAGCCCAAAATTGTTTTGCACAAGATCAATGTTTTAACTTTAGACTTTATGGCCTCCTTTACTTGTTGCTTCAAGGCATCCACTTCCTATATAAGCACCTTCTTAGCAACAACTTCCTTTTCATACATACCCACCACCTGGGCATGTTTCATCTCTTCATCACGTGCATCAGAGTATGACAATATGTTATGGTGTGTGACTTCAAAATCCATATTCAAGAATGTCATGTTGGATTATAGAGGGGTGATCTTTTAGGGATCAACCCATAGTGGTTTGGGTAGTGTTGGAGCATCAAGACCTAAGAGAAGGTTGTCTTGAGGGAGCTCAAAGTGATGCTCCTCATTGTACATGTCCAATAAGAAGTACATTTACTTGTGTCCAAATTTACATCTCAGGAAAGGAAGTGGGGCCATAAATATAACATTCTATATGGGATGCATATTTCATATTAGATGCACAGATTGGTAGATGCATCAATGGTAGGCTCTTCTTTAGACCCGACAGATCCTTCCCTTTATTTGGGTTACATTCCAAGATCTCAACCTCTACTTTGGTAGCTAATAAAGTGCTACAAATGGACATTCTACTCATCTTAAACTCTTCACCATCCCCCTATTCTCCATATGGACCCCCAATGTCTAATGGAGATTATTTGAAGGTGGCCTCCTCCTCATGTACTACAGAGCATTTCTTCTCAAAATTAGAGTTTGATTCTTCCTTCTGGATTATAGGGACTTCCTACTTGGGCTCTTGTTATGTAGCTCATTATGGTACAACACCTAATTACAAAGGTGCTTGTGAAGTTTTGGTAGATGAGTGCAAAGGTAGAGGAATGTGCAAGGAAGAAGGTGGAGGTAGAGGGACTTGTGGAGGTGAAACTTTGAGAGGAAAGGGATGGGGAGGAGAAGGGTGAGGTGAAGAAGGGTGTGATGGAGAAGGGTGAGGTAAAGAAGGTCAAGGAGGAGATGTGTGAGGTAAAGAAGGTTGAGGAGGAGATGGGTAAGGTGGGGAAGGGATTGGCTATGGTGTTTGGGTAGTTCTCTACCATTTTTAAGGAACCTATTGAGTACTTGTGTTGGTATCATGCCCAACCCACTTCTACTTTAAGGGAGGTACTGGTGGGAACTTTTCCTACATATGTTCTATGCCCTTTGAACTCTTATACCTGGGTCACAACATGTAGAATAGATTATGCACCTATTCTCCCACTAGTATCAGCTTGACATTTATGTTTGTATAGTTTGTCTCCTTCTCCTTGTAGGCCTTCTTACCTGGATAGACATACATCTTCCAGAAAGTGTGAATCTCCAAGTTGATCTTATCTACCTCTAAGGCAATAGGTTGTGCATCATAGATCCGGTTCACAAAGTTGATGATGTACCAAGCATGATGCTTCACAATGAATTACACTTGCTCAGTTGCCAAGGTTGGTAGATCCTTTTAGATGCACCATTCATTCTCGAATGTCTCCTTCATCCCATCAAACCAAGACTTCATTTTTATTTTTTAGGATGGGGTGATATGCCCTGGACATGTGAATGCCTTATAGTTCTTAGTAGGGAACTTTTCTCTAGCGAGTATACCCACTTTAGTACTCTTATGGTGTAATCTAGTACATCAATCTCATCAAATACCATCAAAATAAAAATACTCCCCATGGAAACCTATGACTAGGTATCTGATGGGTCTTATCCATGTCCTCAATAATTTTATGGATAAAATACAAAGCCCAATTATATTTCAAGCCCTGAGTAACTTGGTGGGTGATGTAGAGGTGAGCCATCCTTCCAGCGATCAGTCTCACCGATATTGGTCATGATGATTTGCACCACAACCCAGAGGGTAGGATCCTACAAGTTATTAATATGCATGGCATGGCCTTGATTTTGATACATCAATTCCATGGTTGTCTTTTAAACCTCATCAATGTTCCCCAAGTCATAAACCACATCTAACCTTAAACATTATTGCCCTGATACCTTGCTTGTCCTTTTGGGTGTGATCTTCATGTTATGCCTGATGAAGTATAAATAGTCCTCATAGATGTATGAGAGTAGGAGCTTGATGGCTTCCATGGGTTTTCCAAAGTAAAGCAAAATAAACAATTGGAATAACCTTGTAATGTACAAGGCATTGAATATCTTAAGGTTATACACCAATTGGTTCTTGGTGTTTTGACACTCGATTCGGTAGTCATTCTACAATTTAACCTCATTTCCAGGTTGACAATGGTTATAATCAAAAATAGTGTAAGTGGGTACCTTGGAGACCTAATCTCCATGTGCAATACCATCTTAGAGTGTTGCATTTCTTCAATCATAAGTGTTGGTGGTGAAGATGATTATGTCTTCTTAGCCTATCATGCCATACTAGCTTTTCCTTTGCATGTTGTGCCTTCTCTTCTGGCATCTCTTCTCTAATGAATATAGCTTCTCCTCCAAGTACCTCTTCTTATTTTGGTATTGTTGATAATGTATTAGTCCATTAGGCCTTCTTCTTAGGATGCATCACCCTCCAAGGAGCTTGAAGGTTGAGGTGTGGTCATCCAACATTCCCAAAGGAATACATGATTATTTTCGGTGACTTCAACTTTTCGAGCTTAACTTCCCTCTAGTGATGGACTTCCCCTACAAACTTCAACCTATAGGCCTTCTTTGTCATGGTTGTGTCTCAAAATTAACCCTTTGATTTGTTTGCAAAGATTAATGCTCAACTCAATCCATGTATATAAAATTGTAATGCTTCATATATTTCATTCTAGAATCGAACTTGCTCTCTTTGCTCTTAGCTCTAGTATTTTGTTGTTCTTGGCTTTGTAATCTCAAATGTAAGCAAATGTAAAATGTAAAAATGAACTAAATCACCTTTTTATAGGCTCAAGGGGGTTAATCGCATTTACTATCCCTCTCCTTTCATCCATCACTTCTCATCATAAATGCAATTTTTAATGACCATCATTCTTCAACCATCACTTCTCATCATTAATGCATTAATGGTGTTGCCTTGTCATGTCATTGGCACATATCTCATAACCACTATTATTTTATATTAATGACACATCCCAACTTGTGCCTTCCTTTGTAGTGGAAGATAGTTATGTCTCACTCTTCTCTTGGAGTGGAAGATAGTTGCGTGTCTTTCAAATTTTAAACTATTTGGCAGGAACACCCCTATGTAGTTTATGTGCCTTTAATAACTTGCACACCTTATGTACATTGTGAACCCTAAGTACCTTGTGCACCTATATTTCACCCCACACTAAAATTGAGTCATGGTCTTCCATAAAAGTACAAATACAAAACTTAAAAACAATTACATTTAAAGAAATGTTGTGCACAATAAGGCAGTGCTTTTATTGAAAACAAAAAATCCTAAACTAATGGCATAAGCCTTATTGTTTACAATACTTTAACTATTGAGAAGTGAAATATGATAGGAGATGGCTTCCATTGTAATGCCTAAGAAAGAACTGGTCATCCAACCTTTATAATCAACAAGAACTAGTAGGTTGAATGATATGAACGATAAAAGGACCACCCCAATGGATTTTAAGTTTTCCAGAATGGTTCACAAACTTAAAATCATACAACAAGACCTTCATTCCTAGTGAAAAGGTTTTGTACTTGATGTGTCGATCATGCCATGTTTTTTATTTGTGCTTCTCCACATCTTAACTCTAATAAGCAAGGAAATGGGCTTCATCTAGTTGTAACGAAGCATCCAAGTGCACTTTCAAGGATGACTCCTCATCTAATTGTCTAATGTATGTTATACAAAGAGATGATACCAAAACCTCAATTGGTAGGAATGTCTCTTTGTCATATATTAAATTGAATGGTGTGATCTTGTTTAGGTGCTTATAGGTTATTCGGTAAGCCCACACTACCATAGACACTCTATCATCCCAATTAGTTTTGCCAATATTACAAATTTTTGTCAATTTTGTACCTAGGATTTTATTGAAGGCTTCAAAATTTCCATTATTTTGTGGATGATACAGTGTTTTGTGATGAGCAATCATGAATTTTACAAGTGAGATGCAAATAGTTTCATTCAAGAAGTGGGCACCATGATCACTAGTAAAACTTAGTGGGAATCAAAACCAAGTTATGATATGTTCCCAAATGAAATACACAATAGTAGCAGTAGTACAATATCTTATAGGTGTAGTGTCAGCCTAACGTGTGAGATAGTCAATTACTGTGATGATATATCATGAACCTATTCATCATCCAACTGGAGTGATGGGGCCAATAAAATCAATGGCCCATTTCTCAAATGGTTCCTGAGAGAGAATTGATCATAGAGGCATGGCATCTCATTGATTTAGTTTCCCTACACGCTGAAGTATGTCACACTTCCTAACATATACCTTAGCATCTTGAAAAAGAGTAGGCCATCATAATCTAACTTGTAAAACCTTACATGTAGTAGCCTCTCCAGCATAGTGTCCACTTGTAATGCCTTCATGAACTTCTTGAAGTACCTCAAAACACTCATGTTTCATGACATAGTGCCAAAGAATTTCATCATGGCCAAGTTTATAGAGGTCTCCTCCTATGAGCTGAAAGGGTACGACGTAGATTATGAATTGTTTATTGGCCTGCAGAGTGAGATAATTGGGCACTAAGCTAGTAGTTAGAAAAGATGCAATATCTTCCAATTCCTTTGGTACACATGTAACATAGAAGAGTTGAACATCAGGCAAGTCATCTTCAATAACATGTGGTAGATCTCCAGAATCAATTTGAGATAGATGGTCAGGACCACAATTGGCTTTTCCAAGTTTGACCATGACAAAGAGTTGAAACTCTTGAAACAACACTATCTAGTGATAGATGTATCCATGTAGTATAGGTTTGTTGACTAGGTAACTTAAAGCCTCATGATCTATATAGAATACAAAGGGAGTTGCCAATAAGTACTGTCAAAATTTTTGTAAAGCATAGACCATTGATAATGCTTCATGCTCGATGGTAGTGTAATTTCGCTCAGTTGGGGTGAGTTTTTTGTAAGAAAACTAGATTGGGTGATCAAGGTGACCTTCCCCTAGTTGTGCAAGGATTGCACCAACTGCTATTCCAGATGCATCATCATGGATGTGAAATGATCTTGTCTAATTAGGGAACTAGAGGATTGAAGCGATAACAACTTATCTTTTTTTAAGGCCTCAAAGGCTTCTTGGCAGGATCAAGTCCAAATTAAGTGGTCGTTATATTTTAGAAGTTCCACTAGAGGTGCGATAATATTTGCATATCCATGGATGAATTTCCAATAGTAACCTGTATGACCTAGAAAGGCATAAACCTTGTACTGACACTTGGGCACTAAGAATCAAAGAATAACGGATACTTTTACCAGATCTACTAGAAGTCCATCCTTGCAAATGATATGTCCTATAAGAACACTAAAAAGTGTATTAAATAGACACTTCTTTAGGTTTAAGGATATTTGTAGAAATTGACATACTCAAACATGAGTCATAGATTAGAGAAATGGTCCTTGACCAATCCATAAACCATTTAGTCATCTAAGTGGACTTGAAAAAACTTATGGATGAAATCCTTAACGGTTTCAATAGTTATACTTGAGAACATAGTTGGTGTATCCTTCAGTCCAAATGGTATGACAATATATGCAAATGATCCCCATTCAATGGCAAACATAGTCTTAGGTCGGTCTTCTTCAATGATCTAGACCTAATGGTATCCTAAAAATCCATTTGTGAGAGTATATATCTCAACCCAAATATGCCTTCAAGTATTTCCTCTATGAATGGTGTTGGGAAGGGATCAGTGATGCAAGATGCATTATGTGATAATCAATGCAAATTTTAATGCATCCATCTTTCTTTATACTAATCAACATGGGGTTGACCTACTCAGATTCATCAATGGGAGTAATTACTTTGGTGTGCAACATACTATTGATTTCTTCCTTTGCATGTACTCATAGATTAGGATTCATCCTATATGCCCTTTTCTGACTAGTCAAGCATTATCAAATAATTTAATATGCATCTTACATAGGGATGGATGAACTCCTTTCATCTCATTGTAGATTCTTGGGAAGACAACTTGATATTCTTTTAATAACTCAAATATCTTTGAAATTTTAGTGTTAGTCTAGTAATTTCCTACAGTAACCATTTTTGGTTCTTTCTCCATGTTGATGTTTTGCTAGACAATTTGAATTGTCTTGGAGTGTGGTGGTTTATATCAGCACTAGTATCATGAATAGCTCGGGTGTCATAGTTTGTAGGAACATCCAAATGATTTGACAAAGGGTCAAATGGATTGAATCCTTCATCTTCTTCTACCTAAAACATTAACTTATATTTTCCTAGATGTATATCTTCACATTGTTCCTAATCAAGGAATAGTTTTGGCATGGAAACAAGTTGTGTCGATGGTTCATTGAAGAGAATTAGACCTTCTTTAGGTTCATGATGGATATTTCATAGGCAGTCTTCAATGGGACATGGGTCACCAACAATTGCTTCATGCATGGCCTGAAGAGTGAGGCGTAAATCCATCCTTGGAGAGGAATAAGATAGTGTAAAGTTCATGTTGTCCTTTAATAGATGTCAAAATTAGGTGCCCATGTGTCACTCTTCATGAACATACCATGCTCATGCCTAGGTGCATAAAGTTCCATATAATGCATGCACCCATAAATACTCTAGTAAGTAAGAATCTTTATCTCTCCATATTGACTTGTAGACCTCTATATGGGGTTTAGGTGATTGT
Source organism: Torreya grandis (assembly GCA_037957365.1). Lineage (NCBI taxonomy): Eukaryota > Viridiplantae > Streptophyta > Pinopsida > Cupressales > Taxaceae > Torreya > Torreya grandis. Next base: position 3,222,050 of record JARHVA010000470.1, on the reverse strand, counting down.
ACTTTGCTATAGTTGATTATTCCCCTAACTTTGTTGTCATGATAGAACTAGTGATGTAAGGTAGATCGTACTTGATCCCACTGAAGAAGTCATTCTTGATGGGTTCACCACCATCTTACAACTATGCCATCAAAGAGGTGAACCAAGGATCGAATATAATTAGTGTTAGTGTGATAAAAAAATTCAAAGCACTGAACAAAGTTGTGGACCTCTATTTGGTCATGAAACCTAGGGGCTTCATCGAATCTTGTTAAAGGTGCATCTATCATTGGTCCTCTCATGACTTAATCGGTAACAAGGCCAACAAACTTGTGTCACTTATGATACTAGTGCAAAGAGGTCTCCTAACTACTAATGGTAGTACACACTCTTATAGTGAGGTCATAGTCACCGTGCACCGAACAATTATAGGCATTATTTGTAGTATCAAAAAGGAATTAAGTGTCTATCCATCAGAGAATGCCATCATGATTAGGATCATATTGCTCATCATCTTTGGTAGTGACATTATAGATGTGGTTTATATCTTACACATTAATAGGTTCTATATATGGGGGTCCATGTGTTTGATCGAGATGAATAACAATGTGCTAGTCAACATTCTCAAAACTAATGTAGTGCTTTTTGAAACTTAAATCTGCATTATTTTCATAACATTAGGGTTATCCCAATAGAGATAGAAAGTCATCTACCTCAACTAACAATAGAACCTCAAAATTAGCTTTGAAAGGTACTCCAAGTATATCCACCATTACATTCTTGAAGAAACCAATTGGTAGAGCATGACTTTTATTAGCCATAAACAACATGTGCAATGAAGGTTATAATGCTAGACTAGCTTTTCACTATGCATCCTTGGTGAGGACATTAAATTCAGCACCAATGTCAACTACGATGTCCTAAATTACCCAACCATCAATGGCAACATTCACTAGTATCTCTTTATCTTCTGGAGGATTAGGAGGAATAGGGGTATATTATCACCATGCATGATTCAAACAATGACCCTCAGTCTATTGAGTTACTTGAGGTTGAGCATTTGTTCATGCTTATACCTGATTATTAAGCTAAACATTTAGTTGTGGGATAATGTCCTCATCTAGCATAGTTCCTGAAAGTCATCTTGCACCACATTTTGAGGCTTTGCCACCTTCTGTGTATCAACACGTTGCATTGCTTCTTAGTCCTTGAGAAATTAAAATTCTCCTTATATTTCTCATACCAAAATTATAGTGTCTTAGATCACATCCTTCCTTTACTGGGCATCAGGATACTTCCTCACCTAAGGTTCTTCACGCTATATCTTTTTAATAAGATTAGAGGTAGACTGAGATTGTCCTCCACTACGCATAGTGATATTCACTTATTGAGATGTTGGGGTGCGTAAATGTGCATGCCGATGTGGTTTCTCAATATGAATCATAAATTCACCCTTTTCATTTCTCTCCTTGGTGATGGTCATGTACAATTCAGGACATTCTTCCAACCAACAATCCTTTTTACGAAAATCACATGAAGGGTAAACTAGACAATCTCTTTGGTAGTGGTCTAGGGATCCACACTTATAAAATGTTCTTGACGGGAAGTGACCACCTCCTCATCCTCATCCTCTACCTCAACCATGATAGCCACCATTATGTCAATTTTTGGCTATAGATGTTTGACACATACCCCATGTGCGTGTTTCATGGATATCACTAATTAATCGATAATCATTAGTGTCATGGGTGTAGGCATCGCATACTTTATAGACGTCAAACACATTTAAATGTGTAGCTCATTGTAAGAGAGGACAAGAATGTACATCATGGTCCTCATGGCATATTTCACAAGACTATTTTAGTACAACATGGATGTTCTTATGTGGGCAGTTGCTTTGAGTATGTCCCTCAGACTCATAATCGGTGCACCAAAGACCACTACGAGTATCATGTGCATTATTTATAGTTAGTTTTTAAAGTTATAATGCCATTGAAGCTATTTGGGCTTCCATGAATGGACTTATCCCAGTGCCAATACTACCAATGGCTTCAACATGGAGAGCAGCTTCGAAAACTTTGCATGAGCTAGTAAAGATCTTCTAGGACAGTGTTCATTGAAAGGGAAGTAACAAACCTCCCACGAACCATTGTGCATGTGTTTCACTCAAATTTTACTATTATTTAGAAGAAGGTAGTAAAACTAGAAATACAGGTTATGATATAAATACTTGATAAAAGGTGTGTGCATTGCATCAAAAGATTGTGAAGAACTCCTCTTTGGCTGGGGAGGAAAACCTGAGATTAGACAGCACTAAAGCAAATTTATTCATTAGACAAGTAGTTAGGTGGATTGCCTAGCATTGGCTAGATCTCGGAAGCATGAGCTTCCTTAGGGGCTGTCAATCCACCATTTTAAAAATAATTAAGCTTATAAAATTGAATAGAAGGTACTTGCATCAATAATCAAAAGATATCTGAAACTAAATAACAAGGATATGCTTGATAAAGTAGATAGACTAGAAATGATCTAATTAGTGAGAAATTGATTAGTACTAGTGGGTGGAGGTGTGATCATGGAATTTGGTAGAGTTTAAAGAACAGGTAAAAACTTAGGAGAAGGATTTGGTTGGAAAAGAAAGAGAATTTTAGCTTACCATAGGTGACCATCGATGGTTGGGGTGATCATCAGTGGTTAGGCCTGACCGTTGATAGTTAAGCAATTGTCGACAGGTGACTGTCCAATTTTGGACTTATCAACAGCTAGTTATGGGATTCAGGAAATGAATCTTGATATTTTGGTGTAGGGTATGTTAATTATAAAAAGGGATAAAAATAGATAAATGGTAGTAATCAAGTATTTGACTTACCAAAAATGGATTGGTTGATTGGTAGACATTTTTGATTCGTAGGTGGAATCTAGTTCAATTTTGATAGAATGACAGTGCATGAAAACATGATCTAAGAGGCAATGGTAGATTGGCTCTCTCAAATAGATCACTCATGATGCTTGATAATGCTAGATGACTTGCAATAAGAAAAACTCTAAGTACCTGAGCTCTTAATAATAGTTGAAGATGGATTGATCTCTTGTTGCTATCCTCTTCTTATAGGCAAAGGCTAGAGGTTAAAGTGGAAGTTTATGAGGTGCTTCTAATTATAAATTGTTCATGCAAGGTCTTATGAGAGGATTTGTACAGCTTATAATTAGAAAAGGTAAGCAATTTTTTACTAGTGTTTGCATGGAAAAGTCTAGGCGATGGGGCCTGACTGTCGATGATTAGACTGAACGTTGATGGTTAGCCTAACTATCAATGGTCAAGAATAATAGCCAAAATTGGGTAAAAAGGGTGTTTTAGGCTTGACTAGTTGATTATTTTAAAAAATGGGTTTTGGTTTGTTTAAAAGGTCCAAGGAGTTGCTTAGGGATTTGATAGTCAAAATCTAATGTGCAATATTTTGGTGTCTATATTTGCCCCTTTTTGTTATGTGGCTTGAATCAATAGGCTACAAAACAAAAAAGGAAGTTGGGTAAGGTCAAGGTTGCCTTGAGTTTAGGAGGAGGTATTCCCCCTCAAACTGGGAGGTGATGAAATAAAATAAAATTAGGTCAGGTTTTGATAGATGGATAGGTGGAATGATGAGGTTGGGTATTTATAACATGGAGTTGGTGTACAAAATGCTACTAAGTGCGATATTTAAAAATCATGTAAAGACTAAAGTTTCCAATGTTTGGTAAAAGTAAAGGTTATGATAAGAAGACAAGTGACTAATGTAATGTGCAACTGATGTAGGTATGGCAGTGGGATACACCTGTTAGTCTCAAAAGCGAGTCTAATGTTTCCATGGGTATCCAAGGTAGGAAGTGCCCTCGTGGAAAAAACTAATAGGTCTAATGTTTCCATGGGTATCTGAGGTAGGAAGTGTTCCCAAAAAGACATAAATGTGTAAGTCTATGCATGAGGTGGTGCAAAAATGTGTATAGGTAACATGGCAAAATTGTTCAGTATGGTCAAAATAACCAAACACAGGGAGCGCAAATTATGCAAAAAAACTAAGGCAAAAATGATCAACATCGAGGTGGATGTGGACAAATGGGTGGATGTGGGTGGGGATGGATGAGTTGACTCTATATGCACTAAGCAAGTAGACATTGCCTACATAGGTGAGGGGATGCAAGATCCTACCTCATCTTCAGGCCAAATGTAGTTCTTGCTAGGAAAGGTAGCTTACTTATTAAGAAAAATGGGTTATGTAGGTGTTGAAAATAGGTAGGTGAAAGAACGAGATGTCCAAGAATGTCTTGTGCTAGGGTTTGTTAAAGGTAAGATAGGTAGATAAAAGGGTAAGGTAGGGTAAGGTGTGGTAAAAGCACTATGCGAGGGAAGTTATAAACTGGTGACCTTGACCATCGATGGTTAGGGTTGACTGTCGATGGTCACCATGATTGTTGATGGTCAGGGTGAAACCCTAGAAGTGATAAAAGTAAAAACATAAATATTTGTTTGTTATTTTTAACTTTTTACTCCCTGAATTAAGCGTTTATCATTTGCATTATGAGATTTACTATCTATTGACTTTGAGAGAGGGGATTCTCTTGTGATTGGCAAATTTTGTGTATGGGACCACTGCTGAGTGGGATGGATGGGGGAAGAAGGCATGACCAAGTGGAGGGACGTGGGATGCATTCACGACAGAGGGCATGAAATGAGGTAGGGGGTGTATGACATTTGCTAGTTTGGTAGATAAAAGGATTTATGTATTGGTAAATGGTAATTGATAAGAAGATTTGATAAAATTTTAAGTTTAAATTGTTAAGGTTTGACCTAGGAATGCCCTAGTTTGGAAATTAGGTAAAATGTTTAAAATCTGGGAACTAGGGGGTAGGAAAATGGCAGGTAGGATGTAGGAAGGTAATTTAGAATTGTTTGTGGTTGAATTGTTCACTATACATAGAGTTTTTTTTTTTGGAGAATAATTTTGTGGTACATCTTAAGGATGCTTTACAACATGTAATTAGATTCCTAAATATTATATCAATATTTAGTTAGATTTGTAGCTCAGGTGAATTCCCTTGGATCGTAGAACTAGTAGGGGAATATTGCTTTTAATAGATAGTGGTTTAGGCATATGAGTTAACTTTTACAATGGAATGCAGGCCTGAGAGAAGATTCACCTGAGCAATCATGTTCCCATACTCTTTGTGTGGGTATGAGATGCGATGAGCAATGAAGAGTGGAGACACATGGAGGTTTTAGGCTTAGGCTTAGTATGGTATTATGAGCATGTGGTCTGAGATCTTGGGATGTTGGTGGCACTAATCGAGAGATGGGACCTAAAGACCAACACATTTTGGTTGTCAACAGGCGAGGTCATGATACTAATAGAGGACATTGTGAGGATCACTTGATTACCCTTCCATAGGGATCTGATATATCATATAGAGAGTGAGGATCAAGATTATCATATGGAGTGGATCTATGGTGATGATCGGAGACAGGTAGAGTTCCATGCTAGAGGTTTCAAGGATGGTCTTATGTATCAGCTACATCTTAATGACAAGCGTGTGTTGATGATGATGATGATGATGATGGCTTTCATGAGCTTTGAGTTACCAAATTTAGCTGGTGGGTGGTTTCCCTATGTGTTGCTTGACATGTTGGTCGAGATGCTCTTAAGGAGGACTATGTTCAGTTGAGCATAGGTTTTGCTACTACAAGTATATAAGAAGCTATGGGTTTTTAGGGCACATCAGTGCTATGAGATCAACATCATCCTAGTGTTACATTGTTGGGTGTATAAGCATATCAAGGTATTGAAACCCTTATGTGTGCCTGATGATACTTATACATTGATAAATTATATGGCCAATTTTATGAGATGGAGGAGGTCATCCACCTACATGGGAACAGGAGGCAGGGTGAGGGATATGGATTGGTTCTAAGATGCTCTCAAAGATATGGTGCCTAGGGATGTGATATGACAGCCATATGTTGGATGGCCATTGTGGGTAGGGCTGAGGTATCATATGATAGGGTTACAGAGTTGGCACTGGATATATGGCCAATGAGAGATGGAGATAGAGATGACCCCTTTTGATCACGTATAGAGACAGTTTGGGCTTGTGCAGGGGATTCCTACTGACATGGCACAATACCAGAGGGAGGAGGGAGAGTTATTACTACTTGAGTCATAGCCTATAAACATAGTTCAATATTTTGAGGAGTTGTTAGTGGGGGCTCACATCAATGATGCAAGGATTTCTAATAGGTACACTGTTTGGTATCAGGCTCGATATGCCATAGTGGATTTTGGTTAAGGAGATGAGGGGTAGTAGGTCATGGATGTGGATCTAGCATAGGCATAGGCATAGGCACAGGCACAGGGTGGCCCTCAGGTGGTGGCTATTTTAGTAGTGGCGCAAGCATAGGTTGCCTTACTACAAGGATAGGTGGTAGCATTACAAGGCCAAGTGGCCACCTTGCAGGGATAGATTATTGCTTTTTAGGGGTAGGTAGGCACTATGATAGGAGAGAGATCAGGCATAGGCATAGGTGACTACTTTACAGGCACAAGTAGTGACATTGTAGGGCCAAATTGGTGATCTTTAGGGGTAGATAGGCATAGGAGGAGTGGGTGTTGTTGTAAGAGGGTCGATAGATGCAGTACCATGGGCATGGTACTTTGTCATGATCTAAGAGTTATGTTACTATGAGGCGATGGTCCTGGAGCAGTTACCCCATGCTATGAGATTTGTCGAGTACAGGGCTAGCTTGGGTGGTGGAGCAACAATAGCTACTCCTAGTCAATGGAATCCATAGTTGGTTATATAGGGGGCCACCAGCAAGTACAGGTCCTAATGGTGGTAGTGGTAGTGGTCTAAGTTCCCTAGGGGATTGATATTTAGATATGATTTTGATTCTAGCTTGCATGGTAATGTAACAAGATGTATATTGTTTTGAGAGAAAGATATACCTACTTATTTATGTATTGACCAGCTAGATTTTGCTTCATATATATCATGGGTTCTATTCATATTGTGATGATGCTTATTTGATTGTCATGTTTATGGTATATTGATCTAGCTAGTCATGTGTTGAGAAAGTGGTAGTTTATTTTAATGATATGTGATGATGATGTGTTGCTCTGATGATGGACATGTAGGGGTAGATATTAATTATTTCATTCATGCATGAATGCTTTGATGTTGACATGGTATATGGATGTTTAATTTCATGTGATGTGAATGATATGATTATGATAAGATCGATGGATTTTATGATATTTGATTAGATATAGATTGGAAAGAATCCTAATGGGTTGTGCTTTTGATTTCGTTTAATGGATATGAAAAATGCTTTGTATTTTATTGGTGCACATGTAGGATGTCTCACATGATAGAAAACTAGAGGGATGCTTTTGATTTGATGTGATATGATGTTCTTTATTGGTACTTTTGATGAAGATAGCTGATACGGATGTTCATGGTTTGTTATGTTTGATGTTGATTTCGCTTGGTTGTGCTAAAAAAGGGGAAAATTAATTTTTAATTGGAAAATCTTGATATAAAACTCAAAGGTCAGATTGGGCTTAACAAAAATGAGCCTATAATACACTTCGCATTAGTGTGTTTTAGTTGTAGAAATAGGTATCCTGATCACTACGTATCAAGTGAGCTCATAGTCCTTTGCATATATGATAGATGAGGGGAGAATGGATGATACTGAAACTTATAAGCAAGAATATTATGTCTTTCCTATAGGTATCCCAAGAAGCATGGTAAACAAGTCTATGCCATAATATATACAAAATGTAGACTGATCGATATGAGAAGTCTACGAAGGAGGACCGATTGGGGCTTTCCCTATGTGATTTGATTTTTCATGAAAGCCGATTGTAGCTTTCAAAATTTTAGATATATTTTGCTTGAGGGTCTTTTGTTTTTTGTATGTTTATGCTTTTAAGGAAGTTGATCGATGTAGGAAGCTTCCAAAAATTGCTAGCATTTTGACAAATGTTTTTGTGTTTTAGCCATTCTTAGAGGGAGTGGTCTAATGTTTATAATTTCAAAATGCTTTTTGATAGCTATCCTTCGAGGGAGTAGTCCACCTTACATTTGCAAGTTCAAATATTCCAATAGCTATCCTTCAAGGGAGCAGTCTATGGTTGCTACAGATTGAGCCATGATATAGTGATTTTGCTTTTGCTTTTGCTTGTTCTTGATTTTAATTTTTGATATTTTGCTTTGACAAAGACTTGCTTACACATGGTATAAGGATTACTTTTATAAAGGTAAAACTAGGCTTGCATAAAAGTTCAGTAGATAAAAGGATTATAGAGACAACAACCATAAGAACCACCACTCAATGGAAGAGGAAGTACTATGAGAATCATGCCTTGGGTAGAGCTATGGTACACAAAGTTTAAGATTAGGGCATGTTTTTGTGACTATATCACATGATTTAGTTTTAGTTGGTTGTACCTAGAAGAGGGAGATGTATGTGGTATGTAAGGGATGAGCTTAAGTTAGACAAATAGTGATCATAAGTTCCTTCATTCAACAATAGAAAGGACATAGATATGAAGCATTAAGAGGCTCAATTTCTAGGTGTCCTTCAAGAGAGGACAACTGATAAGCTCCTAATCCATACTTATGGGTTATGATGTAGGGTCCAAGCCAATTGAAAGAAAATTTGCCTCACTTGTTTTTATCCATATTTGTGACGTGTTGATTTTCCTTTAAGACAAGATCACCAATGTTAAATTCCCATGTTTTGAGGTGTTTGTTATATGCACATTTAACATGCTCTTATTAGACATGAAGATGGGTGAGAGTGGCTAAACGACATTTTTCCAATAGTTCAAGTTGAGTTAATTGTTGTTGATGATAGTCATCTTTAGAGATGAGGTCTCATAGAGATATGTAGAGAGATGGAGTTTAGACCTTGAGAGGGAGTACAACTTATGTTCCAAAGACTAGAGAGAAAGGTGTCACACCCATAAGGGTTTGAATGCTGGTACAATAATCCCATAAAGTGAAGGGAATATGCAAGTGCCAATCCTATCCTGAGGCTTGACCATTTTGGTGAGCATATTATTAATGGTTTTATTGGAGTCCTCAATATATCCATTTAATTGTGGATGATAAGGTGATGAAAAATTGAGTTTGATGCCAAAGGAGTCACAAAGAGCTTGGACCTACTTGTTTTTGAAAGATTTGTCATTATTAATAATAATTTTATGGGGAACACCAAAGAGACAAATGATATGGTGATTGATGAAATCAATGATTTTATCGACTTTAGTTGAGATAAGAAGGGTTGCTTCTACCCACTTAGTAAAATATTCAGTGGCAGTGATGATGGATTGACGCTGTTGTGAAGAATGGGGATTAATTTCCCCAATAAGGTCTAAGCCCCATTGTGAGAAAGGTCAAAAGTCCTTAGATACTTGAAGACTATTGCTTAGTGCATGATGAATGTTAGCATGTTGTTGAAATTTGACACACTTTTTACATAATCACAATAGTCTTGGTTGAGGGAAGGCCAATAATAGTCGAGGTCAAGGATACGCTTAGCGATGATAAGACCACTAAAGTGCCCTCCATAAACTCCATCATGTGTTTATTTGATAGCATGAGAGGCTTCATGACTTTGTAGGCAATGAAAGAGAAGGCCATCAAATCCATGCTTGTAAAGGATGCCCTCGAGTATGGTGTAACAGGAGGTGCCCTGAATAAATGCTCTGCAAGCATTTCTAGAAAGATTAGGGGGAAATGGTGGCATTGTTAAGAAAGTCAAAAGTTTCTTGGTACCAACAGTTGTCTAGGATATTTGTTACATTAAAGATAGTAGGAGAGCTGGATTTAATGATTGATGGCTTAGTAAGGTGGTGGACAATAATGGATAATTTAGAGTCTAAAGGTGTGGATGAGATTTGGGAAGCAAGGGAAGCCATTGTATTGGCAAACTTGTTCATGGATCGAGGGGTAGTTTGGATCAGGGAGTGTTCAAATGACATCAATAATGCATCAGCTAGGTGTTTGTATTACTGTAAAACATCATTTTTGCACTGGTATATGCCATTTATTTTGTTAAACACAAGTTGGGAATTGCCAAAGATATTGATTGTTTTGACTCCCAAGGCTAAGATAGTTTGGAGAAATATTACTAGGGCTTCGTATTCAGCCATGTTATTGGTACATTCAAAGTCAAGCTTAAAAGATAGAGGTTAGGGCTCACCATCAAAGGGAATTAGGATAATTCATACCCCTCCACCGCATAGGCATTTGGATCCATCAAAGAACATGGTATCTTGGTAGGTAAAATTTGCCTGAGAGAGGGTAGCGATATTCTCATCAGGGAATTCCAAAGGAGGAGGCTAGGTATCAGATAGAGGGGCATTGACTAGTTGATCGGATATCACCTATCCCTTTATTAGCTTTTTTTTAAGAAACTCAAGATCAAATTTAGCTAAAAGCATAAGCCACTTACCCGTTGGTTGGTTTTAATAAGGCCTAGAGTCATATACTTGAGTGGGTCAGTATTAGTAATGATGAAAGTTTTGTGGTTAAGGAGGTAATGATGAAGCTTGGTAGCCACAAAGACTATTGCAAGAAAAAGTTTTGTAGTATGGGTATACTGAGTTTTACAGTCGATAAGTGATTGACTGATATAATATGCAACTTGCTCTTTACATTGGTCATCCTAATGTGCAAGCATTGCTCCTAGGGATTGGTTAGTAGCTGAAATATATAGGTAGAAAGGTTCATCCTCTCGTGGAGGAATAAGAATTGGTAAGGAGAGGAGATAGTCTTTAAGTGAATCGAAGGTCTTTTGACAATCATGCCCCCACCTAAAAGAGGTGTACTTCTTAAGAAGGTGATGGAAAGGTTGGCAATGGTCAGATAGTTGAGAAATGAAATGTTGAATGGATTGGAGTTTTCCCTGAGGGCTATAGAGTTGTTTAAGGTTAACAAGGGGAGGCATTTTTAAGAATACTTTGAATTTGGCCAACTTGACTTCAATTTTGTGAAGAGAGATGATAAAACCTAGGAGTTTACCTGATAAGACCCCAAAGATACACTTCTTGGGGTTTAGGTGAACATGGTAGTGGATAAAGTGCTCAAAGATGATTTTAAGAATAGCTAGGTGATCCTTTCAAAGGTTTGATTTATCAAGAAAGTCATCCAAATAGTCTTATATAATTTTGTGGATAAGTTCATGAAAGATGTAGGTTATTGCGCATTGGTAGGTTGCATCAATGTTCTTCAGACTAAAATGCATAACCCTATAGTAAAATGTTCCCCAAGGGGTGATAAAAGCTATTTTGTGTTGATCTTCAAGGGAAATCAAGATTTGGATATAGCTTGAGAATCCATCCATGAGTGAAAGCATTTCATGATCGGTTGTAAGATCAACGAGTTGGTTAATGCTAGGTATAGGAAAGTCATCCTTTGGGTAAGTGAGGGTAAGATCTTGAAATTCAACACAAATGTGAAGTCCCCTAGTGGCTTTGGTAACTGGGATGATATTGGAAACCCATTGGGGATAATCGATAGGTTGGATAAAATTGATAGAGAGGAGCTGTTGGAGCTCCTCCTTTATAAGGAGAGCTATGCGAGGGTGCATTCATCAAAGCTTCTGTCGAATGGGCTTAACATCATGATGAGTGAAAATGTTATGGGTAGTAATGGTAGGGTCAATCCCAAGCATATCAGCGTATGACCAAGAAAATGCAATGCTACGGTCATGAAGAAAGGTAGAAAAGTCTTGGTTTTCTATAGAATCCAAGGATTACCCAATTTTGATGATAGGTGGGCTCTCATCATTACCAAAATTGATATCCATTGTGGATTTGTTTAGCATATTAGAAGTTTTGAGAGGGAGAGATTTGTGGATTGAATGATCTTTTGCATCAAGGTAGGTGAGGATAAAATGATCTTCCTAATACTTAATGGTGTGAATGGTAGGGGAGTCATTTGCAATGAGTTTAGGATGCGTGAGAGGAAGAGTTATAGTAGCCTCAACTTTTTGATAGGTCAGGGTTCCTACGCTAATCATTGAGATGAAAAAAAAGTTAGGTGGGATGATATCATCATCCTCACTTGGAGGTGGAGGTAAACAAGATGGGGGAGAAACTACTTTTCCCTCAATGGTAGGGGGAGACTGTGTGGTTTTCTTCTTTGGCAAGATAAAGTTGAGCCCATGCTTCTCGTGTGGTTTTTGATTTTCAATTGAGGTGATCTCATGGGGGCCATGCTCGTATTTTCCCAAACTGAACCCCTTTTAGGCACACCTATGAAGGTATGTCTTAGCGAAGGAGGGTTTTTCTAAATAAAAAAAACCAACGGTATATGGGTGAGGATCAAAGGTGTTGATGGTGCTTTTCAAAGGCTTGTCAACTCCTATATAGATAAAATGGGTTTGACAAGAGGGAGGTCTAAGAGGTGTGATTGCTCCTAGATTTGGATTGTACCTTGGTTGGTTGGTAAGCTACCCATACTCATGAGGGCTAGGGAAAGCATCTAGAGCCAAGAGGCGATATTCTTCTAAAGAAAGATGCTAGAAGGTCGATTCTAAGGAGTCAATTATTGGTATTTGCTCAAAGGTGAGAGATGTACTGCTAGATGCTTCATGAGAAGAGGAAGAAATGGTTTCTTGAATAGGTGATGGAAGTAGATCTAGTTTGGATGAATCTTTTGTAGAGGGCGGTAAAAGAACATCATTAGGTCGATATGTCATATTGCATGCCTTAAAAGGGCTTGGGTTGGCTTGTATAGTAATCACTTGGCCCTCATGTTCAAATTTAACAAAATGATGTAGGGTAGAGGGGACACAAGCCATGGATCAGATCCAAGGTCGTCCAAGTAGGACATTATACTGAAATTCCCCCTCGACCCCATAGAAAAGTATAGGGAGTGTACGCGGTCCCAAATGAATGTGGAGGACAACAGTTCTTAGGGTAATGGCCATGGTGTCATTGAAAGATTGAAGTATAATAGAGGCATCAGACATGATGTTAGTAGGTAGCTTGAGTTGGTTATAGGCATGGGATGAAATGATATTGATACTAGCCTTGCTATCAATCATTACTCACTTAATGTGTGTTTGGTCAATGTAGGTAGTGATAAAGGGAGGAGGATCAAGGTCCTCAAGATGGGTAGACGGTATCTTTGAGTCTTTAAAGGTAACACGAGTGGAGAGCTATAAAGTGCCAACAAAGGACTCAATAGGTTGGGTATCACCAGGCCAAACCTCAATGGCTTGTAAGGCCTCAATTAGTGTTTGGTGATGATGAGGTGAGGTGGAAATGAGTTTGTATAAAATCATCTTGGTAGGGGTTTGGTGTAGTTGCTTAAGGACTACTTGCCTAATTGATTTAGAGGGGTTTGATTTAGTGGTACCCAAGATAGTTATTTTAGGTTGGGGTGATGATAAAAAGGCATGAGTTTGGCCAGGTTGGGAGGTGGAAGATGGGTATGTCCAAGGAATGAACACTTTAACTTTTCCCTTATCCTTCTATTCTGCTCATGTAATAACATTAATAATGTGGGAAGGGGGGATGGTAGATGATTGGTTTGGTTGCTCATCACTTTTAGGCGAGAGTGAGGAGGGGGGTGAGAGTTGGGATATGGTTGGTTGCTGAAGTGACAAAAGGGTAACCGAAAGTTCATCTGATAATATATCATCTTATTGATAAAGTTAATGGACAATACTTTGGAGATCCCTACAGTTCTTTGTGTTATGTCTTGGGGTCTGATGATAAGAGCAGATCTGATTGTCATCAAACCAGGCTGGTTTGGGGTGAGAGGGGTCGAAAGGTCTGATGCGTGGAAGGCTTAAGGTAGAGTTTTGAAATAACCTGTGCAAAATGGTTGAATAGGATTTGGCATAAGCTGATGACATACTTGGAGGGGGAAGTTTTACAAAATTAGGCCTCCTCATGGGGGGAGTAGGTTTTAGGTTAGTTTTGGTAGTTGGTCTCAGGAAAGTTTGGTGGGTAGATGTTATGCTAGAGATAGATGATCGAGAGGTAGAAGGTATAGAAGATGAAGTTTTGGGCATAGATGGGAGGGTATAAACAACCAAGTTATCCAAGAAAGAGGGCTTGGTATAGGAATTGGTGGATGTTGTTATAGAAAAGGGGGTAGGTTTTCTAGATGAAGAATATGTAACTGGGAGGGTGGAAGAATGGGGTCCCAAAATAGAAGGTAATTGGGAAGGGAGTTGTCTAGACCTGGTGTGTGGTTTGGTCTTGGGTAATTTATGCTCATGGTTACTTTGTTTGGTAATTTCTTGGTCAAGGTAGATGGAGAAATATCTAGTTTTAAAGGTGGGTGTCTAATACTAGGTGTAGGAAGCATTCCTAAGGTCTGGGTAGATTTCATGAGGAGGGCATGGGATGATTTGGGTGGAGGTGGGTGAAATGTCCCTATCATGGCTTCTTTGAAAGAGGAAGGTGATGGATTTGTAATGGGTATAGATATGCTGGGAGATTTGCTTTGGTGGGAGAGACCTAGATGATGCAAAGAGGTGGCTCTATCCATGTTAGGCTGAGAGAGAAAGTCCAATTTTTAAACTAATTGAGAAAAAGGTTTATATACTAGTTTCGTACCTTGGGTAGTTGGTTTAAAAGAAAGTCCGATAAGAGGAGGAGAAGAAAGAGGGGTAACCTCATCCTTCTCTTCATCTAAAGGGGAGATGGTTGGTGGAAAAAGGTCATGGGTTGATGCTTCTTCTCTAGGCACAACATCCATAGGAGGGATGATTGGTTGATTGGTTGGAGGTAGTGTGGTTATGATTGGTTTATCAGGTAAATCTATTGATGGAGGTTTCAAGGATGATATGACCTTCATGAATGAAGCCATGGTAGATGGTAGCTCCTTAATGTTAATTTCTAACTCTGGGGAAGGTGGCTATTTTTCCTCACTCAAAGGAGTAGGTGAAGTTGTTGGGGAGGTAGTTGGTTTATTCATAATTGGATTATCAAGAACCATTTTAACCGTATGAGTGTCTTGGGAGCATTCTACTTGGCTACTTTCTTATTTTAATGGAGGGTGATTGGGAAAAGGTTTCCTTAAGATATCAAAAGTCTAGTTTTGAGGTGCACTGGGATTGTCAAAGACAAGTTCCCCCTTATAAATAAGGGATTGGACAATGCCTTTAAAGGTATAACACCTACTAACATCATGCCTAACTACACAGTGGAAGGAACAAAGATCATTCTCATTATACCAGTTTGGAGGAAGACGAGAAGAATCAAATTACTGTGGGGGTTTAATTAGTGAAAGTTGTATGAGATTAGATTTCAATAGTTTGTCCAAAACTAAGGCATAAGATTGTCCCAGTGGGGTAAATTTCTTCAGGTTGTTTCGGTTTGGGTTTCACATGTTTTGGTTTGGAAGATTAGAAGAGTTTTATTGACTGATATTTGGTGGAGGAGTTATTTTAAGGACAATTGTATTTGTAGTTGCCTTGCCCTTGGTTCCCATATTGATTTGGTTACCAGGTTTAAAAGAAGAAGTCTCATTGGTTTTGAAGGTGGAATATTTGTTACGTAACTTCAATTTACCTTCATCCATGGCTCTATTTTCCAAATTATGTGTCATGGTAAAGGCTTCATCAAAAGTTCTAAAACTCTGGACACGCAGGGTGGAAGAGATGTGCTTTGCAAAAGCATGAGAAAAGAGTTCGATTAGTTCTAGTTGAGGTAAAGAGAATGATAATTGGTTCATGAGACTTATCTAATGAGCTACGACATTAGCTAGAAACTTGTATTCGAATTGGTGGATGGCATAAATATCAGTAATTGAGACCTTCTTCGATATGTTGATGGAGAAATGGTCTAAAAACATCTGAGATAATTGGTTGAAAGAAAAGATATAATGTTTGGTTATGGCACTATACCAATCCAATGTTATGCTAGAAAGTGACATAGGAAATGTGCGCAAAAGAAGAGCATCATCGTAAGCAATCATGTAACAAGAATGCCTAAATGCTCTTAAATGCTATTGGGGATCTTCTTTATTGTTGAATTTAGAAAATTTATGAAGTTTCCTTGGGTCGGATATGGTCTGATAGGGACCGAAGGATGAATTGGTTTGTTATAGATTTGATCATAGGATAAGAGATTATGGGGTTCATAAATGGATGACTCTAGGTTTGCCATCTTGTCCATGATCATTTTCATTAGATCCATTTGTGGTGGTGGAATTAGAGGATTTTAGGTCAAAAATTATGGCTAAGAGGGGCTAATATATTGATAATTCATTGGTGGTTAGGAGATTGCCCCATATTGATAGGTAAGTATAGACAGTTGGGTTGAAGGTATATGAGGATAGGTAACGGTTGGTAGTTGAGTGATGTGGGAATGTCCTTGTGGGTTAGAGACATATCCAGGATTGGGTATGGTTGGAAATTTTTGATAGGTGATCATAGGTTGGGTGGAAGATATATAAGGGTAAGTGATAGTTGGTATATAAGGGCAAGTGACAGTTGGTGGTTGGGTAACATAAAGATGCCCTTGTAGGTTAGGGACATAACCTGGGTTGGATATGGTTGGTAATCACTGAGAGGTTATTATAGGTTGGGTACGAGTCATGGTTGTGTTAACAATTAAGGGTGAGGTAGTGACTTTGGTACTAGTAGGAGGTGTAGTGGTAGGTATGGTCATTGTGAGATTCTAAAGAGGGGTAGTGATTAACGGATCAGGGTTGGTAAAAGGAGGGTTTGACCTACCAATGGTAGGCACTCCCAAGGTAGAGGAGCCAATGGTGAGGGTATAAGGGTAATAGTTGGTTGGATGGGTTAATTTTCCCCCATGGTATCAAAGGGGTTGGTGGATATAGACGTTTGGGTAGCTAAAGGTTGGGTAGTAATAGCGGCTACCAAAGGATCTGACATCAAGTAGGATGGCATGCCATAAAGAGGCTCTATAGGTGGGGTTGAGATAGGGGTTCTGTGATGCAAAGTATTAAGATAATGTTATAAGGTGATTGGGTTGTTATCCAAAAAGGAAGCAAAGTTAGAATCCTCCTAAAGAACAATCTCAGGGATATGTGAAGGTTTAAAATGGTGAGATTAACTCTCTACGTTTGATCGATAGTCATCCATGGAAGAGGAGGTGAAAGAAACTGGGTAGTTTATAGATGGGTCTTGACTTGCTAATTCTCTTCATTGTTGTCGGGTAAGTACCATATAAGGCTATAAGAGAAGTACCAATAGATGATTTCAAAATTTAACATAGAGAAAGCAAAAGAAAAACCCAATGAAAAGTCAACACACACTAAGGTAATTAAAATCCTATGATTGATTAATTATCTCATTGTTTGGCTTATGCCTTAATGTGAAGAATGTGTAGTAGATTAGTTTGTAGATCATGTACTAGATAATTAGTCTAAAGATAGTTTCGGGTTAATTCTGGTGCTCATAATTTGTGCTAAATTAGGTACATGGCCTAGTGCTTGGGACTTACTCCCCTCACTTCATGATCATGAAGCCAAGTCAAGTTGCTTAGCCAATATACACCATTTATTTAGAGCTTATACTTAGCGAGAGAACTGAGTGGGTCCTCCCCTTGGTGATGAAATCCAAGTAAGATCATTGGGTAGGGTAAGGTGATCCACTAAGTGGTGAAATCTCAATCAGGCCTTGTCTCAAGTATGTTATGATGTTTGCTTGATTTCATGATTTGGCTGTGTAACATAAGTGGACTATGCTTAATCCTAATGTTGTTTAATTAAACTAGGTGAGCTTATAAGAAACAGGGAATCAATGGATGTAGTAAGTTTTAAACCTAAATGAAAATTTTATATTTTAATTATGAGCACACAGATAGAGATAGAAGGATACAGATGTAGATAAAAAGAAAACCCAAGTAAAGATCAGGGTCCCACTAGGTGTGCTAGAATGTTTCACTCAAATTTTGCTATTATTCAGAAGAAGGTAGTAAAACTAGAAATACAATTTATGGTAGAAATACCTGATAAAAGGTGTGCACATTGAATCAGAAGATTGTGAAGAACTCCTCTTTGGCTAGGGAGGAAAGCCTGAGATAAGACAACACTAAAGAAAATTTGTTCATTAGATAAGTAGTTATGTGGATTACCTAGCCCTAGCTAGATCTCGAAAGCATGGGCTTCCTTAGGGGCTATCAATCCACTATTTTAAAAATAATTAAGATTATAAAATTGAACAGAAGGTACTTACATCAATAATAAAAAGATATTTGAAACTGAATAACAAGGATATTGTTGGGAAATAAACCAGAAGCACACAATTTGATTACCAAACCAAGCAACTTAATATGTGGAAATTAACCAAATTCACCAAGTAACTAGAATTCAAAATAAGACAGCATATGAGAGACAATACACAACTTGTATTAACACTTTATACAGAAAAGAATACAATAAAGAAGATGCCACTTCTTCTCCACCACCTCTTCAGAGGCTCGCCACACCTCAAGTGAACAGTAATTCTTCTCCCCAAAGCTCTCTCTACTAGGTCCCAACACCCAACTCAAATACAGAGTTGGTGTTCACCTCCCATGCTCCACACACACCACAAGTGCTCCACGCACTCCACAAGTACTCCACGTACTCAAAAAGTACTCAAGGTACTTCAAGTAGATCTCCCATGAATCTGCAACAACCTGCAATTCAACAGACCATCTTATGGAAGGAACTCCCTTGCCTTCCTGTCTTGCTCTATCCAAGTACACACCTGTACTCCAAGTAGATCCTGCCTGATACTGCTCCCTGTTGTGTTGCTGTCTATATGATCTTGCACACCTACAAATCAAACAACGGTTTTGCTCACCTGTGAACCTTGACCTTGCACACACATACACCTGCAGATCAACGATCTTACTTACCATGTAGATCTATATAGGCCATGCAACTGTGACCAAGATCCTACACTCCTGAAGAATCCAGCTGACTCTCCAAAACCAGCACCTACACCTGGTACTGTGGAACTAGGAGGAACACCCTTGCTCACCTCACACACAGAAGGAACAAACTTTGCTCAACTCAAACTAGAACACTTTTCCAATACAACCATGAGTCTATTATATAGATCTCATCCAAACAATAATTAGACATCTAATTACAATAATTAGATCCGCAGCTCTCAGTCTATAATTAGCCCTGATCATGCAAACACTTGGTTCGTCAACCAACTACCCATAATTAACTCACAGTCGAACCACACAGGCGACCGACGTCGGTCCCTATCTGCCTGGAGGTGACCGACGTCGGCCGACACATGACCGACGTCGGTTGCTTCTCTATGCTATCCTGCCGACATCGGCTGATCAGACCGACCCCAGCTTCTCTGCAACTCAGCAACCTTCAGCAACCTCCTCTCCTGTTTGCACCAGTGAAGCTTTTAGCTCCACAACCTAACAATCTCCCACTTGGAGATAAACAGCTGCACTGTACCTGTACCTGTACTCTGTCTAATCTGTTTCTTGGTTTGTATCCCTCTTCAAGCTCCCACCTGAAGACAACCCACCACACATCCCATGGTGTACCACCTATCATCCGAGTACCCTGCCACATCCGAACCTACAAATGCATGTAGTGAAGTCCTGACCCTGCATAGCAACACCTGCTGCTGGTCCCTCTCAAAAACCTGAGAACCCACTTCCCTGAATTGGCTCCTGACTCTGACAGCTCCCACTGCATGGGAATACCCAGGTCTATACCAGACCTCATGTGATTTCGGACACTGTACCTGTCCAGCCCTTAGTGTGCTCTGGCTCTGCATCCCGAACCTCACCAACACCTGATTCACATCAGCGCCCATTGGAGACAAAATCTCCCTGTGATCTCCATGTCTCCCATGTCAAAGAATTCCGCTGCTCCAAACTCCTCATGACATGCCACTGAAACTAATCTTACCCTTAGCTCAGCAAAACCCTATATGTACAAACCTACTATAGCAAAACATATCATCTACATACAGCAACAGAATGATGTTGCAATCATCATCCCCCTAGTAAGTCAAACCACAATAGTTACCCTGACACTGACTAGAGTCATGCTCTGTCCTCCACCTGTCAAAACCTGTACCACTGTCCTGCAGCTCCTCAAGACCATATGACCTGGTCTTCCGTCTCACATATCCGTTCTCTCTATTCTTCTACTAAGGCATCCATTTGTCTCTGTGCTTTCATCCAGCTGGCAAACCTACCAAAACACCCGTCTGGTTCTGCATCATATCACTGCCTAGCTCCCACCTGTTTCCTGGATCCTTCCTGCTCTATAGTCAGCAACAAGTATGAAGAAGAGGAACACAAATTTGAGGGCCTACTTACACCTTCAGTCCTCTATATGGGTGTTTGAGACTCCTTGACAACACGCTGCCCACCCAAAATTCGTTACAGTGACCGACCTCGGCCACCCCACAGTCTGCATCCGACCGACTTCGGTTCCCATGCGCCTGTACCTGACTACCAACCTACAACTGCTGGTGTCCCTGCTACCGACGTCGGTCCTACTGACCGACATCGGTCTTACCTACTGCCGACGTCGGTCCCCTGACTGATGTCGGTCTTACTCTGCCCGACACTGCCGGCTTCAGTCTGCACATGACCGACATCGGCACCTGTCTGTTCGATGGCAGTTCCTCCTGAACGACATCGGTATCTGTGTTTGCCTGTGAGTGATGACTTTTTACCCGCGAGCTCCTTTGAATCAATCTCCATGTCCAAATTGCCCTGCTCAGAAGCATCCAGCCTCATCCACTGAACTCTGTCCGCCATCTCCTCCAAGAACACCAAGGCTTTTCAGTTCTTAAGCCTGTCAAATATATCCGTCTTCCGCTTAAGAACATGCATCTCCTCCCTGCTCATGTGACCAAGCCTACGAAGCCACGTCTCTGCAACAGAAGAAGAATCAGTAATATAAACAAGTAGATAAAGAGTACCTGTCTTCTTACCACCAGCTAATTCAAGTGCTACCACTGTGAGAGTTCTTGTGCATCTCTCATCACCCAATCTTTCTAAAGAAATTAGCCAAATCTCCAAACTTGGGACCTGCATGACCTTCATCAACACCTGTGTGTTGGCCGCCTGCAATTTCAGCTTCACTTCCCCTTTGCCAATCCTTTGACAAGGCTCACCAGCTCCTCTACCTGGGGCTGCATGGAAAGAGGCAACCGAATCTTTTATCCAAGATTCAACTTTATCCAAGAAACCTCCTAGAGCATCCTGTTCAACAACACCTGCAACATCTGCTTCTTCAGTTTCTTCATGCTGATCTGCTACCAACCAACAATATCCTTTTACCTGCTCTTTCTTTCCATCGGACCGTGAGTGACCGTCTGTGCTTTTCAACTCCTCCATCCTTAGTTTACTTTGATCTGCCATTGCTCTACTCCCACTCGATCAAAAACCCCTGAGAGTGACCTGTAACCAAACACAACCCTGCTTCCTACAACCTTAGCTCTGATACCACTTGTTGGGAAATAAACCAGAAGCACACAATTTGATTACCAAACCAAGCAACTTAATATGCAGAAATTAACCAGATTCACCAAGTAACTAGAATTCAGAATAACACATCATATGAGAGACAATACACAACTTGTATTAACACTTTATACAGAAAAGAATACAATAAAGAAGATGCCAATTCTTCTCCACCACCTCTTCAGAGGCTCACCACACCTCAAGTGAACAGTAATTCTTCTCCCCAAAGCTCTCTCTACTAGGTCCCAACACCCAACTCAAATACAGAGTTGGTGTTCACCTCCCGTGCTCCATGCACACCACAAGTGCTCCACGCACTCCACAAGTACTCCACGTACTCAACAAGTACTCAAGGTACTTCAAGTAGATCTCCCATGAATCTGCAACAACCTGCAATTCAACAGACCATACTTATGGAAGGAACTCCCTTGCCTTCCTGTCTTGCTCTATCCGAGTACACACCTGTACTCCAAGTAGATCTTGCCTGATACTGCTCCCTATTGTGTTGCTGTCTATATGATCTTGCACACCTGCAAATCAAACAACGGTTCTGCTCACCTGTGAACCTTGACCTTGCACACACATACACCTGCAGATCAATGATCTTACTTACCATGTAGATCTCCTATATAGGCCATGCAACTGTGACCAAGATCCTACACTCCTGAAGAATCCAGCTGACTCTCCAAAACCAGCACCTACACCTGGTACTGTGGAACTAGGAGGAACACCCTTGCTCACCTCACACACAGAAGGAACAAACTTTGCTCAACTCAAACTAGAACACTTTTCCAATACAACCATGAGTCTATTATATAGATCTCATCCAAACAATAATTAGACATCTAATTACAATAATTAGATCCGCAGCTCTCAGTCTATAATTAGCCCTGATCATGCAAACACTTGGTTCGTCAACCAACTGCCCATAATTAACTTGCAGTCGAACCACACAGGTGACCGACGTCGGTCCCTGTCTGCCTGGAGGTGACCGACGTCGGCCGACACATGACCGACGTCGGTTGCTTCTCTATGCTATCCTGCCGACGTCGGCTGATCAGACCGACCCCAGCTTCTCTGCAACTCAGCAACCTTCAGGAACCTCCTCTCCTGTTTGCACCAGTGAAGCTTTTAGCTCCACAACCTAACAGATATGCTTGATAAAGTTGATAGACTATAAATGATCTAATTAGCAAGAAATTGATTAGTACTAGTGGGTGGAGGTGTGACTCAGGGAATCTGGCAGAGTTCAGAGAATAGGTAGAAAATCAGGAAGAAGGATCTAGTTGGAAAAGAAAGGGAATTTTAACCTACCATAGGGGACTATTGACGGTTGGGGTGACTATCAGTGGTTAGGCCTGACCGTTGATGATTGACTGTCCAATTTTGGACTTATCAACAACTAGTGACAAGATTCAAGAAATGAATCTCAAGAGTTTGGTGCAAGGTCTGTTAATTGTGAAAAGGGATAAAAATAGATAAATTGTAGTAATCAACTATTTGACTTACCAGAAATGAATTGGTTGATTGGTAGATGTTTTTGATTTGTAGGTGGAATCTGGTTTGATTTTGGTAGAATGACAGTGCTTGGAAACTTGATCTAAGAGGCAATGGCATGTTCTCTCAAATAAATAGTTGATGATGCTTGATAATGCTGGATGACCTACAATAAGAAAAACTTTGAGTACCTAAACTCTTGATAATAGTTGTAGATGGATTGATCTCTTGCTACTCTCTTCTTCTTATAGGCAAAGGCTAGAGACTGAAGTAGAAGTTTAAGAGGTGCTTCTAATTATAAATTGCTCATGCAAGGTCTCACGAGAGGATTTACACAACTTATATTTAGAAAATATAAGTAGTTGTTTGCTGGTGTTTGCATGGAAAAGTGCAAGCAATGGGACTTGACTGTCGACAGTTAGACTAACCGTCAATGGTTAGCCTAACCCTCAATGGTAGAGGCTAACAACTAAAAGTGGGTAAAAAGGGTGTATTAGGCTTGATTAGCTGACTAGTTAAAAAAATGGGTTTGGGTTCATTTAAAGTGTCCAAAGAGTTGCTTAGGGGTTTGACAGTCAGATTCTGATGTGCAAGATTTTGGTGTCTACAACATGTTGAGTAGCATTGATTTCAAAAGACAGTTTTTACAATAGTGTTTTGAACCTTGCATCATATCCCGATACACTTTCAGTAAGTTCTTGCTTCATATCCTTTAGCACAACTATACTTTGTTGTTCAAATTTAAAAATGTCAAATTCTTGAAAGAATACAATTTTAAGTTGATCATAGTCAACCATCGCTTGTTGAGGGTAGAACTTTATATACCATTTATGTGCTCGCTCTAAAAGTGTAGTCATGAATTGGGTGGCCTTTCAATCAGAAGAGGTGATGCCTCTCACCCTCCAAATAAGTTTGCAGTTATGGACATGTTCTATAACATTTTCCATGCCTTGATATTTAGGTAGGTGAAGCATCATTTCATAATACACCATAGGTAGCTGAGGTGCTTGCATTGGTAGTTGTTAAGAACCTCTAGATCCTATCCCTTGAGGAGGGAGTCCACCACTTCCTCCCATGCCACCTCCTAGTCTGCCTCCAACATCTCCAACAATAATGCCTATGCCATGGGGTGCATTAGTTGGTTGATTAATTAGCTTTGGGCCTGCACTCTATCCACTTTAAAGGCCAGGTCCTCCAAGCATCCCAAATTAGTCTATAAAATTCCTTTGAAGAGGGAAAGAAAGTGTTAAGTCCGTATAGGTTACAATTAGCTCAGTTATAATATCCCTTAAAGGATCAATTTTTGATTCCATGATATCTGTATCCCAATTATGTATACCTAATTTAGCTGATTCAAAAGCATGAATGCACACTATGGTTGGGGAGCTTGGTTGGTTTGAACTTGGTTCGTCAATTTCTACTGTCTGGCTAGTTTCTCCTTCATATGATAAGTGTGGCATGGGGTGCAGTTTGACAATAATGGGGTCCTCCTTATGTGTTTTCGCTTCTTTACAGATCCTAACCACACTTCCTGAGTTCTCTAGGTCCCTTCCCACACCACTTACTCCTATGATCCTTTCTCAAGCTTCATCATATTTTTTATTTTGCAATGCCCACTGACTGGCTACCATTCTAAACCTACAATATTTTACCATCTCTTCTTTACTCCCCTTCCAAATGCATGGCTCGTGTAATGCAGGATTTAGCTCTCCATTGGCATAGTCTCAAGTCCACAATCAATAAATAACTTCTTGATTTTTAATGAGAATTGTTTAGTATAGTGGGCCCATGGTTCTCGAGGAACTAAAACTTAGCTTCTTCAGGACATGAATAGGAGGTTACAACATACTCAAAAATGTAACTATTCAAAACTGCTCTCCCCCAAATGCTAATAGCTTGCATCCATGGTGTTCCAAGTCATGCTAAAATTATTTATTGTTCTAACATCCAAGAGTGTCTTCTTCTAAGGTTTCGTGGTCATCCTTGAGCATACGCAAATAGCCAAGTATGCAAATGAACTGGGATTTCAACAAAAAAAAAGTTTTATATAAAGCACTATAGAGATTTTGTTCTACCCACTGACGTTCAAAAACTCCAGGTTCAAGGTAAGGAACCACAAATGTATCTTCAACACTAATAATCCATTACTTAATACTCTCAAGGGTGATACACTCAAACATATTCCATTACTATGTAACAAACACTATGGGTCCCAAAAATAGAAGCAAAATGTTGGGTTTTTATTCTTAATAATGTTTCAAGCACTGAAGTGTAGCCCCAATGAGCTGGCACGATGGCCCTTTCACACAAGACTATGGTCTTGCACGCTCACCTAAAGTGCATAGCCAGAGATCGGTTCTCATAGGTTACATCATGCAGTAATGTTAAATAGTTATACTCTTTGGGTTAAACATATATTTAATTAGATATTACATAGAATAAAAGATACACTACTTTGATCCTTAGATTACTAAGCTTAACCACCATAACTATGTAGATTAACGCCATTGCAGTTCATATTTTTTCCTTGGAAAAAGTAAAAGTTAGCATAGATTTCATATTTAGAACCAACAACTAGTGTTCAAATTGATCCTACCAAAGATAACTAATAACTTAACTAGAACATGAACATTTGAATGAATATAATATCTAAAATTCATATATTATACTTCATCCAAATGTAATGCAAAATCCATCACATAATGATTTACAACATGGGTATTTGTACTTGTTTATCCCTGACCAATTATTTACAACATTAATGATAGGAGAGACATGGGCAATGAACTATCTATGAATTAAGAGTTGTGGTGGTCTATAAACTAATGTCTCCTAAGGACCTAGGCCTTTGCGCTCCCTATATACTCACTCTATGCTAGATCCTTGTTGCCATGTGTCTATCTCTGTATGGGCCAGTGTAAAACTTTGATGGATAAGGTCTAGGTAACCTCGAGAATTGCTCCTTAATCATCTCCCACTTCCCATGCACTCCCCAAGTCTTTTGCTAGTGTTTTGAGTCCTATGCTCTTAGGTTCCTCATGGTTAATTCTCCTCTTTGACTGGGTCCTCTCATAATGGTGCTTTTGTGCCCTTGTTCTTATGCATCATATGGGTTATGCACTACGGTGCTTCTATTCCATTCAAGTTTTGTGCCATAGACTTTTCATGCTATGCTCCTTTTGCACCATGCCAGTTCCACGGTAAAATATCAAAATACTTAGCCAAAAATTGGGATCTAACATAAGGGGTTGAAAAGATGAAGCCTAAAATCCAAGACCTCTAATGAATACACCTATTAGAAATGATGTAGTTCAAAACTAACTAACCACCAAAAAAAAATTATTCCTATATGCCTTAAAGGAGTCTAGTTTTGAGGATACTAGTGTATTCTTAATCAAATTGATGGTCAAAATGGATAATGTTGTTTGTTTTCATTTAACAATGCTAAGAACAATAAGTGAAGAGTTGAGTGCTAATGTAAAAGATAAGTCATAATGATAAAAAGTAGAGGGAGGTAAAGATGAAGCCTAGACATCTAAGACATCAAAATATAACCAAGTGAAACCACCAGAGCACAAAAATTGAGTGGTAGTATTGAGGATCAACAAGCCATGTGAGTTCCCAATACTAACCAAGTGCTTCCAATATGAGGATATTTTATGATCTGAAGAATTATGTTGAAGGCCTTCACTTTGTATGCCCATTTATTGAGTCATCATAGGATCTAAATTGATGTTGTATCTAGTACACTCCACACAAGCACTTTAGGAATTAAAGTCACCAATCAAAAGGATATCACCAATGGAAGACAATATAATTCTTTCTAGTTGTATATCCTTAAAATGAGAATCACAATTATTTAAAATTACATATGGTGAAGAGTGTGGAGGAAAACAAAATGCACCAAAGAATAACTTTCTATAAGTACCTCTTCTTAATGACACCCATAAGAATCTTGCATAGGCATCTTTACCATCCAACCGGATGGAAGGTGCTAAATGGTATATATATAGACATGCAATTTTAACAAATCCCTTAAAGCTGAGATGGTCTGTTGGTCTATGCACTAATTCTAAGAGTAATCTAATAAAGTAGGAAATGGTTTTTCATGGGTCTCATGAGTTTTCATGAAGAATATCATAACTATGTTATAGATTTAATCATTTATATAACCTAATGAAAATAATAATGAATCCCTACAATTATATATTACAATTGAAAGATAATGTTGGGATTTCAATAACTAACATCAAAAATAAGATGAAGATGATGGAGGAGGCCATGGTTTAGACCAACCTGAAGGAGGTGCATCCCTAATCCATGCTCTATGATTCCAAATGACTACCCACTTCCATTGCTTCCTAACTTCTAATAAATGCTAGAAAAATATTTTTAAATGTGGTAGGGGAAAGATGTCAATAATGGAAACCCTAGCTTCACATGCACATGGTACTTAAAGGGCACCCCTCATCAACCATTGAAAATTTTCCTAGAGTCCATTCAACATATGTTTAGTTGGCCTAAAAGTCACATTTTGAATGGATTTAAAACAACAAATTTGAAATGTATAAAAAAATTAATCCTAAACATATACATTGTAAATTTGATATTTGTAAATATAATTTTTCATTGGCTATTTTATACCATTAATGGATATAAAATATACAACAATATATAAATCAAAATAACTACTTTTCATTTCATTTTTTTTAAATTATTAAGTTTTCACTCTTCATGTACCAATATAAGAATGGTTGTCATTCAAAATAATAGTTCCTTTCTTTTTACTATTGGAACACATCAATATAACTAATATCACTAAAATAATAATAATGTATAGTGGAACTTACAATAATAAGGTGGTTCGTAGAAGGTCATGGCCTAGTTCCATGCTAGTCTAAAGGGATCAGATCACATCAATGATAGTGAGGGCACCTAAAAAACTCAAAACAACATCATGGCATGCAAATAACTAGGCACAAACTACTACTCAAAAATAAGGAGGTAGTGGATCATCCTTATGTTGTTTGGCATTCCAATTAAAAAACTCAATAGAAGGAGGATTTAGTACCACCCAACCATCTTAAATAGGATCTAAGAGAGACAAAGTTATAATAATACACCAACCAAGAGGTGGTTAAACAACACTACCAATTAGACCACTCCTGTACATAGGGGAACTCCACTTGGATAAACTAGAAGCAAGCTTCATGCATGGGGATGACAAACTCCACCTCCCTCGATGAGGAGTAGAAAAGTGGTTGTGATTGTGCAAATGAATTCACCAATGATGGGATGCTATGGGAGTAAATTCATGTCTTGAGTGGTCCAGGGGGACAAAGTTCATGGTACAAGGAGAACTCCCCCAGTGATTGAGTAACTCTTGCAAGTATTAAAATTGTAGAGCCACCTTCTTTGCTTGTGCTTGTATCTGCATAAAATCTAAAGAGATAACCACCACCTTGTCATTGATAGAAAATAGACAAGATGTTTCTTCATTATTAAACAAAGTTGAGTTTATAGCTTTCCATATTTGAAATTATATGATAGCCCTAAATAAATTCCATTATATATACATATACATATACATATATATAATATATATATATATATATATATATATATATATGTATATGTGTATGTATATATGTACATATGTATATGTGTGTGTGTGTGTGTGTGTATATGTGTATGTATATATGTATATGTGTGTATATATATATATATATATATGTATGTATGTATGTATATATGTACATATGTATATATATGTATGTGTGTGTGTGTGTGTATTGTATACATATACATGTATATGTATATGTATATAGCCCTAAATAAATTCCATTATATATACATATACATATATATGTATATTATATGTATATATATATATATATATATATATATATATGTATATATATGTATGTGTGTGTGTGTGTGTCTATATATATATATATATATATGTATATATATGTATGTGTGTGTGTGTGTGTCTATATATATATATATATATATATACATGTACATGTACATGTACATGTACATGTGTGTGTGTGTGTGTGTGTGTATGCATATATACATTTGTATATGTATATGCATATATACATATGTATATGTATACACACACACACACACACACACACACGCACACATATATGCATGCATACATAATGTATGTGTGTGTGTGTGTGTGTGTGTCAACAATTCAACATTATACAAAAAAGGCCATTTTAAAAGAAAATGGTTTTGGGTGGAAGGGCTGAAATAAGCTATGGATCCAGTGCCAAGTAGATTGGGCTTGGGGGTGAGTCTAAAAGATATGTTTGAAGGACTTAGGTCTATAAAAACCATGACACTTGGGTTGAGAAATCCAAATATCAATGGGATGTTCCCCAAGAGAAAGACTTTGGTAAACCAAGCATTGAAAAAAATGAGTGAGCCTGGGATAAAGCTTCATATTCCAGATTATGTTAAGACTATCAAGCTAGGTAGTTGGTGAGGAATTTAAAATCCATCACATGTTTAACTTATCCAGTGTTGGAAATAAAGGGACCATGGCTTGATATATGAGACTTGAAGAGTAATTCTTAATTGAGTATTATAGTTCTATCTCCAGTCTTTCCACCAAGCTCATGGAGACTGTAAACCCATTTTATGCAGCATGACATCGGGCATCATTACTTAGATGTGCAAAATGGGAGTTAATTCAAGACTAATTAATGTCTACTTTTATTTTAATAAAGACTAAAGATCCCAATCATGGTAATAAATCAAATCCTTAGCTTTATGATTGCCTTTTCTGAAGAGCCTTAAAGATTTCATACCTAGAAATTCTGCTTAGAAAATATTAGAATTGGTTATAATAGGAGACCACCATATGTTTTGGTCATTGAAGGATAAGCCATTTCAAAAACCATCAGCCACCCATTTGAGATATGGTTTGAAAACTTCAAAAACTTTTAAAATTCTTTTAGCCACAAAATATCCCTCAATTTTGATAGGAGTAATGGTAACGATCAAGGTGTGAAACCCAACATTTTTCCAATCGACTTTAACATATGGTGAGCTAGAGGCAATGTAGTATCGCATAATAATTTTTTAGGCCTCATTGTCTTTAATTGCTCAAACCACCCCTTTAGCACACAAAATAATACTTTGTTTATGGATGTCAATAATGACCATACCACCTTTCTTGTGAGGAAGACAACAAATATCCCAAGCATATTTATGCTAGCCACAAGTTTGTTTAGCATTAGCCTATAAAAAATCTCTGAGAACTTTGGCCAACTTGTATTAAGAGGATTTAAATGTGGACCAATAATAAGATTAGTAAACATGGGTGGCCACTGAGATCTTAGAACAAACGTGAAATTTTCCAACTGATGATAGAAGTTTTATGATCCAATACTCCACCTTTTTCTCTACACTTTAAATGACATATTGCCACAATTCAGAGGGAGAACTATCAAAATAAAATGGGATGTCAATAAATTTGAATTTATCACCTTTTGGATCCATTTACAATCATATTGCTTAAGCCATTCTAGCATAGGCATCATGTTATTTTTGAAGCATTAGGTTTTAACCCACTACAGATTAGAGCCAGAGGCTTTGCAAAAACTATCAAGGTAGTTCAGTGTGTCTTTAATATAAACTTCTTGCTCATCAAGAGCGAGAAAGATTTAATTTGTGAAGTGGCTATTGATGATTTGAGAAGAGCAATCAGGAATTAAAATTCCCCTGATGAGCCTTCGCTCCACCCTGTAAGCAAGCAAATAACCAAATGCTTCTATAGACAAAAAAATATAAAGTCAAAGCCAAAGGGAAACCCCACCTAATGGAATGAAATAATCCAAAGCTGTCTGATTTGAGCCCATTGATAGTGAGGCATGCCAAAGCTTATAAAAAATTCTAAACTACTAAAATAAAAAATTGACCAAAGCCTAGGGCTTGAAGCATCACTGTTATAAATGACCACTCAATTCTATTATAGGCCTTCTCAATGTATAGTTTGAGGAATATGGCATGATGGAAGGATGTTCATACCCATTCCATTCCTTCCTAGACATCAATGAGATTTTATATAATGTATTAATTCTTAATGAATGTAGTCTACTATGGTATAATATGGTAGGTGGGATGAAATGTAAACAATTTGTAATGGATTGGACAATGATTTTATATGAAACATTGAGGAGGATAATGGGATGCCAACTAGTGATGAGCTCCGGGTATCTAAAATTGGGAATGAACTTTATATTTCCCTTCTTGATGAGAGAACCTAGAGATTCATTTTACAAAGCTTCTTTATAAACTTTTAATAGGCTAGGTCTTAAAAAATGCCATGTGGGCTTCTAACATTCACAAGGGAAACCATCAATACATGGGGCTTTGTCATTAGCCATGCATTTCACTTCATGGAAGAGTTCCTTAATAGTTAGAGGGGAATTATAGAGCTTTTGATTAACATTGATGAGCTTTTAAAGCACCACATATAGACATTATTACAGAGTGTGCACTCTTTCTATTGACTCTCCTTGAGCTTGGAACACTAGTTTGTAGTGATCAATAAACATTGAAGAAATTTCAAGTAGGCTGGTAAGATGTTATTAAGAGAAGGAATAATAAATTTGATTTGATAACTAACCTACTTGGCCCAGAGGGATTTGAAAAACTCTTTAGAGGTTTGGTCACCCACTTTGACCTAGTGTACTCGAGCATTGAATTGAATCCCTTTAGTCGTGAGGTTGTTTGTAGCTTTTGTATTATGCTTTAGAGAGGTAATTGTGGATTAAAATGATAGATTAAAGGGGATATGTTCAAGATGAGATAATTTTTTTGGCATTCTTTGAGAATAACACCTCATCCTGTTTACGAACCCATGCAACTTGTGTTTATGGCAAAGGAGGGATTTGTTAAAAAAAATAAATTATTATATGGCACCTAGAAGCTTTCATCATTCCACTCCACTCTACAAATGATGGGGCTATGGTTTTATAGGAGAAATTTTGGATGGACAATGGCAACTTTCCCATTAGAGAGTTTAAAACAGAACATGCGTTACTCAAAAAACATAAAATGATATAACTGTTGAGGACCCTATCAATGTCGACATGGCAATTAGACCAAGTGAACAAAGGTGAAGTATTTAGTGCATGCCCCCAAAAAAGTGGGTCCACTAAATCCTAATGGTTTTTGAAATAAAACTAAGCTTCACGTTGTCCCATACACCATCACATTAGAAGGGCACCAATTCTATCATCAAGACTTTCAACCATATTAAAGTCACAAAAAATTAGCTAGGTGGAAAAAGGCATATTGTTAGCAAACCATCACCATAACATCAATTTGCTAGGGCCATCATTAGTGGTGTAGATGTTGAGAAACCATAGGGATTGGCCATTAATGTCAAAACCAAAATAACTTTATGTGGTGGATCTTCACCCTTGGTAACAACCATGGGGGAAATTTTCTTGGAAACCAAAATAATGGCATCACTATATTCATCTTCATACAAAGTGGAAACATGATACACGTAAGACAAAATGCATTTTAGAGTAGTCTACAAATGAAACCCTAAAATCTTAACTTCTTGCAGACAAATAAAATATGAAACCTCTAACTACTGATAAGCAACATGCACATAGAATTTGAGAGAGGATTCCATGAGACCTTGAACATTCCATGACATTAAATTCATTTTTAGTAGTCTTCCATGAGTAGTTCTCCCTAACCATCCTCTGTCTTTTCTAGACTTAGGCGTTGTAAACTAATTTCCCACCAAAGTGTGATGGTTTGACATAAAATTCCCAAGCAAGATAGAGAGGTATTTAGTCCCATTTCACTCTCTGGGAGAGTCATCACCATCATGAGGTGGATTGCATGACTGCTAATGGGTAGGCTCACTTGTAAAAGGTGTCCCAGGAAGAGGAATATTAACCTGTGATCGAGAATATTGAGAAACTCGGCCTTGAGAGGCCATAAGATACTGAGGAGGGTCAATAGGGGGACGACATTCTCCTTCCAATCCTCATGGGAGGATTTAAAATAGGGGGGGGTGGCTTGTTTTGACACCTTTGTTGCCAACGATGGCTCTTTTTTTCCATTATTGTCTAGCTATCAATATTTTACACCACCTTCTACTTTTCAGGTGTTGTTCGATCGAAAAAATGTTTTGGCCAACCCATGAGAGGACAATCGCAAATCCAATGGTTAGATGACTAACACCAAAATCATGTATTTGGTAGATTAAAACATGTGACCTTCTAAACTTGCCCTCTAACCCTACTTGAATGTTGATAAACTCTTTTATGTCATTCATCAAGTTAACATTGACACAAACTCACTTGTTTGGGTGAGTAGAGTAAACTTTTATTTGTTTATGGAAAAGCACCCACCCTATGGGCTTAAAAATATCTTCAACAAAATCCCATATAGGTGGTGGAAGGCTAAAGAGTTTGATCCAAACCAGCACCTTAAGGGAGGATTGTTCGAAAACTTTGAAGGTATAAATCCAAGGGGACACAATCATAAGGGTATTCCTCAAAAACCAACAACTTGACCTGGTAAGGATGGCTTGGACTTGAGAGGGCTCCTTAAAGGAGAAAAAGAAAAAGCCCTTGGTGATATTTCAAACATTGATGACTTGGAAACCTAAGGGTTGTCAGTGAAGATGGATCTAGTCATTGAGGGAATCTTTAGAGGGGACACAACTGATATAGTAAACTATTAAACAATTATTTTCATACAATTTGTGTACATTGTTAATAACATAATATTGTAAACATACATTAAGGTATGAGGGAGTATCATAAGTTATATTTCACTATATATCTTTGGAACAAAATTTTTAGCTCTCTTTCGTACCATCCTTCTTTACGACATCATAATTAAAAGCCATTAAAAATAAGTCAAACCACCCAAAAAGTGGATATTAACATGAAATGAATGTGTTTAACCTAGAAAAATCTTATCAAAATAGTATAATAATATTAAGAGATGAAGATACAAGGGAAAAAAAATCGACATGAAATCCTAAAATAACAAACTTCTCAAATTTCTCTTAATCTCCTAAATGGATCTCAATATTGGATCACGTTATAATGAATGAAGCCTCATCCCTTTCTTTTTAGGTTATGGCCAAGTCAATATTTTAGACAAAACATATGGATATCATGGCTTTAAAAATGAGATTTAAATTTTCTATTCGTTTTGGTTTAAAATTGTGTAGGTGAATGAAACATGTTGATTCATGAAAATATATTTTTAAATAATATTTTTAATAAAATAATAAAGTAATATTTTAATATTAAGTTGAAAATTTTCACAAACAATTTTAGTTATTTATTAAATTGAAGTGACCTTTTTATGTTATTTTGTGGAGTAAAGACCCACAAAATTGTGAAAGGAATGGAAGGTAATTCATTACCATGAGTTTTAAGTTTTTTTTTCAATAAAATTTTATAAAAAATTATAACAACTCAAATATTTTTTAAATTAAAACATAATTTTATATTAATTAATATTGTCTAAACAATAAAGTGAATAGATTGGAAGCACATTTTAAAAGAAAGCATCTTATGGATCAAGAAGAAGTTAAGTCACTTTAACTGACTAAAAAGATAGTTAAATAAAGGTTTAATTACAATTTTTCAATAATGGAAAAGATATAATGTATCATGCAACAAAATTTATAGTTCATCGGGTATGAAAACATCGAGGCATAAAAACAGTAAGAAACAAGAGAACTTAGAGTAAGTCATCTTAACGATCCCCAGTACACGGATCCATTCTATTAGGAACTAGCTCCTCGCTGTCATTAGTGTTTCTTTGTCCTTCTCCACTTCTGGGTCTTGTCTAAGTAGGGAAATAACACTAACCAGTTGAGGGAAGTTTCCTTGCTATTGAATCATTCACCCATTTGTGATTGGGAATGTATGACCATACCCACCTCCTTAAGGGATGTGACTTGGCGAAGGACTTCATTGTCTGCTCCTATATTAGTCCCTACCATGAGCTCCATATCCATGACCTTGAGAGGGAGATTATAGATAGAGAGTCTAAAAGACCGTGACTAATGACACATATAACACTTTTCCAA
Organism: Torreya grandis; assembly: GCA_037957365.1. NCBI lineage: Eukaryota > Viridiplantae > Streptophyta > Pinopsida > Cupressales > Taxaceae > Torreya > Torreya grandis. The sequence continues at coordinate 3,186,998 of JARHVA010000470.1, read as the reverse complement.
TGGTCTAAAAGAGATTGAAGGTGTTCAACCTCCAAAGTGACCTCAACTTACACTTGAATGTGAAACATTACATTAGAAATCACTTGCACTTTATTAGTAAAATAAAAATAACCATCAATAGATAAAGGGTTTAAAATAATATTATTCTTTTCTTTCCATAACTAAAAAAATAATGTCAGATCAAAGATATTTTAAATTTGGTTGTATTATGTAAGTAACATGGTCAATTCTATTAAGAATAACATTTTCCAAGAAAACAATCATAGGCAAAAGGGTTAAAAAGGGGTGTGAATCCACTTCAAGGTTAACTAAACATGTTTATAAAACTAAAGGAGGTGCTTGAGAGACTCAAGGTGTTGACAAGAGGGGCATAAGAGATTATAAACCATAAGTGAACAAGTTTGTTTCTAATAAGTATACTTTAGTGAAGAGTGAATAAAAAAAATGATTTTATTTAAGTTTAATGATAGTTTTCCAAATTTTGAAATAAACAATTTATAGTGCCCAATACTCGTTGCCGATTTAACTATCAATAAAATTCTTTAGCTACTTGATCAAGTGAACTTTGACGTAAACTCGCTTATTGAAACATGCAAAATAAAACTTACTTAACTTGTGACATAAAATATGCCTTAAAAGCTTGTTCATCTCCTTAAAAAGAAGCATAGAGGAACACGAGGCGAGAAGTGGAACCCAAACATCTAATTGAAATCTATTCTCGTTTTGTGGAATTTAATTGAAATCTATTTATTCATAAAACACTACCTTATAAACCCGTCCATCCCCAACGTGTTCAAACGTATATGCTTAAAGTGTTTACTAAGACGGCACATTGCCAGGGTTATTCAGAAATGTAGGCACATTTCCAGGCCTCAAATACAGAAGGGTCATATGCAAAATGTGAACTATCTATACCCCTCTAGAAGGGGTTTAAAAGGAACTAAAACGAGAGTTTAAGCAAATCTGACTCTGAAGCTGAAGATGGACAGAACAAATGAAAGCCTCAAGAGGAGATGCAGCATTGTACAGGCCGAAATTCAGTCTCTCCCAACTGCTAAAATCACGCAGCCTTGCAAAGATCGCCTTCTCAAATTAGTAAGGGCCGAGCTCAATTTTCTGTCACGCTCGCCCGTTTCCTCAGGCGCCATCAGGTACTCTCACTTTATTTTGAAAACGCTACATTAAAGATAAGACGAGCAAAATTATAACGTCTTTAAAGCGTAACGCTTAAATCTTTGTGTGCAAAGTAGCTTTGATTGTTTTATGCTTAATAAAGGTTGCCACAAAATTGTTTTTATCTTGCCCAGGGCCAACTGACAAAAGAAGAAACATTGAAATGGAATTGTTGTGATTTACTTCGATTTTACAGTTAGTTCTACTAAAGAAATCTGTTTAGGGTAATATTAAATAATTATTTCTATTAGAGACTTTAACCTAGTGGTCCGATGGAAGGGGCAATCCAGAAAATTTTCTGTAGGATTTTACGGTTTCATGGAAATTAGTTTATCTCCGCGAAACTACAGGATTTTAAGATCTTGCATGTTAAAGCAACAAAAAAATTAAAATCTGTGACAAAACCTTCCTATAATTTCTCTGCAGCACCTGCAAACTTTAAGCTCTAGCCTTTAGAATCAGCTGAAAATATAGCCTCTCCTATTTTCTAGGCTAAGATTCCGAATTTTGCAGTTAACTGGATTTTTTTACTCCATGGAACTGCCTGCACTATGAAAATAAGAGCAGTATGGGCTTTATCAGCCCAGAGTTTTTAAGAGCATAGTATTCAGATTTGGACTTGGCTTGGACTTGGCAGGACCATTTTACAGCCAAAACAAGTGGCAAAATTTTGATAATTTATATCAGTCAAAATGGAATCAAAATCTACCAAAATTTGAGCCAAATTACCAAGCATTGCCAAAAATCAGTCCTGCATGCCATAAAACCATGTTTTGCTCTTGTGAACACTGCAAAGCAAAAATTTAGATTCTACAATGCCGGAGTGAGAGGCATGTTTACAGATTTTAACCTTTTTTAATATCGTTTACTTTTGCATTTTTTTATTTAAAGAGCGTTGAGTCTTTTGAGTTGAATTAGTAGACTTGCATGGGCTCACTCAACGAACGTTCCCAAGATGCGTCTCTCCAAGCTATGGCTGAGAGAAGGCTTCTGGATAAACATTGCATGCAAGTTTTCTTTTTTGAAAAATATTAATGTCGCGGGCTACATGTTGTGACCCATCATCAGGATAAATGATGAATTGAGATCGCAAATTAGAGTTCCTTACATAGACAACTCTTTACAAGCACATGGAGTTGGGAGGACTGAAACCCAAAGACAAAACTAAATATTATTCAGTTAATAATTTTGAGTAATATATACTGTGTATTACAATGTTGATGACTATCTTGAAGTGCCACATGGTTTGCTTTTAAGAAAATTTGCTTTACTTTAGTTCTAAGCATTCTGCAAAATGTAATTTTGCTCAACCCATTAGGGTGAGAAAACCACACCTTATTTGGAGAACAAACGTGGGTGTGAAGCTAATGGGTCATTTCACTTTTCATGTATGTGTATACACCTTTGTTTGGCCTTTTCTGTTGTAAGGTTAGTTCAGTGAGTGCATAAACTATTATCAAGGTTCTCTCATAGCAGTCTGATTGGGTATTTGTCAGATTTGCAACACAAATAGTTTATAATTTAGAAGGTTATTTGAGGAACCACCGAATCCAATCAGGATGTGGTACCTACTGCTTCAATTTTAATTGCCCAGGTTATCACTTATGAGGTCATTATACTGAAAATAGCTTCAAATTTTCATGTGCAGTAACTGCCGTAAAGAAATCGTAAGCCCCCCTTCATGGGACCGCTGCCTTAACTTTTTTGTTCTATATAAAACCATTTTGAACACTAGAGAGGGAACTTAACTCGAACATACACACAAGTTTCTGGTGATGAACCCTGGAAAAAAATGGGTAGTGTGCCCGCTGTTTTTAATATGGTTCATCATGGCCCTAAGATGGAGATGATGGCTCGATTCCAAAATGATGTCTCTTGATGAAGTCCTCTGCTGTTGACTTGTCAAGGTTTGATAACCCCCCAATTTTTTCTCACCTGACCGGGCCCTATAGAAGTGCTCGTTTTAACAAGGGCCTGTGGTAAACAATTACCTTTCATTGCTGCACTATATAAGTGCCCAGTTTAACAAGGGCCCGTTGTTAACTTTTGCCTTCTGTTGCCAAACTGTACAAGTGTCTAGCACATCTCATATTGGTAGATTATGTGTGGCTGTAGTTTGGTCATCAATACTAGCTTTGACTTGGACTTCTTGATGCTCATGGGATCCATTTCAAACAAGTCCAATCTTGCACATACTTCTCCTTCGATTTGACTATTGTTGCAAAGGAGAAGCAGAAGTCCCAACCATATTTGTCACACACGTTGTTTCCTCCCGTTAGAAGATTCAGATGACAGTCAACATGATCGCATGACCAACATTCAATGTTAGGCAGTTAAAGTAGGCAGGTTAGCTAGAGAATACCTTTTTATTTATAAAATGACAAAGTTTATGTAACGTGTTACTCAATAACAAATTTCTTTCTTTTCCTTCTATTCCATATTTATCCTAAAATGTAATTAGAGCTGAGCTGAGAGTAAAATGGGAGGAGCCAGATAGATGCTTGGACAAGTAATGGAGAATTTTTCAAAGTTATGGCAGTCTTCTGGTGCAATTGCTGAGGTTGTGGACATTTAAGCAAGAGTTGCAGACCTTCACAATTACAAGCGGCCATTGTTGGTCTCAGTTGCAGAGTACAGAAGGCCGAAGTCAAAGTTTTGGTAGGACTTGTGAACCAGTATGTTGAAGTCTTACAAAGTTATCGAGATTGGAAAAGATCAGGACTGGCATATAATATTCAGATCAATACAATTCTCCATTTGAAACGTGAATTTGTAGAATTGAGCCAATAAATTGTTGCAGGTCATAGCAGAATGAAACACATTTCACTGTTGCATATAATTATTGCGGATTTGGTACCATAGATGGGGCTATTAAATTTTTACTACCCAGGCAATCACATGCAAACAAACAAATAGGTAACCGAGGAAAATATATAATTTCCACCTAAACCATCCGAGAGGTGAATTTTATGATAGGAGATTTTGAGCATGGGATGGAAGAGAGTGGTTGGTAGTTTGAGGCAGCCACTCTTATATCTGAGGGTTGATTTTTCCAAATGGCTGCCTTTTAGTGGTAAATAATTTTAACTATTTTTTCTGTCAAAGTGGCATTTGAATGTAGATTCCTGGAAAAATGGCAGGAGAGTTGAAATCTTCATTTCTCATGAGACTATTATACTGCAAATAGCTTTGAACTTTCATGTACGGTAACTGGTGCAAAAACTTCGTATGCCCCCTTTCATGGGACCACTACCTTACTTTTCTGTTCTAGACAAAACCCTTTTGAGCACCAGAGCTTTGTTACTGGATACGCTCCCAGGGACCTGCAGATATACGACACTCGACTGGATATAATTCTGCGGGGGATACGGGGGGGCAACGTGCAGGGTACGTCCCTGCCCCTGTGGGTACGCCCAGATGTGTCCGCGATTCTGTGGGGGATATGGGGGGCCAACGTGCAGGATGCTCCCTGCAACTGCGGGTACGTCCGGATACGTCCATGGACATATCCGAGTGTACCCACAGGGGCAGGGACGTACCCTGCCCATTGGGATTGCGTACCCTGCCCAGAAAAGCGATTTTTAATTTTTTTTTTTTCAATTTCGCTGCAGTAAATGTCAACCATGGACCTCAACTATGACAGTGCCACGTCCTTGTACACCCTGGATTTTGTGTACAGATTGCACTGCAGGGGGACGACGATCTATGTGAGTCGGATTGACAGCGGGATGAAGGTGCCATCTAGGTCATAATTCAAGGCGTAATCATCAGGGAGCGCCTTAGGTGGCTCCACGCGAGTGTCTATTGTTAGATTTATCAAAGATTCCTTGTAATCGGAGAATGTCAACATAAGACCAAGTTAATCATTTCAATCGTACACTAACTGAATTTATTCTGGTTATACAGACTAAGTCAATCATCTTGAGGAGAATGTAACATTGCGATGAGTAAAGAGCATCAAGCTTTAAACATGATCTGTTAGGCAGCTACTCTTGACCCTTGTGAAAACGACCCATTTATAAAGTAAACAAGACCCCACAAAACCAATTCAATACAAGGTGCTACCATGTAATGGCAATATTTATAAACATCATGTCTCCTACGATGCTACAACTACTTCCATATAAATGTCTCACTTCTGAACTTTTTTTTGATATATCCCCCCTTTAAAAGAGTTAATATAATATAATATATTTATAATCAAAAAAATATTAACATATTGAGATAATATGACAAATTTATAATTGTTTTTATAGTTTATAATATAATATAATAATATGGTAACATTTGCACCATGTACTTGTTATAAGACTAATCTAAGCTCGACCATTGAATATTATGATATTTGGCATTGAATTATTAGTATGTTTTGTGGTTATTTAACTTATTTTGTTTCCTCTATGCATATTATGTCTTTAATTTTGCTTATATGGCTATATTTTTATATTTTTAATTATATATATATATTTTTGTATGGCCGAATCCAAGAACGTATCCAAACCCAAAATAAAATCCCTGTATCCCCGTATCTGATTCTTGTACTCATATCTGTATTGGCAATGTAGCACCAGAGAGAGAAGACTTAACTTCAACACATCTATCATGACTAACCTTGGATGATTATGGGTTGTGTGCCCGCCGTTTCTAATATGGTTCATTGTCGCCTTAAGACAAAGATGATGGCTCAATTCCAACATGTTGCCTTTCGATGAAGTGAGATGAGGTAAACAATTGCTTTTAAATGCCCACACTATATATGTCCAATTTATGGTACATCTCATATTGGTAGATTGCGTCTGGCTAAAGTTTGGTCACTTATGTATGCTAGTTTTGAATTGGATCTTTTAATGCACAAGGCATCCATTTCAAACAAGTCAAATCTTGCACATACTTCATCATTTTGACTAATATTGCAAATTAGTAGAAGTCCCAATCTTAGCTGCCACATTTTTTGTTTCCTTCCGTCAAGAGATAATAGTCAACATGGTCACATGACCAATATTGAACCTTAGGCATTTAAGGCAATGGTTTAGCTCGGCATACCTCTGACTTATTAAAAAAATCTTAAATACATCTATTTGATAAACGTTGAGAGATATCAATCTCAAGGCCCTTATCTTGAATTTTTCACATACCACAATTATTTATAACTTCATTACTTTGTTCACAAATTTCCCATTCGTTGGTGATAATTGTGTCAATCTAACTACACCAATGTGTCAAGGTCAAAATAATCTTTCTGGGAAAAAAGAGGACTCCAAACGCCACAATATGGCCAAGATATTACAATTTTTCGATTTAATTCTCAGAGAAAAAAGGAAAAATTTCTAAGTGATGGTCAAATTTAAGGTTGGAATTAAAAGTGAACACACTCACTACACCATAGCCTCCCACCACCCCCCATATGTCATTGTAGAACACCTCCTGGTGTAATGACGGTCAAATGGACGTCAAATTTAATGTTGGATTTAAATCTGAAGACGCTCACTACATTACAGCCCATCACCACCCATGGATGCCATTGTAGAATGCTTCTCGGCATAATGAGGAAGTCTATGTAATATGCTCTCTCAATAATAAATTTCTCTCTTTTCCTTTTATTTAATTTTTTTTCTAAAATGTTATACCGGGAGATGATTGGACAAGTTAGTGAGAGTTTTTCAAAGTTATGTTCGTCTTCTGCAATTGCAGAGGTCATGAACATTAGAGTAAGTGTTGTAGACATTCACAATTACAAGCGGTCATTGTTGGCCTCAGTTTGCAGAGTACAGAAGGCCAAGGTCAAAGTTTGCCTAGGACTTACGGACCATTATGTTGAAGTTCCATTAAGTTATAGAGATTGGAAAAGGTCAGAGCTCACATACAGGATTCAGATCAACACAAGTTTCCTTTTGAAAATGCCCTCTTGCAGATTGTTGCAGAATTGAGAGTGTTGCAGGTCATAGCAGACTCAAAGACATTTCATTTTTGCATTTCGTATTATAATGTGTTTGCAAAGAATGCCTCGAGTGTATCTGTCGAGGGATTCCAGTAAACGTTTCTCAAGAAATCCTCAAACCCTTGGGTGAAATCTCACCTCTGTTATATTTGCAGTGGAGTTTGTGCGAGACAAGGAGTTACCTTGCAGAAAAATCTTCACAAGAAATCTTCAGTTCAAAATGAAGGTTAGTTAGAAACCTTGTTTAGTAATTAAAATCGGAAGGAAAGCCATAGGCATACTGTTCACAAAAATTAAGCCAATGACATGAGGTGTCATACACGATTCTAAGTTGAAGGAATGAAGCATGACTAAATTTCTGTGGACTTACATTGCAGCATTCGTGCCTGAACTTTTACTCTGAAGAATGTGTATGTTCAGAGATTGTAGATACCATGTTCACGTAGAAACCAGATGTTCTTTTTTACAAACACAAGCAAAAATGAGAAACAATTGTAGTGGCTCAAACAAACTTGAATCCTTTGTTATTAGTGAAGGCCATTGTCAAACATTTTCAAACTATTTTTCACCTTTTTTGTTAATTGTGTTGCAGAATTTGCAAACACAAACATTGCTCTGGATCTCAAGAGGTCCGGGGGACAACACTCCAAACGAGGGTTTAAGTGTATTATATGCGTATGCAAAAGCCATAGTTGCCAGAAGACGGGTACGGGTATGGGTACGGGGAGGCTACGGGTATGGGTATGACTATTTTTTAAAAATGGGAGATGGGGGTACGGGGAGACGGCTATATACATATTTTAAATATATTAATATTTTATCATTATAATTATATATATTTATTATTATATGAAAATAATAAAAACCGAAAAATATAGTACTACTGACGGGGGCATGGGGGTATGGGGGGATGCGTCTCAGGGGGTAGGGGGGCACGGGGGTATGGGGGGATGCGTCTCAGGGGGTAGGGGATGCGTCTCAGGGGGTAGGGGATGCATCTCCCTGCAACACTGGCAGAAGCAAATATTGAATAAGATGGAGAATAGAGAAAGTAATAGAACTGGAACAGAAAACTGTATTAATCTATGTCTTTTGTACGTGGCATACTCTTGAGAAAGATGTATGTCTGTTTACCTTCTTCTATCTGCCTGCTTGAAGCATGTTGTCTTTAGGAAGACATGAATGTTAATGGTGCATATGTGCAGCAAAACTGGGAATGAGGATTCCCATGATCAGAATGTGGGTAACACTTCCTAACTGATTTGCCTAGGCTGCCTTGAAAATACAGATGACCATTTGATGCCTGCCCTCAAAGGGATCAAATGGTTGTCATATATTTCAATTTTCGTTACAAGAAGGCAATTACAAAAGAAAATTGTTCAACTTCTGCAATGGATGATGGTTCACCTTTCTGCAGGTGTGATGGTTCGACTTCTAGATGTGTGTTAGGCTGACAGGTGTGTAGGAATGACATGTGCCCTGAGAGTGATGTTAAGTGCATAGCGTGATGTGGTGTGAAGTTTCCATGTGGCAGTGCGCGGTTTGGAGTTTATGTGATGCGGGTGACTACTCCACATGGCGGCTATGCAGTTATGGATTTTCTCCAACATGGTGCAATGTGGTGCACTGTGCAGTTTGGAGGTTCTGCACCATGACATAATGTGGTGTGACTACTCCACATATGGCCACATGGCGATTGCGCAATTCGGAGGTTCTGTGGTGCAACTAATCCACATGGTGGTTGCGCATTTTTGGATATTTTGCAACATGGCGCAATGAGGTGCAAGGTCTCCACATGGCAGCTGTGTAGTCTAGAGGTTCTGCAGCATGGCAAGATGTGGTGTGATTACTCCAGATGGTGGCTGTGCTGTTCTGGATGTTCTGCAGCATGGCACAATGTGGCGTGAGGTCGCCACATGGTGGTTGTGCAGTCTGGAGGTTCTATGGCATGGTGCGATGTGTGGCTTGACTACTCCACATTGTGGTTGCATAGTTCTGGATGTTCTGCAACATGGCATGAGGTCTCTAAATGGCGGCTGTGCAGAACGCTGAGAGATGCATATTTTGCATAGAGTGCATGAGCATGCATGAGGCTGCGTTGTGTTTCTTAATACTTGGCCTCAACTCGGAGTGTGCCAATCAAGATGAACGATGCTTAGGATAGGGCCAATATGCTGGAGATGATGGTGTGAGCTGGTGCACTGCTGCATGAAGTTGTGCAGACTATCCAAATGATAACAAGAGTACTAAAAACAGAGGGTAGTCACGAGGAACACCTGTTGTGCTTGGATCAAACGTAGAATCATTATGAAGATATAGTTTAACTCCTGTTGCAATGGACACACACAAGTTCGTTGAGGAAGAAGATGCTAAAGCATTCTTATTAATTTTTTTTTCCTTTATTGACAATAATAAAGTTTGATCACTTAGTTACCAGTGGAAAGTTGAGAAAAATATGATTTCAATATTATTTGCAGATGAGAAGCATTTTGGTTGAACGATCCAGATTGTACGAGCAATCCAAGGGGCAACACACTAAAGTTATAGAAGTAAATGTGTTATGGAAACAAATGTAAATAATAATCAGATTTCAAAGAGGACATCGATTCATGCATGTATAAAAGATGAATATTGCCGAAAAGAACTTTAATCAAGATTATTTTCATTCTTGCATTTTTCAATAAATGCTTCTTATATTACTTCAGGGAACAATTATATCATTCTAACAAGAGAGACACAAGAATTTTTTTACCTAAGAAAGCTAGAAAAACTAACCAATGCACTTTTTCCCCAAGAGGCATGAACTCAAACCTCTTTGCAGAGACTCTTGAATTTAACTCTGACTTGCCTGAAATGCCCTAACTCCCCTAGACTGAGAGAAGAAGGGTCCTCACGAAGGGTAGCCTTACACGTGGGATTCCACAGGAATTCAACAGCAGTTAATCAAATTATATGCCACAGCAGTTTGCGACGGGCCTAATCTTCAAAGTGTGCCTAAGGAGGGGTCCTCTCAAAGAGAGTGGAACAATGAATAAATACTCGAATTCAGCTTCAAACCATGCCCAAAAGATCTAGGGGGTGATCGTTTTCAAACTACATGATCAGTTGTTTTATCTCTACCACACAGGCTGCAAGAAAAAATCGTAACACTGACTTTTTGAAGCCTTGAATTGACCTCTAATCCTTGAGGAGGCATTAACCACCCCAATTTATGCTTGAAAGAACTGTGTTTTCAAAAAATACTTGTACCTTTTTTGTCAATGCATTTCAGAGTCCCTCAAACCCACCATTTGTTCAAATATGGAGCAAGGTAGATCTTGTGCCTCACTAATTCATAAAATCCTTTGCTGCATGGTTGTAGAAGGCCTTCCCACTAATCCATTTTAAATCTCTCCGGATATGAACTGACCAATGAAGTTGAATTTTGGAAGGACAAAATTTTGGGATGAATCTACAAAGGTCTTGATAGGCTGTTTTTTCGCTCTATTCAACTTTTGGGCTCGATTTGAATTGTGCTAATTGTACCATTGCTAATGCTCATGATTCCATTGGTGTATGGTCAATCTTTGTCTGATAATCCTTGGCAAGAGACGAAGCTGGACGCTTGAAGATTGAAACGTCCAATTGGTCTTTCCTTAAAATCCCAAGCATCACATGGCCTCTCAAGTTGCTATTGGAGAAATCCAAATGCTGTCTACCAAACAACCTACACTCTTTTAAGCAGGGCAGAGCTTGAAAGCATGAGTGTTTTTATTAATTTAAAAATTCTATTAATGGCAAATCTCTAAGAGATGTAGAATGTGTATATCTATCTATACCCTGGGAGGAAGTGGGGTAAAATACATATAAATTCAGGTGTAAAATAGAAGATGAATAAAAGTCGTGGAAGATAGGATAGTTCATCTTCCAACAACTATCGAAAAGGTCACTCCACTTCTGACTCTGCGGTGCTGAAATATTTAATTGTATGGTCATCAAGAAAATTTTGCTGGGGGCGCTGCCCCTTCATCATCACAAGAGATTTATTTCCTTTGACCCTCGAGGGAAGTTGGGTAAGCATTTGATGGATCTTCAGGCACATGTGCGTGTTGGATGATGTTGTTGAATTAAACATCCTGGGTTGAGCTACCGCATGGATCAAGATGAGACAGAAGTAGAACTAATCCTTCTTGTAGGGATGAAAGGAAAATAAATGTCAAAGAACATATCCTGTGTTTGTATTGCAAAAATCCGAGTCACATGGCCTTAAATTGTAAGGTCAGGCTGGTTGGTGTGCTAAAGTGCAAGGAAAAGAAAAAAAGTAAAGAAGGCATAGTGAATAGAGATGAAAGCAGCCTTTATGCAAGAAATGTCACTCCAAGATCATAAATGAGTGGCAAAAATGAAGGAAAAGTAGCATCTTGATGGGTTATGATGACTTCGAGGTATACAAACTTCAATTGTTTGGTTAATAGATCATCATGGATGGCTGTGTAGGTGACAGCATGATTCTACCTTTATGAGGATGACTGTCTTGATGGAGCATTACCAGTTTGGAAGGGTGTTTAAAACATGATACGGTAGGCATGGATAAGGCTCTATCTCTACAGTATTTAGAGGCGATGACAGTCTAATTGGATTCAACTTGTAAGCTGGTACAAGTTCTAGATCTGTAGCTGAAGATTGAAAATTTAAGACTTGAACAATGAACTCTAAAATGGTTCATGTTTTAGCTATGCAAACTTTGGTCTTGAGCTGGGGTTAATCCTACTAATACATTTTCATATTAAAGAGGAGGAGGTCATGTTAAGGAATAACACTCAATATAGTCACTGCTAAACATAGAATGTTAGCGAATTAAGGTATGCGGGTTAGTTAAGGCATATTCCTGACTTTTAAAATGGTGAAGTTTATGTAAATAATTGGGCTCTCTTAGTAATAAATGTATCTTTTCTTGCATTTGTTTCTGTCCCAAACATTTTGGTTCTCAGTACAAATTTGAATGCTATGATGAAAACAAGTAAAAGCTATGGACTTAGCCAAATTTGAGTTATAGGAACTCAAACGGATTTTGAAAAGCTCTGGGTTGATGAGTGTGGACTTGGTCATTTTAGACTCAAGGAGAACTTGAATGTTCCGAATGTCTAGGAGCCACAACATAGTCACTGCCCAACAGAGTTAAGGTAGGTATAGTATTTAACGCATATCCCCAACTTTTAAAAAGGCTCTCAGTAATATATGTAGCTTTTCTTGTATTTATTTATTTGTCCCAAACATCTTTGTGGTCAATCCAAATATGAACACTATGATATTGGTTACGGCTTCTGAAATCTTCCAGGTTGATGGATGTGGACTTGGTCGTTTTAGCTTCAGTGAGAACTTGACAGCTTAAAACCTTAAGGAACCAAGTGACACTTATCATGCTAACCTTCTAGGTTCCAGAAACCATGCTTCAATTTGTGGGCTTAGCTAATTTTATATGACTGTGATCCGACACTTGAAACTTTGGATGACACTTTGATGTCAAGAATGGGACATTGGCTTTAGAGATCTTCTGGGTTGCCAAATGAGTGACTTGGAAAGCTTAGGACCTGGCCAAAATTTTAAGTCATACATAGAAAACAGAACTTTGAGGCCATTGACATTGGCAGTTTCTTTTGAAATCTTTTAGGTTTCAACGAGCGGAGTGTAAGCTTAATTATTTTGGTTTCCTTGGAAACTCAGAACTTTGAGGAGCCAACAGAGATATTCTAGTGCTCACTGGTCGCTGAAATATTTGGGTGACAAGTAATGTCTCGGTCATTTTGGCACTCAGCATTTGGAAACATCGAGGAGCCAAGTGATATCTAAATATCGCCATCCAAAATTTCTAGCTGCTGCGGACTTTGTCATTTGGGCATCACCTGGAGGCCAGGAAGATTAGATGACTGGCAGACATTCAGTGTCTGCCTGCCATCACGAGATTCTTCCAAGACCCTAGTACCTTGGGTTTTGGTCAAACTTTATCATGCGTAGCTTGGGTGGCCATGCCAAAACTATTTTGTGTTTGTGGGTTCACCACAGCTAATGCATGGTGGCAAACAAAAGCTAGTCCTTGCTAGCTATCAGAGTGTTATGACAATCCTCATTTTAAACTCTATGATACATATCTCCATGATGCATGTGGTTATTGGGCATACCCCAGTGGGTACTACCGTATTTAGAGCATCTGTCAAAATTATATAGAGATGCAAATGAGAAGGCAACTTTTGCATATGCATGTGGTACTCACTGCACTTGTGTAAAAGAATCTAAAGCCGAGTTAGTCAAGCATATCCAGGATGGAGTCTCACTCATTTCAATATGCAATCTGAAAATTTCAAAAAGGACACGTTCTTTCTAATCTCTTGTGCTCAATCAATGCTCCCCTAGGCTGTTAGAAGATTGAAAATAATTTTCCCTTTATAAAGCCAGTCTACTTAGTATGAAAAATCCTTTGAGATTATCTCTTTGGTTGGATTAGCCAATAGCTTTGCTAAAAACTAGCAGGAGACATTAAAAGGGTATTAGGCTGCCATCCTTCTCTCTTTTGGAGCCTTCGGGGATGAAGTTAATCAGGCCCGCATTCACCAGATCACTCATACTGCGAAATGCAAGAGCTTCTCGACACATCTGCAGTAGATCTTTGCCACTCAGTCCAAAGTTTTTATTGGAATCACATGGCAAGCCATCTGAACCAGGTGACTTAACATTTGTGATACATTGAATTGCATAGAGCAACTTATCACATCAGCAGGCTGGCAGAGCGGAGTCTGCCTCCAACTGAGATATCTTAACAAAAATAATATGCATAACAATATTCTTTGTAGCCACTCTGTTGATGTTGCTTCTTTCAGAGGAAAAGTTTCTCTGAAAATGATCATAAAAGATCTCCCTTATGTGGATCTCATCCCAAGTCTCAACTTCTGTGGGTTTTTTAGAACTACAATCTGGTATGCTTCTACTCCAAACAATCGTGGTAAAATTTAGTGGAGGTATCCCTTTCCTCAATCCAATTAATCCTGACCCTAATTCTGGTTTCCTGGGAAAAATCAAATACATCACATGTTCTGATCCGTAATTGCTGTGAATTACTTTGATTTTTGGTTACATATAAGGAAAGTATGCGAGGATTATTTTTCCGTCATGCAAGACAAATGATTTTGTTAAAATTCTGTTGTAGTTAATGTTTTCTCATTCTTTTCTGGTAAGGGCATGTTTTTCCTTTTCAGTTGGCCGAGGTTGCTCTGGTATAATTTCTCAGTCCTGACAGAAAATATTTGAACATTTAAGTTATGCTTGATTTTGATTCAGATAATATATTTTCCAAAATTTAGAATTTGCTTGAAAGAAAATCATAAATACATTGCATCATTCAAGCCTGATCTCATTTTATTACTGTGCTATTGGATTGAATTAAAGAAAAACATATGGGCTGATTTTTCTCAGAAGTGAAATTATTAGTTTCATCTAGCACTCACTGGTTTTCTCACGGGGCTGTTTTTTCTCAGAAGTGAAATGATTAGTTTCATATAGCACTTACTGGTTTTCATACGGGGAGAAGTCAAATGATTTGCTTCATTTAGCACTCACTGGTTTGCATACAGGGCTGATTTTTCTCAGAAGTCAAATGATTTGTTTCATTTAGCACTCACTGGTTTTCATACAGGGCTGATTTTTCTCAGAAGTCAAATGATTTGCTTCATTTAGCACTCACTGGTTTTCAATTTTCATTCGGGGCTGTTTTTTCTCAGAAGTCAAATGATTTGCTTCATTTAGCACTCACTGGTTTTCAATTTTCATACGGGGCTGTTTTTTCCCAGAAGTCAAATGATTTGCTTCATTTAGTACTCCTTGGGTTTCAAATGTTTTTATTTTTTTCAGAATTAAATTGATTAGCTTCATTTAGCATTCCCTTGTTTTCATATGGGGTTTTTTCTTTCTCAGAAGTCAAATGATTAGTTTAATTTAGCGCTCACTGGTTTTCATATGGGGCTGATTTTTCTCACGAGTCTAATGATTAGTTTAATTTAGCACTCATTGGTTTTCATATGGCGCTGATTTTTCTCACAAGTCAAATGATTAGTTTAATTTAGCACTCATTGGTTTTCATATGGCGCTGATTTTTCTTAGAAGATAAATGATTAGTTTAATTTAGCACTCACTGGTTTCCATATGGGGCGGCTTTTACTTAGACCAGCAAAATGATTATTTTATGCCTAGTTTTATTGAATACACACTCATTTTTATATGGAGTTGATTTTTCTTAGATAAGTCAAATGATTATTTTATGGTTAGTTTCATTGGACATACTTGTTTTTCCGAGTAGATTTTTTTGTTTTTTCTTTCCAGTCACTGTAGTTGCAGTGACATACTGCTTTAATTCGAGGGCAGAAAAGCCATCAACTTATAAATTTTTTGGGGTTTTAGAGAGTTCGTGCTACCCATTATCAGATGCCCAGTATTTTGCAGTACAAACATTGGGTACGTGGAATCTATTGTGAATGTTGTGCAACAACCGGCAATAAGTGGAGTGTCTTGTGTATGCAAGACGATCCAAGGACCATTGCGAGAAAGGTCTTTCAATACCAATTTCAAAATTCATGTCGATATAGTTTGTACTTATAATAGAAAGCCAGCGTGGTTTCTTGTCTCTGATCGAAATCCAAAGTATATTTCGTGGTTAGATAAATGCAATAGAAAGGGATTGAAAACACGTTTGGATTTCATTCTGGAAGCTGCATTAAGCAGTGTTATTCTACAGCCAGCTTCACTTATTCTTTGCTTTGCCAATGGGATTGAGGACACTATTTCCCAAAGACTCAAAGAAGATTTAAGCGCAGTGGAGATTTTTGATTTCAAGCAAAGAAGTGTTGAAAATAAAAATGGAACTGAAGAATACTTAGTAATGCGAGGGACTTGTTCTTTCTCTGATGATATTTTTCAGGATGTGGAAAGTGGTGAGTGGGTCAATATTCTTGGTGCGAAAGAAACATGCATAGAAGATTCAAGGAATGTTCATGGACATGGTCATGGTGTTTCTTCCAATAGAAATCAAGGTTGGGTGGCATTTGAGATAAAATTTAATGAAGAGAAAAGTCTTGGGAGCAGATATATCCAGTGTCGAACTGGCATGGTTAACGTGGGAGATGAAAATTGTCCTGAACAAATCTTTACCCAAGAAGACAAACACGTGGATCAATTGGAGGACGATTTATTTAGTCGAACTGTAGTCCCTTTGAAAGAATGCATTATCGAATTTGATAAGAAGTTTTTTTCAATACTTCCATCAATGGACTTGTCTTCAGATACGTTGCTAAAGGACAAAGAGACGATTAGTTTGAAAGAAAATATGATTAATTTGGATACAACAGCCTTGGTGGCACTTGTATCTGAGCTAAGCAATGGTTGTGCAAAGAAACTGGTGGAAATGTCAGTGGAAGACATGAACAAGCGCTTCAAGAGCACGACTAGTTTTATGAGGGAGCAGGTAAAGCTGGTTTCTTGGGAATTTTAAAGCAGGATTATATATGTGTCAGCAGTTTGATCTAGGGAATCTTAGGTTTTGTTTATTCAAATATGATTATGGATGCGTTTTTGCACTTGTGGTGCAGGCGAAGTCTGAGCTTGAGCACCCCATCTTGGAAGATATGGCATCTATTCTAGCAGGAAAGAGAGCAATGATTTCTGAATATGTTCATAATGAATTTAGGGATCTTATTTCAATGTGCAGTGGTCCTAATGAGAAACGGCGAGCAGAATGCTTACTAAAGTGTATATTGTGAGTTACCCATGTTAATTTCAGCTTTAACTTTGATGTTCTAAATTTGCATCTAGCATCTGGTACTCCTGGTCACCTGACTTTTTCTTTATCATTATTTTACCATGGGGACTGTCGTCTTTGTTTGTAAAATTTTGGTCATCTATCAAACATGAAAGTTGAATGATTTGCTTAGCAGAGAAGCCAATTGATCCTATGTAAATGGCAGGGTTTTACCGAACAATCCTTCTGCTCGTGTGATGGGCCTTCCTGAGACGGGCAAAATCAAATTGAAGCACAAAGTCATCTTTGGTACTGGAGATCACTTGCATGCACCCACTTTGACTGCTAATATGGGGTTTGTGAGAGCAGTACTGCAGACAGGGATGTCTTTATTAGTGTTAGAGCATAGGCCTCGTGCCTTGGTTGGTTGCTAGTTTCAGAGACAAATTAGAAATTTGTTTAGGATTTGAAACAGATCCAGATCTTCTAGCGAATTTAATAACTTCATTCAGTTTTTTAATTGAAACTCCCTTGTACTTCACTGTGCTTAGGCATGGGCTATCTTTGTGGAAATGTTCTGCGAGTGTCTTGCTATGTCTAAATAATGATTTTTTCTGATTTTCGTTTCAGTCCTAAACGTAAATTATATCCACTTTTTTTGATTTCACACCAGCATATTGCTTGTATGATTTCCTCTTTATCATGTGGGAGGCACCCTCTGTAATATCTTCTAGCAGCACATTGGCGGGCACTTCACTACTGGTTAGAGCGAGCTCAGATGACAAATCTACAATTGCAGCATTGTGGCCAATGAGGTTTATTGCAACAAAAGATGGGGCAGAATTCTTAGTGTCCTGTTTACCGTGGACAGTTTAGCTTACCAGTTATGGGTTTAGCTATCTTTATCAAGTAGCGATTACAGGATGGTTTGTTGCTACTCGGAAAGGCTATAAATTAGTAAAAATTGATCTATGTGGGACCATGCTTGCAGGGGAAGGAATTAACGAGATGTTATCTATGTCAATGGAGAAACAGCGAATAAAGTTGCTTTTTTTGTTTTCCCATCATTTGCTCCTAAGGTTCTGGTATGTTGATTGGTTTTAAACTTTGTCTCTTCCTAGGAATATCCAGAAATGAAATCTATCGAATCATGGGAGCTAAAGCCAAGACTTTGGATAGGTTCTTTCTCTGCATGATTATTGTCACTCGTGTGACCTTTGACCCTTACTGCAACTGAAGGAATTGATGGAGGATTAGCAGATTAAAATAAGATGCGGGATAGTTGTAGTCTCTTAGTTCTTGCTTTCCTCAATAGCCTTTTTTCACTTGGACATTGAATTTCTTGTAGTCATTGATGCATTTTACAATTTAATATTGCGGAGTATGGAAAAATACAACTTTCCCTGCAGTTTTAGAGGCAATAATTTAAAATCTCATGTTACTGGAATGAGAAAACATACTAATCTACAATAGTGAACCTGTTCATATTTGAACAGTTGCGAAATTTTCTTTTGTCAAAAAGAAATAATAAAGTAACTCACACCTTCTTAGCCAATTATGTAATTAGAGAATTGTTGGCAGAACGCATTTCTAGTTTTCTACGTTACATGCAGGGCCTGTCAACTGTTTCTCGAGTCTGTTTAAGCGTGGAGTGCTTTATGCCAGAGTTGTGCTTAGTATATCTACTTTTGTTCATAACAGTTTCCTTTTTCGGCTGTTAACATTGTTAGAAATGCCCCCGCACACACAATCTTAATAAACATGAGGTATTAATGTCTTGGAGGCTGGTTGAAGAAAAAGAAAAACATCTAAGGCATATAAAGGGTTAATGAGAAATTATCACATTTTCAAATTGAGTTGCTTACAGTGCCTAAAAGAGAATACACAGGATATAAATGAAACTGAAATAGCATAAATTACAGTGCCTCCTAAAATAGAAGACGCAGGATAACAGTGCCTAAAAAGAGAAGACGCAGGATATGAATGAAATTGAAATAGCAGAAATACGAAAGATTATTAGGAGAATGATGTACAAAAGTGTTGGAATTTCGTTGTGTATCCTATCACAACTCTTTAAAATCACTATTTTGTGTGATTCAAGAATATCTCCATCTATATGTCACATCTAATATCAAGCAATCTCAAAATTTCAAAAGTCAGTTTTGTTGGAGATTTTAATGGTTAAAGTAGGGACTTTTCACGCTGAAAAGTATTGTGATGATTTAGATCTCAAAATTTAAAAATCAATTTTGTTAGATATTTTTATGGTTAAAGCAGGTACTTTTCTGTGTTGGAAGTATTGCGATGATTTAGATGCATTACGATTTCAAAATTTAAAAGTCAGTTATGTTGGAAATTCTAATAGTTAAAGCAAGTACTTTTCATGTTGGAGGCATTGTGATGATTTAGATGCATTGCGATCTCAAAATTTAAAAATCAGTTTTGTTAGAAATTTAAATAGTTAAAGTAGGTAATTTTCTGTGTTAGAGGCATTGCAATGATTTAGATCTCAAAATTTAAAACTTAGTTTTGTTGAAGATTTTAATAGTTAAAACAGATAGTTTTGTGTGTTAAAGGCACCTGCAGTAACTTAGATGTTAAGTTATTTAAAAAATATACAAAATAAGAAAACCCATCGATTACTTAAAATGTGCAGTAGAGTAAGTGCTGAACAAATGGATGAAACATAATAAGAAAATGTGCAGTAGAATAAGTGCTTAAGCATTAAATAAGAAGAATAAATAGATAAAACATAATAAGAAATATATATTTAAATAAAACATTAACGTGTTCAAATGTCCAAACATTAATGAGAAAAAATACAACCATTTTGTTTAAAAATAGAATCATTTGGACAAACAAAAATATATGAAAGAGATTTACAATAACAACGTGGACAAACAAAAACATATGAAAAAGATTGGACAATAAAAAGCATATGCATAAATAGAACATTAATATGTAAAAGTGTCTAAAACATTAATGAAAAAAGAAATGAGAACAAAAACAATAAAAAAATATGAAAAGAAAATATGAGAAAACAAGAACATATGAGAGAGATTTAAGATAACTATGTAAATAAAGCAAAAAAAAACCAAAAAAAATAATATATGAGATAGATTTAAGATATTTATATAAATAAAATATATTGGAATAAAAATATATAAGAAAGATTTAGATAACTATATGAATAAAATAATTTGGACGAAAAAAATATTATATCAAAAAATTTAATCCTACATAGAACCATAATGAAGACGAAAAAGCCTATCAAATTTAAAAATAAATTTCATTTAAATAATTTTTTTATTTAAATAAAAATACTATGACCAAAAAAATCCAATCAAAATTAAAAGTAAGTTTTATTTAAATGGAAATTTATTTAAATAAAAGGTAAACTTATTGATGGTTTAAATTTTATTTAAATGGAAATTCTAATAAGATAAAAGGTATGATTATTGATGGTTCAAATTTAAATAAAAGGTAAACTTATTGATGGTTTAAATTTTATTTAAATGGAAATTCTAATAAGATAAAAGGTATGATTATTGATGGTTCAAATGCATCATTTTAAATGTGTAAATTTTTACTTAAATATTTTTTTATTTAAATAGATTTAATTATTTTTTTATTTAAATAGAAGGTATTATGGAAAAAAAAAAAACCTATCAAAATTAAAAATAAATTTTATTTAAATGGAAAATTTAGTTAAATTAAAGTTAAAATTATTGATGGTTCAAATTCATCATTTTAAATGTGTAAATTTTTACTTAATTAAATTTTTTATTTAAATAGAAGGTACCATGACCAACCAAAAAAAAAAAAAAAAAAATTTCAAGTAAAATTATTGATGGTTCAAACGCATCATTTTAAATGTGAAATTGGTGAGTGGACAAGGCTCTAAAAACTGGAAAAAAAAAACATATTTAACAAAGAGAAGATTTTTGTAGTGATAGAGATGGAAAAAAAAAAAACATATCTAACAAAAAGGTGATGAGATGATCTTTGTAGTAATAAAGATGGAAAAAAACTGTCTAACAAAGAGGTGATCTTTGTAGTAATAGAGACGAAATGAAACTATCCAGGAATGCACTACAAAAAAAAACTAAGTACACAGAAAAAACATATCTGAAAAAGGTGAGGTGATATTCGTAATGATAGAGAGAATGAAACTATCTTGGAATGCACAACTTATAAGGTCATTCTAATTCAATAGAATGACAACTTGAAAGTGCACAACTTACGCTTATAATGGGCATCAAAACCCTTCGGTTGTTCCCAGGAGGACCCTTTCATACAGGATCAAAACCCCTCTGTTGTTCCTTCCATACAAAATCGAAACCCCTCAAAACCCCTCGATTATTCCTTCCATATAGGATCAAAATACATATCATTCATTCCCGAGAAATAAATACACATACAGTCATTTTCTTTCCCTAGAAGTAAATATACCTACGGTATTTTTTTAAAAGGATAGTTGCACCAAAGAAAAACGAAATTATGTTATCCATTCCCTAGAAGTAAATATACATACAGTTTTTTTCTTTTTTTTCATAATGGATAGTTGCACCAAATAAAAAAGAAATATATCTCATCCATTCTTTAGAAAGACATATACCTTTTATTTATTACAAATTGCACGAAGGAAAAAGAAATACGTCATCCATTCTCCAGAAAGATATATTTACATTTTTTTCTTTTTTCATAACGATAGTTGCACCAAAGAAAGGATAACAATCAGTCTTAGCAGATCTGAGCTCCCTCCCTCTCTCATTCATGGGTTAAATTGCCCCTCAATTCTTTTTGTCTCCAACGGACTCCTCCATCTTCTCTTTGGCTTGTCTACTGAATTCATCAGCGGTAGAACTTGCCTTTTCCCCTATTTCTTTAACTTTGGATTGGACTTGTTCGGCTGCAGAACTGGCAGCCTTCTTGGTTTGATGGGCTGCATCATTCACCTTTTCTTTGCCACTCTCAGCTGTCTCTTTAATGGAATCATTTGCGTTTTGAGCCATACCCGTGCCATCACTACTTTTCTTGTCCGCATGCTGCAACGCATTTAAAAATCTCAGTTTAAACTAGTTTAGTGGGGCTTCAAGGAGATCCCACAATGCTATAAGGAAAAAAAACCATTCCTGCAAATTTGAGAAGGAAGATGGGTTTGAAAAAAGAAGATCGGTTGTGTTTGCTTGGTTTCAGGCAAGAAATGAAAACCAAGCTGCATAGTTTAAAAAAGGGATAAAACATAAAATAAGAGCTTTTAGAATGGGAAAGAGGAAAACTAATCCCAGTACATTAGTAATATTTCAAACGGCAAAAATAAACAGCACCTGTCCAGACTTAGGTGTACTGGTACCATAGAATGCCAATGAATTGGTTTGGAAGCCTGATACTGAAGGATACACACACAAACTTGATTTTGACATGCCCAACAACACCTTTCTTGCTGCCAAACTCGCCATTAAGACTGGTGTTTATATGTTTCAAACAAACTGATAGACGAATGTATTCTCAAGTTGATCTGTTGAAGGATAAGAGACTTCTTTCCTCATCAATCGGATCTTGTTTCTTATAAAAGTAGGATTTGTATGGATATGGCCGAACTGAACCATTGGACACGTGGAATGCGTGTACCGTGTAACGTTGCAGTTGCATGCAGTGCTTTAACGAAAAAGGCTGCGGGTGCTGCCTAGGTGTGTCACGTGTCAGTCATTTAAAATTCATTTCTATTACTTTATGGGCCTCAAATTTCAGTGTTTGTCTGTTTTTATGCTTTTTAGGTTGTAGAATATTATTAGGTTTGAAACCCCATGTCTGAATATTCTTATTTATTTCTATTACTTTGTTGGCTTGAATTTTACAGGTTGTGTTTGTTAATATACTTTTAGGTTGTAGAATACAAGTAGAATTGAGCTCCCTGGATTTGTGTCTGGATTTATATTTTTAAGTTCTAGAATATAATTAGAATTTAGCTTTCAAGATTTAGTATTTTTTATTTATTTTTATTATTTTATTATTCTTAAATTTCAAGATTAATATATGTTTTTTATTTTTAATTTTTTTTTAAGTTTTAAAATATAATTTGAGTCTTTAAATTCTAATATTTTTATAAGTTTAAAAATTCTTCTTATAAAAAATAAGGTCAATTTTAAATTTTGATATTAATTTTTTTTATTATTCATATATTTACGATTATAAATTTTATAAAAAAATATAATTAGATTAAAAAAAAAAAAAAAAAAATTAATAAGTTGTTTTATATTTAATATTATAAATTTGATAAATAATTTTTAAATTAAATTTATGATTTATTTTATATTTTAATATTTAATTTATAAATTTATTAATAATTTCTACAAAGTAAAATGTTTAAAAATATATATTTAAATTAATAACTTGTATTTTAATATTTAATTTATAAATTTATTAATAATTTTTTATAAAGTAAAATGTTTAAAAATATATATTTAAATTTATATAATTTTATTAAATATGATATTTTTTTTTCAAAATAAATAAAATTAGTTATATATATATATATATATATAGCATTTCATTAAAAGTAATTTTTGAACACATATTTCATATTTTTAAAAATATTCATTTATCATTACATCTTTTTTTAAAGTTTAATTTACACAATTTTTTATAAATTTAATTTATAATTTTTATTTTTTATAATATTTTTTTATTATTAAATTTATAATTTTTAAATTGTAATTTATATAAAAATTTATAAATTTTATTTTTATATAAATTTAAGTAAAACACAATTTAAAAGAAAGTCAAACAATTTAACATCATTAAATTTCCATTTGATTGGTAGAAATGATCATGTTATATTTAAGTAAATTTGTGGATTAAAAAAGGTATTCTTAAAGTTAATAATATTATATTTAAATAATTATGTAGGTTAAAAGATGTATTCGTATAATATTATGCTCTTAATTTTCTAGATTAAAAACTTTTTAAGGTCCAATATTTATGTAATGTTATCTTAATTTTTCAAATTAAAGATTTTTTAAGGTCCAGTGTTTATGTATTGTTATCTATTTAATTGTTTAGGTTCTTATGGTGTCACCTCTCTAATTACTTAGATTGAGACAAAGAGAAATATTATTTAAAAAAATTAAAAATTTATGGTGTATATATAATATAAGATATGAGAATTTTTAATTGTAAAAACAATTTAAAGATGTATATTAAAAGTAGTTGACTTCGAAATTTTAAAGATATTTTTAGAAGTTTATTTTAAAGAGATTTTTTGGATTTTTATATTATAGGAGAGAAGAAGAGAGGAGAGGGATTTTTGAGCACGAAAATATATCCAACAATCATCAAACACAAATTATGTCAGTAAAAGAGGGTTATTTTTTTTTGGTATCACATCAATCAACATAAAAATTATAATAAATTGGATTTATATTTAACCATATGATGATTTTGAGAGTTAATTATAATGTTCTCTTTTACATTATTTAGTATAAGTAAAAAAGTTTTATGTGTTAATATAATAAAAATTTTCATTATTTTTTTTAGATAAAAAAATTCAAAATTACATAAATATTGTTATTTTTATCTATATTTTAAATTATATATAATAAATCACAATTATTAAGCAAACATATATTTAATTTAAAGATTTCCTTGACTAAACAATTATGAATAAAGGAAATCTTATTTATCAAAATCTTCAAAAAGTAATTTTAATTTTATTTATTTTAATTTTTTATATAAAATATCTAAAAATAAATATATATATATATATCAAATGCAAAATAATTATAAAATGATATGTCATATAACATGATCCCACAATATATTATTGTGAAAACACTCTTATTGTTAACCCTTTTCATATAAATATTTAATTTTTCAATATGCGTTCCCCACATCAAATAATTGTTTCAAAAAAAAAGCTTGATCCTTCCCACCTTCTCTACTTGCGTCATCATCATAGTTGTCCACAATGTATTCGTAAGATGCCAACATTTCATATCATTTTGGCCCCAAATTGTATAGAATATCGTTATAGTTTTTATAGAATTTCATTTCATTCCAACACCAAATTGGAAAGCTCAACCTTTAAAAATGAATGCTTGTTGAGGTTTGCAAGATGTTGTTACCCATCTTCTTAACTGTATTGTTTATTTATTTATTTACAAAATATTTTCTTTGAAAAAATATTGGATGATATGGACTTCCAAATTAGATTAGATTTGTCTGATTAAATTATTTTTGACTACTTTAATAACAAAAACAACATAATTGTTTTTCTTCTCAAACTGAAGATTTAATAACTTTGTCAGATTCAGAAAAGAAGTGCTATTAGGAATTGAGAGGTAGGATTGACCTTTTGATTAATTTAAATATCATAAGGGGCTTGAATCACTACAACAATTTAGTACTGAACTGAAAGCAAAGAGCGTTGTCCTATTTTTTAAATATTGTACCTTGACAAAATGCCCTTTTAGCAGAATTTTAAATTTAAAATGCCTATATTTAGATTTGTAAAGCTATAAATGATCGCTGGGATGGTGGAGTGGGCTATAAAATGAACTAGGTAACACTTAAGAAAAATGTGACAAATGTTGAACTCATCTCTATGATATGATCATGTATACAAATTCATCTAAAAATAGAAAAATAGAGAATATGTATTATAATTGAAATAAAGAGAGCAATATTGTATTGAAATTACAAGATCACTTTATAGAGTATCATGAGTTTCTTTGAGGAGGCAACCTCCTTTAAACAATACTCAATATAAAATATTCAATGGATACTTTTTTTATTTGCACATGCTTCTTATTTAAACCAATCTATTCAAGACAACAACTACACATACATGTGAGATAATCATAATTAGTTAATGGAACGAATTACAAAACATATGTGTCCAAGCTTTTATTAATAGCATCTAATTAAAAAATAAGAGTTAGGACAAAGGGGTTATAACATGCCCTTTCCTTTAAAAACATTTTGCCCTCAAACCCTGAGGTAAGGAAATTGATGTTATAATTGGAGTAAGGTTTCCCATGTTGCATCTTCCGATTGTGTTCCACACCATTGTACTAGAATCTTTGTTAGTTTGAGTGTGGAGTTGTCGTGATCACTTATCTAGGACATGCTTTGAAACCATGAGGATAAATCCTTCAGTATTGAGTTCGGGTAGTGTAGTTTGAACTTGAACATGTTTCAAAATGACCTTATTTCATACATGATACATGAAAAACAAGATGGACTTAGGAAGAAGAGGGTAGCTCTAACTTGTATGCCACATGACCAATCTTTTGGAGGACTTTATAAGTTCCATAAAATTTGGGTACTAGTTTTTTACAACCCTTCATCTTCAAAGATGATTTCTTACAAAGCTGTAGTTGGAGAAAAACCATGTCCCTTATGTCAAAAAAACAATTGGAACAATGTTGATTGGCTTGCTGTTTCATTCAGTTTTTTGATGTATCCAAATTATCCATAGTTTAAAGGATATTTTTGCACGTACTAAGTGTGGAATCTATTGTTTGTACATTGGAACTTCCTGGGATGTATGTTTGAAGAGACAACAATGGTTGATTATAGATAACCTCATATAAGGTCATTTTGGTTACAATGTGATGCAATATTGTACCACCATTATGCGAATGATAACCATTTGACCTAGTGATGTTGTTGATTTGAGGTGAAGCAACAAGTCAACCACACATCTAATGACTGCTAATATGCACCAGGGTGAAATTATAATGCCACAAAAACTTGTAATGAAACTACTTAGATGTTGACATAATAGAATATTATATAGCAGAAATAAGTGCATTATATGCAGATTATACCATTGTGATTGTCTTGTCGAGATGAATCCAATGATTACTAATGTGCATACAGGTGAAAATTTTCAACATGAAAAGTGTATCCACAGGTTATATTGTTATGATTGTCTCGCTGAGACGAATCCAATGACTGCTAATTTGCACAATGGTGAATTTTTTTTCATATTTTTTAATTTTTTTTTTTTTTTCAAAAAAACACTTCAAACAATATTGTAGTGATGGAAAAATTAAATTATTCCATGGTCACAAGTTATGTTTTTTCAATACTTCTGCTCGCAGGAGAACCGCAACACCATATCCAAAAAAATGCCACAAAAACTTGTACAAATAAAAAATTATGGAAGCATCACAAATTATGGGTGAAACGCTAATTCTGGAAAATTGCTTATATCTTGCAATCTGTTATGGATTTTTATACAAAGTTTTTTTTGGAATTGGAGAATATTTCAAGCAAGTCAGTAATTTTTTTTCTTCTAGATGCGACAAGACAATATAAGAGGTGTGTAAGCCACAAGTCGGAGGGTTAGGACTAGCGATGCACAAACCCTAAGATGGAGGGTTTCAGCCTCGAAAAAAGTGTAAAACATATTATACCATTGCGATTATCTTGCCAAGATGAATCTAACAACTGAGAATATGGGGTGATTTTTTGTACAAATTATTTATTTATTTTACTATTTTTGTTTCAAAAAATCATTTCAACCAATACTCAGTGATAGAAAAATTAAATTCTTCCTAATTGCAAGTTATGTTTTTCGATCCTTTACTTGTTAGATCCAAAAAAAATAATGCCATAGAAACTTGCCCAAATAAAAAAATATGGCAGCCCTGCAAATTATGGGTGAAACACTAGTTTTAGAGAATCACTTATATCTTGCAATCTGTTATGATTTTTTCCACAAAGTTTTTTTTAAAGTTGGAAAATATTTCAAGGAAGTCAGTAAAAAATAGTTTTTTCTGGAGATGCGACAAGATAATATAAGAGGTATTTAAGCTACAAGTCGGCCATACATATCTCTAAACACACCATAGGTTAAGGGCATAGCATGCCCCTCCCGTTTATAATAACGTTATCTTCAACGTTGAATCAAACCAGGTTATTGTTGTAAGATGCTTCATCTTCCCATGTTGCATTTTTAAAATGCAGATTCTTACATTTGTAATGAAATTACTTAGATGTTCACAAGAATGAAATAATATATCGAAGAATTGAGAGCAAAATAATTAGATTCACAATAATAATTGATAAAAGAGAAAAATACTTGATAATAATGACTGAGCCACTTCGAGGGGGAAACCACCACAACAATGCAATAAGAGCAGAATTCACAATATGATGATAAAAGACTAACCACTACCTCCTATATATACTCTACTTATCCATGGTTATTCTATAGGCTGACCATACTAAGAACATTAAAAAATGTAATAAGATAATATGAAAGGTATGTAAGCCACAAGTTGGCCACACATATCTCTGGACGTACTATAGGTTAAGGGCGTAGCATACTCCTCCCCTTCAAAATAACATTCCCCTCAATGTTGAATCATCCCTAGATGATGCTACAGGAAATCCTTATCCTCCCATGTTGAATCTTCATGATTTAGACTCTTCCATTTGGTCAAATACTCCTTAAGCTATCTTGTTTGTAGCCTTTCTATGCATGTGAAGGATCTTCTTAGGTTCCAAAATTACTTTGCCTTCTTTATCATTCAAGTAACTCAGTCTGGGTAGAAACTCTTTGTCCAATGACCTTCTTTAGGCAAGATGCATGAAATACATGATGTATGCAAGTGGATTGGGGTAGCTCCAACTTGTATGCCACACTACCAATTTTCTATAGGATCTTATAATGGCCATAATACTCAGGATAACATTTTTTAATCTTTTTATGTTGCTTCAAAGACATCTGCTTATATGGATTCAAGTGCAAGAAGACCCAATCACTGATATCAAAATGCCTAAATCATTATGATATTGATCAACTTGGTGTTTCATTCTATTTTATGCTAGTGCTGAATTATCCTTTACACCATCTAGTACCTTCTATTGATGTTGAATGTGTTGCTCAATAGTTCAAACCTTGGGCTGCACCTCCAAATATGAAGCGATGGATGGAGGGTGATAGCCATAAAGTGCCACAAAGGGAGACATTTTAGAAGAGGTAAAGTGTTATACCAATTTTCTGCTAAAGGTAACCAATGAACCCAATGTTCCTGTTTATTTGATGTAAAATAATAAAGATATCCTTCTAGGTATTTGTTGACAACCTCTGTTTACCCATCAAATTGAGGATGATAAGATGAGATATGAGCCAACCGGGTACCTAAACTTGCAAATTTTTCAGTCCAAAATTTACTGGTGAAAATAGGATCATGATCACTTACAATGATTTTTGGGGTACCATGCAGATTTTGATCTATATTGATAAAAGTAGAAACTACTATATTGCCTACAAATGGTTGTAAAAGGAACAAAAATGAACATATTTTGTGAGCATGTCCACAACTACCATGATGATATTTTTATCTTTAGATCTCGAAACCCCATAATGAAATCCATTGAAACCTCTTCCCATTGTTAGCTAGGGATGGATAATGGTTGTAGAAGATGTGGTGTCTTAATTGTTTCCCCTTTGTTTTATTGACAAACCATGCATTTTGCCACAAATTTTTATATATCCCCCTTGAGTTCATACAAAAGAAAAATTTCTTGATGCATTGATATGTCTTCAAAAATTCTAAATGCCCTTAGTGGAGATGCATGAAGTTCCTGAATGATCTTGTATTTGAGGACATGATCCTTACATAGGTATCTATCTTTATACAATAATGTATTTCCTTTCCACTCAAATTTGTCAAAAACACCCAAACCATGCTGAAGATTTTGAATCAAGACTTATGTATCCCTGTTATTCAACTACTTTGATCTTGCTTTTCTAACCAATCTACTTGCCAAATGGTCATCACGCTTAATAGTGCCTCAACTGATTCATCCCTCTTGGAAATAGCATTTGCTACCACATTCTCTTTACCTTTCTTATAGAATATTTCAAAGTCATAACCTAACATTTTAGTCACCCATTTTTGTTTCTATTCCGATGGCAAATGTCATTTTAAAAAGTATTTTAGACTATCATGATCAATGTTTACCTGAAAGTGTCTACCCATCAAATAAGGTCTCTATTACTTGACTTCATGAAGAATAGCCATCATCTCTTTCTCATAGATTGGCTTGAGCTTAATTTTTCCCTTTAGTTGATGACTCTCGAATGCAATGGATCCTATTTTTTGCATAAGTACTGATCCCATGCCATATTCTGATGCATCACACTCGATAAAAAATATTTTGAAAAAATCAGGGATTACCAAATCTGAAGTGGTGCACATAGCCTCTTTCAGCTACTCAAATGCCTTAGTTACTAGTTCAATCTAATGGAAGGAATATTTTCCAACAAGTTTGTGAGTGGTGCTACTATGTTGCCATAATTTTTTACAAATATATGATAATACCTTGTTACCCCCGAAAATCCACGAAGGTTCTTGAGTGTCTTTGGCACTTGCCACTCCATCATACCTTTGATATTCATAGGGTTGAATTTGACTCCTTCATGTGAAACAATATGACCCAAGTACTCCACCTTATAGATACCAAAAACACATTTGGAAGGTTTTGCATAAATCTAATGTTGTTCTAAAACTAATAATACATGTTTCACATGCTTCAAATCTTCTTCCCAAGTTTTGCTTTAGAGTAAAATGTCATCAAAAAATTATTGGATGGTGGAGCTTGATCTTATTATAATGCCTAGTTCTCAACAAGGGGTGTGGAGGAGGTAATGCCCCCTGCCCCCACTAGAGTCACCATGGGGGTTCAGGGGGGGCGATGACTAGATTTGGATCCCCCCTGGTGGGGGTTTGCGGGTAGCACTCCGAAGCAAATTTTTTTGAAAAATGCATTGTAAAGTATTGTAATTTTATAGTAAATCTGGATCGTTCACTATTAGGTCACATAGCTAATGGTATAAATTATGTTGATGCATTTTTGCCCTAATATGTAACCCTCTTTTGATATGAGGGCATTGTAATTATGATGACACACTGCATGTGAGTGAAGAAGAGATTGTAGTGGATGTATTGCAAGTTTTATCCCTTCATTTACTGGAATGAATAAGAGAAGAAATGACTATTTCTATGTGGATGTAGCCCATTTTAGGTGAACTACGTTAAATTTGTGTCTCTCTTATGATGTATTTTCTACATATTATTTTTGTTGTTATTTCATTAATATTGCTTTGCATTTTATATTCCTGACAAAAACACCAACACAAACTTCCTTTAAAAAAATCTAAACATAATATTCATCTAACTGTAAAATATAGATGGTGCATTTGTGAGACCAGAAGACATGACTATAAACTCATAATGGCCTTCATGAGTTCTAAAAGTTGTATTATGGATATCCTCATCTTTGATCCAAATTTTATGATACCCATAATGAAGATCTAGTTTGGTAAAATAAACAACACATTATAATTCATCTAAAAAATCATCAGTGACTAGAATATAGAAATTATATTTGATAGTGTACTTATTGTGTTCACTTTAGTCAAGGCACATCCTCCAAGTGTCATCCTTCTTCCGTATCATGACTAATGGGGAAGAATATTCACTTTGGATACCTGTCTCTAATATCTCATGTACCATTTTTTTAATTTTATTTTTTGACCATATAGATACCTGTATGGTTTGATGTTCGGTAGTGTGCTATCCAAAATCAATCTTATGGTAGGATCATGTTCTCTGTTGGGTGGTAGGCCTTTTGACATTACACCACAGACTGTTGGATGGTCATAAAAAATCATTTGTAAATCAGGGTATGTAACCATGTGTTGGATGAATTTTCAGAGAAATCAACTGTGATACAAATCCTTTCCCCCCTTTTTAAGAATCTTTGTCACCGGATGTGACCTAACCAATTGGAAATACTTTGCCCATAATCTTTGTAGTTCAAATGTTCTACCTTCATAATGAAAGCACATGAATAGTTCTTGGAAATTCATCTCTATTTTTATTGAAGTTGTGAGCCATTGTACTCCCAAAATAATGTCAGCCCCACCCATGGTAATAACATAAGAGAATTAGTATAAAGTCCCACATGCAAATATTAATACTATAAGATTTTATAGAACAATTGACTATGCCATCATTTGCAATCATGACTTGCAATTATAGAGTTGGATAAATAAAATAGTTCAAACGAGTAGCCAAATTAATGTTAATGAAGTTATGTGTGCTTCTTGAGTCAATCAACACTGTCACCTTTTGTTTCTTGAGGAAGCCCACCACCCAAAGAGTTTGAGAAGTATTTATACTTAAAAGGGCATGCCATGAGATAGTAGGGTGAGAATCTTCATATTCTTCCTTTGGTTCTTCCATACACTCACATGCAGCGTCATAATTGTCTTCATATTCATTAGCACTTTCAATGTAGAACAACTTATTTTCAACACATTTATGTCCTTTGCTCCACTTGCTATCACAACCAAAACATGACCCTTTAGAATGCTTATCTTCAATTTTTTGAGTGGTTAATCTTGTCGGTTGTGGAAATGATAGTGATGTGAAATTGTGTTCATGACCATGAGTGAAAGCCCTTCTTTTGACCGATTCTTTTTCCTCTACCTAGCACAAAAATGGTATGGCTTCAAAAACAATCGATGGATCAAACATACAAACATCAATTTGGACGTTATTCTTGATCCCCCAAGAACAAGTCAGTCAAGTTGTTCTCAATGATGTCATCCACATGTAAGGATAGATTTCATAATTGCTGAATAAAATCCTTAATAATATCTATCAGTCACAACTTTTCTATCTGATTGAAGTAGTTTTTAGATACATTGTTGTGATAGTGTATATGTAGCTCCTCAATAAACACTAACCAGATAACAAGAGCAACCTTTTTTTATTTTAAGCACACAACCAACTATACCAAATGAACTGCTTAGGTTCTAGATATAAATATGTTGTGATCACCTTTTGCGCATATGGGATCTGATGTAGATCAAATAAATTTTCTATTTGATTGATCCAAGTGAGTGGATTGTTACCATCAAACTTGCACACTTACACTTTTGACAACATGTGCTTTAAATGAGTATTGGAATTGTGATTGTTTTGCGTGGGCAAACTTGATTGAAGAAATGGAGGATTATTTTGTGGAAGCTAAGATGAAATAGATTTCAACTGAGCACTCATCATTGACAACTGACATTTTAGATAATTCACTTCCCCTTTTACTACATCAAGATCATCCTTCCTCAACATGATTTGGATATCTGATTGGATTTGTTGAACCACCTTAGAAATTGACATATCTAAAGTTCTAGACTCCATGTCATCTTTGTGAGGATTTTTTGGGGTGTCTTGACCTTTCTCGCATTCACGAGTGCTTGGACCAGCCATGCACAAACCTTAGGATGAAGGGTTTTAGGATCAAAAAAGTGTACCAATAAATTATACTATTGCGATCATCTTGCCAAGATGAATCCAATGACTACTAATTTACACAAGGGTACAAAAAATGTTTTTTTTTTGAAAGACTTCGAACAATACTGTAGTGGTTGAAAATTTTAATTCTTACCCGATCATAAGTTATGTTTTTTCGATCCTTCAGCTTTTCAGATGGCTAAAACACTAGATTCTAAAAATAATGTTGTAGAAACTATCCCAAATCGATGATGGAGTGGCAAATGCCCTGGACCCTCAAGAATCTTTGGGGATTTCTAGGGCTAATGGGTTACTATCATAAGTTTGTAAAAATTATGGCATCATTTCAACCCCAGTCACATATTTATTGAACAAAGACTCCTTCCAATGGACTAAAACAACTACCAAGGCATTCAAATAGTTGAAAATGGCTATGTTCACCACTTTAGTTTTGGCTACCTTTGATTTTTATAAAACTTTTGTTGTTGAATGCAATGCATCATGATACGACATGGGGCCCACACATATCCCTAGACACACTATAGGTTAAGGGTGTAGCATGCCCTTACCTCTCAAAATAAAATATTTCACAACTTGAATCAAACTAGGATGTTGCTGCATGAATGCTTCATCCTTCCATGTTGCATCTTCAGAATGCAGATTCTTCCATTTGATCAAATACTCTTTAATCACTCGGGTCTGAGTTGCTTAATGCACATGTGAAAGATCTCTTCAGGATCCAAAATAACACCTCCTTATTCATCCAATTCAAGTAACATAGCCTGAGTATAAAATCTATGTCTAATTACCTTCTTTAAGTAAGAGACATGGAACACTGGATGTATGCAAGTGGATAGAGAAAATTTCAGCTTATAGGCCACACTACTAATTTTATATAAGATTTAATAAGGGCCATAATACTTAGGGGACAACTTATTATCCTTTTTCTATTGCTTCACATACATACTTATATTTTTAAAAATGCACAAAGACCCAATCATCTATGTCAAAATGCCACTCACTACAGTGTTGATCTGCTTGCTGCTTCATTCTATTCTATGTCATTGCTAAATTATTTTACAAACTAGTGAGTACCTCTTGTTGATGGTGAATGTGTTCCTAAAAAAATCAAACCTTTGGATGTACCTTTAAGATGAAATGATGGATGGGGGTTATACCCATACAATGCCACAAATGAAGACATTTTGGAAGAAGTGTTATACCACCATTTGGCAAGTGGCGGTCAATGAACCCATTTCTCCTATTTGTCGGAAATAAAAAAGCAAAGATACCTTTTTAGACATTTATTGACTACCTCTATTTGTCCATCATATTAAAGATGATACGATGAGCTAAAAGCCAACCGAGTGCCCAAACATGTAAATAATTCAATACAAAATTGACTAATAAATATGGGATCTCAATCACTTACATTGATCTTTGTAGTACCATGCAATTTCTAAACTATATTGAGAAAAGTATAATCTACTTTATTGGCGATAAGTGGTTGTGATACAAATAAAAATGAGCATACTTGGTGAGTCAATCCATAGTTACTATGACAATTTTTTTACTTTTAGACCATTTTAACCCCGTAATGAAATCCATGGAAAGCTCCTCCCACCTCTAGCTAGGGATGAATAAAGGTTGCAAAATACTCAGGGTCTTAATAGTTTCATCTTTGTTCTATTGATATACCATGCATTCAGCCACAAATTTTTAGACATCCCCTTGAGTCCTTCCAAATTTTTTTTTTCTTGATTATATGATATATTTTTTAAAAATCTTTAATGACCTCTTATTGGAGATGCATGAAGTTCCTAAAGGTTTTTTTTTTGAGGAGAGAATGCTTATAGAGGTATAATTGATATTTATACCATAATGCATTTCCCTTCCACATAATTTTTTCAATCCCCCCAAACCAAGTTAAATATTCTAAATCAAATAATAGGTATTATTTCCATTATCCCATTCTGATCTTGCTTCATCTACCCAATCTCCCTACGAAATGGTTATTGCACAGAGCAATGCCTCAAATGATTCATCCCACTTGGATAGTGCATCTACCACCACATTCTCTTTTATTTATTGTATAATTTTTTCAAAATCATATCCTAATATTTTAGTCACCCATTTCTATTGTTATTCTGATGATAATTGTTGTTCTAAAAAATATTTGAGGCTATCATGATTAGTCTTTACTTGAAAGTGTCATCCTATTAGATAAGGTCTCCTTTGCTTGACTGCATGTAGAATAACCATCATATATTTTTCATAGATTGGCTTGAGCTATTTTTGGCCTTTAGTTGACCACTCTATAATGTAAGTGGTTTACCTTCTTGCATGAGTATAACCTCCATGTCATATCCTAATGCATCAAATTCAACAAAAAAAGTTTTAGAAAATTCTGGGGTAATAAAAAATGTAGTGCATATAGCCATTTTCATTTATTCAAATGTCTTGGTAATTGTCTTAGGCCATTGAAAAGAGTCTTTATTTAACAACAATATGAATGGGGTTATGATGCTTCCATAATTTTTAACAAACCTTCTATAGTAACTTGTTAGCCCCGTAAAACCCAAATATTCTCTAGGGCCTTGGGCACTTGCCACTCCATCATCACTTAGATATTTTTAGGATAAACTTTCATGCCTTCATTTGAAAAAATATGACCCAATAACTCCACCTATCTAATACCAAAAACACATTTAGAATGTTTGGCATAAAGCTGATGTTGTTTGGAAACCAAAAGTGTTTGTTTCACATGCTTCAAATAGTCTTCCCAAATTTTGCTGTAAATGAGGATGCCATAAAAAGAACACCAACACAAACTTTTTCAAAAATATTATAAAACAATATTTATCAAACTCTAAAATGTAGATGGTGCATTATTGAGACCAAAAGGCATGACCATAAACACATAATGACATTCATGAGTTCAAAAAGCTATTTTAGGTATGTTATCTTTATTGATTCAAATATGATGATACCTATAGTGAATATCTAATTTGATAAAATAAATAGTCCCATCTAATTCATCAACAAATCATCAATTATTGGAATAAAAAACATATATTTGATAGTGTACTTGTTGATTTCTTTGTAGTCTGGGCACATCCTCCAAGTGTCTTCCTTCTTATGCACCATGATCACTGGGGAGGAATATTTGTTTTGGCTATCTAATAATTCTTGCCTTTAGTATCTCTTGTACCATCTTTTCAATTTCACTCTTTTGGACATATGGATACCTGTAGGGTCTAATGTTGGGTGGAGTACTACTTAGAATTAGTTTGATGGCATGATCATGCACTTTGCTTAGTGGAAGTATTTTTGGCATGGCACCGAAAACAACATAATGGTCATCTAACCTTTGTTGTAAATCAAGATGGCTAGATTCCTTGGTTGGTTGAACTTCTATGGAAAACAATCATGTAACAAATCCTTCAACACCTTTTTTGAGCATTTTCATCATTTAGTGAGAACTAACCAATTATGGAGATTTATCCTGTAAACCACATAGTTCAAATGTCCTCCCTTATGAATGACAGTGCATGACTAGTTCCTAAAAATTCATTTTAATTGTACCGAAAGTGGCGAGCCATTGCACTTCCAAAATAATGTCAGTGCTACTCATGGGAATAACAAACATATGAGAATCTAACATATAGAATGTCATAGAAAGTTTAATACTATGGTATTTACTAAAACAATTGATTATACCACCATTTGTAATCATGACCTAAAATTTTGGAGCTGGGTAAATGAAACAAATCAAATGAGTAGCCAACTTATTGTTGATGAAGTTGTGTGTACTCCCATAGTCAATCAACATAGTCACTTATTTCTTGAGGAAACCCACCACCTTAAGAGTTTGAGTACTAATACCTGAAAATGCATGATAGGAAATAGTAGGTTGATAATATTTAGATTCATCCCCGTGTTCTTCTAGGCTTACACCTAAGGCCTCATCATATTCATCCTCATTGGTGCCTTCAATGCAAAACAAATTATTTTCAGCACATCTATGTCCTTTGTTGTATTTCCTATCACAACCAAAACATAACCCTTTTGTACGCTTCTCTTCAATTCGTTAAGAGATCAATTTTGTAGGCTTATAAAATGATGGGAGTGGGAAATTATGTTTGTGGACATTAGTGAAAGGTCTTCATTTGACCAAATATTTTCCATCTACCATGCATACCATTGGTATGGCTTCAGATACTGAACTAAGACTAAACTTGAAAACCTCCATTTG
Source organism: Torreya grandis (assembly GCA_037957365.1). Classification (NCBI taxonomy): domain Eukaryota; kingdom Viridiplantae; phylum Streptophyta; class Pinopsida; order Cupressales; family Taxaceae; genus Torreya; species Torreya grandis. Next base: position 3,149,550 of record JARHVA010000470.1, on the reverse strand, counting down.
GATGCTATATTTAAGACCATAAAAGAATATGTCAGTCAAATTTGCCTCAGTGATGTCATCCACATGTAATGAGAGATTCTAAAATTGATGAATATAATCTTTCACACTCCTTATTTGACATATTTTGGCTAGTTGACTGAAGTAGTTTTTTAAGACATTGTTGTGATAGTGAAGTTGTAGCTCCTCAAAAAATATAGACCAACTTAAATGCCCATATTTTTATTTTGAGCACATAATAATCTATATCAAATGAACTACTCAGGTTCTAGATATAGAGAGGCTATAACCACCTTTTGGGCACATGGAATCTAATGTAGATCAAATAATTTTTTGATTTGATTGATCCAAATGAGTGGATGCTTACCATCAAACTTACGTAAGTCCACTTTTGAGAACAACTGATTTGGACCAAGATTAGAGGTGTGATTGTTTGAATGAGGAGAATTAAACTGGAATGGTGGAGGATTATTTTGTGAAGATTGAGCTTTAATATTGGATAATTTCCCAGTTATAAGTGTCAATTCATCCTTCAAAACATTCAGGTCTCCTCTTGCCCCAATGATGTCCCATTTGATCGTATTAAGATCATCTTTCTGTACCATGATTTGTAAATATGACTGAAGTTAGTGAACCACCTCAGAAATAAACATATCAGAATGAACTCCATGTCATATTTGTGAGGGATTTTTAGAATTTATTTCCCTTTCCTTATCTGTGAGTGTTAGGATCAACCATGCACAAACCCTAGGATGGAGGGTTTTATCCCCCCAAAAAGTGTATCAACATATTATACCGTTGCAATTGTCTTGTTGAGATGAATCCAATGACTGTTAATGTTCATAAGAGTGAAAATTTATAGCCTAAAAGTGTACCAACATATTGTACTATTGTGATCATCTCACTGAGACGAATCTAATGATTGCTAATTTGCACAAGGGCGATTTTTTTTTAGAGTTATGTTTACTATTTTTTTTCAAAAAAGTAATTTAAATAATACTATAGTGGCAAAAAAATTAAATTCTTCCCTGATCCTAAGTTATGTTTTTTTTGATCCTTCCACTTGTAGGAGACCCACATAACTAGATCTAAAAAAATGACATTGCAAAAACTTACCCAAATTGAAGCTCTAATACCCCTTGTAATGAAATTGCTTAGATGTTCGCATAATAAAATATTATATCACAAAAACAAGAGAAAAATATGTAGATCCACAACAATAATTGACAAAAGAGTAGAATGCTTGATAAATATAGCTGAGCTACTTTGAGGGAGAAACTTCCACAACAATGCAATAAAAACACAATTCACAATATGATGATCAAACACTAACTACTACCTCCTATATATACTTTACTTAGCCATGGTTATTCAATAGGTCAACCTTACTAAGAACACATAGAGATGTGATAAGACACTATAAGAGGTATGTAAGCCACAAGTCGATGACACATATCCTTAGACATGCTATAGGTTAAGGGAGTAACAACATGTGAGTCAAGAGATATGAATGCTATTAACCAAAATTTTCTCCCTAAAGTGAGATTTAGTTACGAGAGAAAATGTGCCACTATTTCTCCTTTATCATGAGTGGAATAAAGTATTCGAGGGTTCTTAGAGGACTCACCCATTCAAGTGTAGGATTTGATAGTTCATTCTACCACTCATGGTTTGCCTACAACTTCTATGAAAAGTTAGTTTTAATTTTCTCTTTAAGAATGAGAAGATTATCTTAGGTAATTCATTTTTTTCCTACAAATTTCAACTCTAGGGGTTGATAGAGGGTTGACAAAGGCCATTCTGGCATTTATACACCTATCTAGATGTGTTTGTATATACTGTTTATCTATTAGGGGTGCGAGTTAAGAGATACATATTATACTAACCGACTTTTAGTCCCTAAAGTGAGATTTGGCTATGAGAAAAAACATGCCACCATTTTTATTCATCATGATAAGTAAATAATCCTCTAGAGGGTGCTTAGAGGACTCCCTTGTGTAACTATAGGAATTGATGATTTGTGTCTACCACTTGCGGTTCCCATTCAATGTATGCACAAAGTTCATTCTATTTTTTCCCTTAAGAACGAGAATATCATCTTAAGGGATGCATTCATCTACCTAAATTTTTTGACTTTAGTGGTCGAAATAGTACTTATCCAGACCATTCTAATGTTTATATGCCCATAATGACTTGTCCACAAATATGGTTCATCGATTAGATTAGCGAGTCAAGAGATACATGTTCTACTCACCAAATTATGGTCCCTAAAATGAGATTTCATTGTGAGAGAAAATATGCCACCATTTCTCCCTGATCATGAGTGATTTCTATAGGGGTTATTTAAAAGACTCACTCGTGTAGCTATAGGAGCTAATATTTTGTCTCTATCACCGACGATTTGCCTACAATGTCTACATAAAGTTCATTCCATTTTTCCACTTGAGTGATAAAAAATTCTCTTAAGGGATTAATATGTATGCCTATAAATTTTCACTTTGGGGGCCAATGGAGGGTGGACGATAACCATTCATGCATTTATATGCCCATTTGAACATGTTTGCGAAGACAGTTTGTTGATTGGGCTAGTGAGTCAAGAGATATATGTTCTAATGACCAATTTTTGGTCCCTAAAATGAGAATTAGTTGCAAGAGAAAAAGTGTCGCCATTTCTCCCTCATCATGAGTGTTAAATAATAATTTAGGGAGTGATCAAAGGACTTGTTTTTGAAACTGTAGGAGTTGACAGTTTGTCTCCACTAATCACAGTTCATATGCGATGCCTTGACAAAATTCATTCCATTTTTCCCCTTAAAAATGAGAAGATTCTCTTAATGGATGCATCTAATAACCTCAAAATTTCAACTCTTGGTGTTAATAGATGGAATAATAAGGCCATTCCAACAATTATACACCTATCTAGATGTGTCTACAAATATGGTTTATTGATTAGGCTAGTGAGTCAAGAGATATATATTATAAAGACCAAATTTTGGTCCTTAAAGAGAGATTTGGATGTGAGGGAAAAAATGCCACTATTTCTCCCTCACTATCAGTGGTAGATAATCATTGAAATGGTGCTTATAAAATTTGGTCGTACAACTATAAGAGTTAACTGTTTATCTCTACCACTCATGATTCACCTACAATGCTTGCCCAAAGTTTGTTCTATTTTTTCTCTTATTACATATAAGATTATCTTAAGGGATGTATCTGTTTGCTTGAAAATTTCAACTCTAGTGGCTAATGGAGGGTGAATGAAGGCCATTTCAACATTTATATGTCCATCTGGATACATCCAAGATGACAATTCATCGATTGAGATAGCGAGTCAAGATATACACATTCTAATGACCAACTTTTGGTCCCTAAAGTGAGATTTGGCCATGAAAAAAAATTCCACCATTTATACCTTGTTGAGAGTGGTAGATAATCCTAAATGGAAGTGGGTGTTTAAAATACTCACTTGTGTAACTGTAGGAGTTGATGGTTTGTCTCTACCACACATAGTTTGTATATAATGCCAACCCAAAGTTCATTCTATTTTTACCCTTAATAACGAGAATATTCTCTTAAGGAATGTGTCTTGCCACCTACAAATTTCAACTTTAGGGATCAACAGATGGTGGATGAAGGTCATTCAAACATTTATATGCTCATCTAGATCTATTTTCAAAGATAGTTCATTGATTGGACTAGCGAGTAAAGAGATATGCATTCTATTGACCAAATTTTGGTCCTTAAAGCGAGATTTGGTTGTGAGAGGAAATTTATCATTTTTTCTCCCTCAACATGAGTGGTATAGAATCCCCCAAGGGTTGTTTAGAGTATTCATCCATCCAGATTTAAGATCTTACAGTTCATCTCTACCATTCATGGTTTGACCAAAATATTTGCACAATTTTTGGTCTATTTTCCCATTTAAGAACGCAAATATTATCTTCAAGGATGCATTGTCTACATATAAATTTCAAATCCAAGGGAAAATGGAAAGTTGAATAAGGCCATACATGTGTTTATATGCCTATCAATATATGTTTGCGAAGATGGTTTGTCAATTGGGCTAGTGAGTTAAGAGATACACACCCTACTGACTAAATTTTGGTACCTAAAGTGAAATTTGGATACAATATAAAATGTAACACCATTTATCCCTCATCACGAGTGAAAAATAATACTCTATGAGGTTCTCATAGGACCTACCTATGTAATTTTAGGAGCTAATGATTTGTCTCTAGTATTTACAATTTTCCGGCAACTATTGCACAAATTTTGTTTTGTTTATCCCATTAAGAATAAGAAGATTATCTTAAGGGATGCATCTGATCACCTTAAAAATACAACTCTTTGGGCCAATATAGGGTGGACAAAGGGTATTATAACATTTATACATGAATTTAGATGCACTCATGAAGATGGTTTGTCAATTGGACTAGAGAGTCAAGAGATATGCATTATGCTGACCAAATTTGGGTCCCTAAAGTGAGATATGAGTGTGAGAGAAAACATGTTTCCATTTATCCCTCATTTTTATTGGAAGATAATCATGTGGGGGGTGATTACAATACTCACTCATAAAATTATAAGAGTTTATGGTTTGTCTCTACCACTCACGATTCACCTGCAACACCTGCACAAAGTTCATTCCATTTTTCCCCTTAAGAATGAGTAGAATCTCTTAAGTAATGTATCCAAACACATATAAGTTTTGAATCCAAGCAAAAAAAATGGTGGATAAAGGTCATTCTAGCATTTATAAACCCACCCAAATGCATCTGCAAAGACGATTGATGATTGGGCACGTGAGCCAAGAGATATGCATTCTACTGACCAAGTTCTAGTCCCTAAAGTGAGATTTAGTTGTAAGAGAAAATATACCATAGTGTATCCCTCATTGTGAGTGGTGTAAAATCCTCTAGGGGGTGATTATAGGACTCTCCTGTGCAATTTTATGAGTTGACTATTTATCTCTACCACTCATGGATTGCCTAAAACACTTGCGCAAAGTTCATTCCATTTTTTCCCTTAAAAAGGAGAATATTCTCTTAAGGGATGCATCCAACCGCATAAATTTTTTGACTTTGGGGGCTCAAAAAGGTTGGACAAAATCCATTCTATCATTTATACGCCCATCCAAATGTGTTCATGAAGATGGTTCATCGATTAGGCTATCGAGTCAAGAGATATGTGTTCTACTAACCACCTTTTGGTCCCTAAAGAAAGATTTTATGATGAGAGAAAATGTGCCACCATTTTTCCTCATTGTGAGTTTTAGAGAATTCTCAAGGGGGTGATTATATAACTCACCTATGCAATTGTAGGAGTTCAAAGTTTATCTCTAAAATTCATGGTTTACTTGTAATGCTGGCGTAAATTTTATTCTCTTTTTCCCCTTAAGGATGAGAAGATTATATTAAGGGATGCATCTAAACACTTAAAAATTTAAACTTTGGGAGCCGACAAAGGGTGAATGAATGGCATTATAGCATTTATACACCCATACAAACATGTATGCAAATCAGGTCTGTTGATTGGGCTAGTGAGTCAAGTAATACACATTTAATGACTATTTTTTTGGTCCCTACAGAGAGATTTGGATGTGAGATAAAATGTTCCACCATTTATCCCTCTTCGTGAGTGGTATAAAATACTCTTGGAGGAGCTTAGAGGACTTACCCATGCAACTGTAGGAACTAGCGGTGTTTAAAAGATGCATTTGACCACTTGATACTTTCTTCTGTAGGTGTTGATAGAGGGCATATGAAGGCCATTCTAGTGTTTATGTGCCCATCTGGATGTGTCCAGAAATATGGTTCATAGATTAAGATATTGATTTGAGATACACATTTTACTATATCATTCTTCAATAAAGGTGTTTTTTTTTCCACTTTGAGTTATTTTGTCTGTGTGTGTGTGTCCTTTATAAAGTAAGTGTAACATCTATAGTGGAGTAAGGTTTTTATTCTCTTAGTCCTTGCATTCTCTTTTGCATCGATAACACTCCTCACACACTCTAAAAATTGTACACCCCAAACAAGGTATATGAAATTTTATCAACAAATGAAGCTTTTTAAGCCATACTAAGATTGTAAATGTTTTACTAGTACTATCATCACATTATTCTCTATAATTTGTTCACATAACATTATCATTTGTGTAATTTATCTAAATTTGCATAATTTCAATTTATCTAAATCTCTTTCATGCCCCATTAGTATCATTATTCATTCTACTTTATGCCACTCTAAAAGTAATCACCTTATGTTTGGGAGGACACAATAATTACTAAATTTATTTCAGTCCAAAACTAATTTGCTTCTTACCAAACTTATCCTCACTATCCCAACTCATTTATTCCTTGTATATTGCATCAAAATGATGGTTTAAAATTACAGTGCCATAATAAATGTTTGGTCCTTCATTTACTAACTCCTATGCCTCTGAAATCAAAGCAACATGTTACATCCATAAAATATATGTTTGTTAAACTTAAAAAGGAAATGAATGTTCTATTTTTTAAAATCATGTGGATATAGATTTTATCCCCATAATCATACTTATCAACTTCTCTACTTTACAATCAGAATAATGTGGTGCAAATATATGATCTATGTTTTTCAAGCTTAAATAAAAAATGAAAATTCTAGTTTTTCAAAATGCTCAGATATATATTTTATCCCAAAAAATATGAGTTTTTCAATTACAAAACTTGGAATGGTATTTTAATCGATTAAATGCATTTTGATTAATTTCCTACATTGTGATCTTAATTGCCTATAATTTTGTCTTAATTGCCTACATTGTGATTACAATTTGTCTATATGATTTTAAGTCACGTTCTAAAGTTATTTGGTTTTAAAGATACATGTCACAATAATCATCACAAACAACTTCTCGATTTTATCAAAATATGTTCTAATAATAGTCTTTTTTTAGACATAGTTTCTAAACAATAGTCTTGAAAGCTAAACACTAGTTATCCATTGATTGACACAACCATGCTTGAAAACTTATTCATTTATGAATAATTTAAAGAAGGATAATGTATGTAACAACAAAAACAACAAATAATAATTACACACAAGAATTAAATATGTATACATAAATTATAAGTGTATGATTCACAAATATATGTTAGATAGTATGTATGTATGTATATCCAAATTATTGCATAATGACATAAAAAATGGTCATATCAACATACAATATAGACATATTCATATAAAAAATGGTTTATATAGGCATAAAAAGTGGGCCATATCAACATATAAAATAAATTATGCCTACAACTACCCCTAACATAAAAACTAGCTCTCTTTTTGCTCATTACCTCAAAATAATTTATGCCTCATCACCATAAATGTAGAACCTAGGGTGTTGGATGTCTCATTATGGGGATAAACTCTGCACTCAGTTTGTGAAGGATCAAATGTCTGTGACACAACCTCAAAAAAATATGGTGTTTACACAACATAAAATTTAGAAAATTTAATACATTAAAATGATATATGGAAAATGATAGAGTTGCCAAGAACTAAAATTTTCAACAAGGTGATTTTGGACTCATCACATGCCACCCAAAGGGGTTCCTAGGGATTTGTGACCTCAAATATATCAATGATGGATAATACTATGGAGCATACATATAGGGTTAGATCTTTGTGCATACAAATATTTAGTATGACATAGAGTAACATTACTTGAAGTTAAAAAGACAATTTTACTGTGTTCTCAACCTGAGTTTACGGTACTATACAAAATATTCAAACAATATAGAAACTTGACAATTTATTTTCCCAACCTGAGTGTAGGGTACTATATTGATAATCACAATCTCAACAATAGAATCTAGACCAGGTGCGGTACCTAAAATATCAGTTATCATATATATAAGAAATAAATGAAATAATTCAAATATTAATCAATTAAGCAAACATATATTAAAATATAAACTTAATATTCCTTTACATAATAAATAAACTATAATTAATTACATGTGTGAATACATATTATGAAGGAGATAAGCATTGTGTATCTAGTTATGTGCTGACCTGAGCTGGCGAAGCAACTACAAATGATATATACTTTGGATTGCTAGTGTTGTGAAGATCTAAAGCAACAACAAATGGAATATACTATTTAATACTAGCGTTTAGGGGTGCTAAATCAACAATATATGGCTATACTATTGAGTACTAGTTTTAGACACTCCATTTAACCCATTTCCATGTCTAAACTACAATCATAACAATTTTTTGAAATCATATGAAAATTTATCCAAAAATAATAAATTGATCAATTTATTCACATAATTATTATTTTAATTTAAAATTATAGTGACACATCCCTGATTGGGTCAATAGATCGTATCAGAACATTAATCTTAGCAAATGCATCCTGAAGCAAGTCAACCCTTTGCAAGTGTTATTCTAGAGTAATTAAATGAATATTTGATTTAAAAATGAACATTACAAGTGCACCATTATTCTAATTATCAATTAATCACCTTAATTAATTATCCTAACTCTTCTTCTAATAGGAAATTCCAAGGATTTGACATTTATCTATTTTCCATAAAATAAAATGGATTTATTACCTCACTTTGGTGACATCCTAGAGGCAAGTCAATGGAATGAGGTGGAGTGTGGGAAATGTGGTCTATGACATGGTCACTTATATACTCTCTTACACCTCTTACAAACTTCTCTCTTATATGGCCCGTGACACACTCTACGAGGACTAATCATTACACTTCTCTTCCAATCTTCCTTACACAATCTAAAAAGGTCTTAAATGGAATTTCTTACACACTCCATGTATGCAATAATGAATTTGAGGGTTCATCATCCACTTTTCATTTCGAGATAAGATGGATAGTCACCATTCAAACCAAAAGTCTATAAATTGAGGCCTTCACCTCCATTATGGACAAGCTCTCTTGAACTAAACTTACCATGCCAAAATCCTATTAGAGATTCAACTATTCTCATGCCAATTTCTAATCTAAACCAAGAGTAGACAAGGGAATGCTACCCACGTGTGGAGTTGACATTGCCAAAGACCTCTAGCTCTATAATCCAAACACAAGCCTCTTCAAACATATAAAAAAGAAAGTATCCAAGGAAGGTATACTAGTATTTGTTTTATTTTTACTTTATTCACTCTTATGTTTGACCTTGATCACCCTAGGAATTAGGCTTAAAGTGTTATATTCTTCAAGTTGTTTTTGGTTCTATTCACTAATGATTGACAAACTCTTTTTGGATTCCTAATATATAGAATGGCATGCCCGGTGGGACCCTATGCATTCCATAAGCTATTCTACACCTTCTACATTCTACTAACTAGAAGAATTAATCTAGAAATTGGCTTAATTCTCCATATTTTCTTCCAAAACTTGCAAAAGTTTGTTCCAAATGAAAATGACATTTTCTCCCTAAGTACTAGCTATTTCACTTACTGAAATCAATGGTTTCACTACATACTAAGTGGTTTTTCTCTCTATTTCTGATTCTTCTATCATTTTACAGGTCATTATAATTGACATTTTTTGCCTTGCTTAGTGTTTTCATCAATTTCTTTGGCAGTTTCATGTTGCATTTCAACAATTTTACATCTGGTAAAAAATTCTCTTTGTTTCTAATTTTTGATGGGTTCTCCTTTTTAGCATTTTTAGCAATTTCTTCAATGGTATCACTTTATTTTTCACTGGTTTCACCTTATGCATTTTCATCAATTTCTTGGGTAGTTTTGCCCCATTAACCAACAATTTCGCTCTATGTAGAAAAAATATGAGACTTAAGCAAACTAATTTTTGACTTCCTTATTGATCAAAAGGGCATATTTTCAAACTTTTAACCAATTTTGTTGCAAGACTATAACCAAAAGAGTGTATCTTTGATCTAAAAATCCAATCACATTTCTTTTTGCAAACATTTGAATTTCAACTTAAAGAGAACACACAATTTCAATTTGGTCTTTAAAACTGGTTCTTTCACAAGTCATTTATTTTCTTGCATTTTTTTTATTTTGCTTGTGTGTGTTGTGAAGTTACTTCATGTGTATGCTCTACCCTCGATAGGGTAACCCAAAAATGTGAAAGCAACCACTTGCTTGTATCTTGAGAGATTCACCAACTATGTTCTTCGCTTGCCCTTAGTCAGATTCCTGTGAATCAAAATGGTGATATATTTCATTTTTATTTTAAGATACACGATTGGGGTGTCATTATCTTATCATAGGTATTTAGGGTGTGGTGATTGAGATTTCATCATTTAGTGTTTGTACAAACCCTGCACATCTAATGGGGGATATAAATTATTGGTAGCTATCATTAAGGCATAGCAAAATTCTCCATAAAGGGTTTTGTGAAAGCAAAGGGTCAATTCCTTGATGTTAAGCCATTAGACATCACCATCGAGGAATCAGAGGTTTCTTCGATAGGGGATGTATCCCCCTATGAACAACCTAACACTTGGATATCTTATTCAATGGATTTGATCCTTTCGAGACCATATAGAAATCCAAGTAAAACTTTAAGTAGTCCAAAATAAATATGGAAATACTTCATTGAAATCTAATGGATGAAGTGGTCGCGAAAGGGTAAGACCCTCATGTGAATAAACCAATTTTGGAGTACTTATTAGAAGCCTCTTTTATCATAAAATATTTATTGATGCAGGGGTACAAAGGTAGCAACCCCCAAAGATTGCCTTACACATATGAAACTTTGAGAGAAGGGTGGAATTAAAACACTGCCAATAATTATATTTAATTATTTAATGAACCCTTAAATTTTAATCCTCTCAAAGGTGAGTATATTGAAGTATCAATGATTGGAATGCAATCCTGGTTAGTTATTAAAGTAGCCTTGTGATACTTGTATGTTGATGCTTGACTGTTATGTCCAAAAATTATTTTTATTCAAAACCAAATATATTAATAAGTTAATTCCAAAACCAAATCCCAAAATATTTTCATACCATACCTACAAAAAAAGGCATTACTCTGCCCAATTTCTGGGTTAAAAGTCACTTCCTTCTAGATGCCTTGACAAACTTTGTTCAAATATGTACCCATCTTGTCTAAACCATATCGTTATATCATCGAATTTGAGCCAAACCCTAATTTTGATAACAATCCAATTTCAAACTAATTTCAAAACCAAGGTCCAAACTCTTGTCTAAACCATGCAGTTATGTTGTCCAATTTGAGCCAAACCCTAATTTTGATCATAGTCTAATTTCAAACTAATTCCAAAACCAAGGTCCAAACTCTTGTCTAAACCATGCCGTTATGCTCCCTATTTAAAACCAAACCTAATCTTAATTCAAAACCAATTCTAATTTGAATCCAAACTTTAATTCTAGTTTTAGCCAAGTCCAAAGTCAAATAGGGTTGACCAGTTAATCCAAATCAAATCAAATTAAACCTTTTCCAAAATTCAAATAGGAGTCAACCCTTGTTCCAAATTTCAAATTCAATCAACTTTCCAAATAAAATCAAGTTTAGCTGAGATCAAATTTTCTAAAAAAACATGAGTCAAACATTATCTAAGTTACATGCCCAATCCAAAGTTCACACAACTTTAAATCAACCCAACATTCCAAAGTGAACCTTTTCAAAGCATAGGTCAAATTTTATAATAAAATCAAATAGTCTTTCAAACAAACATTCCAAAACAAAATTGAACTTGTTGAAAGCATTTAATGTACCAAGATTTGTACACCCTTTTCAATACTTACATGAATAAACATCGATTGAACTATTCCACTTCAACATTTACATTGGCAAACCCAATTCAAAACTTCAACGTCTACCAAAGTCAAATTCAACTTCAAAATTCCAAATCATGTCAACTTTGGCCAAGGTCACATTCAAGCCAAAATCCAATTCATCTTGAACCATGTACCAAACTAATTTCATGTACCATGCCAATCAAAGACAAATTTGGTTCATCTTAAACCATGTACTAAGCTATTCCAAGACAAAATTGGGTTCATATTGAACCATGTACCAAACCAATTTCATGTACCATGTAAATCAAAGCCAAATTTAGTTTTTCTTGAACCATGTACCAAGCTATTCCAATATAAAATCAAGTTTATTTTGAACCATGTACCAAGTCATTACAATTTAGTCAGATTCACCTTGAACCACATTCCAATCTGATCAGGTTTGTCTTGAACCACATCCTAATTATAATTCCAAACCAAGTTTATTTCAACCATATCTAGTTACCTTGAATCAATTGTATGTTAATTCAAACCACTTCTTATCTTTCCATTCAATATCCCACACCTGTCAGTTAGGAACAACAATGTCATAACATCTATCTTTTATTCCATTCAAAATCAAATTTCAAATTCAATTTAAGTTTGAGCACATCAGATCAATTTAACTAAATCAAACATCAATTTCCAACCTCAATTCAATACCATTTCAACCAATTCCAACCTATGCCAATATGCTTTATTTGGGGCAATTATAATCAAGTTTATTCCACCCTTTTTGGGGCCAATCCAAGCCGATTACATTGATTCATTTCACCCTTTTTGGGGCTAATCCAAGCCAAACAAATTACAACAAACCACTTTGCCTTTTTTTTGGGGGCCAAGCCAAGCCAAGCCAAACCAAACTAATTACATTGAATTAAGACTGCCCTTTTTGGGCCCTTCATTCCAATCTAGACCAAGACTGCCCTCATTGGGCCCATTAAATTAATACTAAGACCACCCTTTTTGGGACCCTCATTCAAATCCAGACCAAGAACACCCTCGTTGGGCCCATTGCATTGAGCCAATTTTCCCTCTTTGGGCCCATCTTAATTAAGATCAAGACTGCCCTCTATGGGACCAATTTTTTCCAACTCCTTCCCCTTACATGTATCCTTACTTGGGGGTATTAGTACAAGGTTAATCCAAGTCATGGAATCTCATAATGCTAATCATGTCCTAGCATCATCGGTCCTTAGTCAAGAAGTGATGGATCAACTCTCTCAATTTAACCAATATCTACACTATTTTGCTATTGATATTTCATTCTATCATCCAAAAACCTATCTTATTTTACAACAAAAAAAACCAATAGTCTAGACCTATTATGTCATTGCCCCTCCAAGGGATATTATCTATTGATGACTTGAGTGTGTCCAAGTCTGATAACTACTCAATCGGGATATGTCATGATCCCCTTCCCAAACATGATTAGATATGTCCACTTTCAAAACAAGATCAAGATAGTCAACCCATTATCGAATCACCCATATTTGACTAAACCCAAACCATTCATGGTCTACTTTTATTTGACAAATGACCTCTATTTGACATAGGATCCATATTTAATGAGCCCATATTTGAAGAGCTCATTATTATTAAGCAACAACCCATTATTCAACGATTGTCAAACATTACCCATTTATGAAAATTCCTTCATCCCAAATCATTTATTTCAAAACAAATGTGAATAAGGTACTTGTGGAAAACATAATTGAATATGCCCTCTTCATGTTTACTTCAACATCAGAATCATGTTCTATTTCAGAACCAATAGCAGAATTGGGTTCTATTCTAGAACTAATATTAGATTTAGAATCATAAGCAGTCTCAACATCAGATTTAGATCCCCTTGAGTTGGCATAAGCCTCAGAATCATAATACATTAATGGATATCACAACATTAGCTATACACTTCTACCAGATCCACTTGAATTAGAATCAGTCGTAAAATCAACATACCTTAGTATTTATTATGACATCAGTTACACACTTATAGTAGATTCAATTGAAAACATTTGTGTCCCTTTCATGATTTTTGAGGAATCTTCCTTTGAAATTGACATAAGTTATCCTAATATCTTCTATGAGGATTGTGATGCTTTTTACCCATTCATTAACATTACATATGCCTTTGCCATTAGCCATTATATTACATCTCCCACAAATGATGATTGGGACTGACAAAATCATGCATTTTTGAACTCTTTCCATGGTGAGATCTAAGTGGCAACATTTATGGGGAACCAAGACAAAATTCAAGTAGAATAACGATCTCCTAGTGAAATATTATTTGAGTTGATAAGAGATAATTAAATTCTAAACTCACCATCTTCTAGTGAAACCTTATTTGAGGCTCTAGACATTAATTAGAGTAAAAAATAAGAATCCTTTAGTAAAACCTTGCTTAAAGTGCTAAGGGATAATAAAAATAAATTATCAACATCCCTTAATGAAACCTTATTCAAGACACTATTGGACATTACTCTCCCATTTTGGTTGAATTATAATGCCGTGAAGTCCATTTCGACTATGTAGGCAACACTCAGTTTTTGAGGTCAGCTTGGTCACCCTTATTCCACACTTTCATTATTTTGCAAGCATTTTGAGCCATGATCTTGCCATTTTTAGAGTTACCACTCCCATGATCTCATTATTTTATGAGTTAAAACATTCTGCATCTCTTAATCCTCCATTGAGTTGAGATGCAAAAGACCCAAAAACATTTCAAAACATTCCAAAAATCTTAAAAAAAACAAAAAAAGTCTTAAAATATCCATGAGAGATAGAAAACCATAAAATTCAAAACATTTGGAAAGGACTTAAAATCTCCATGAGAGATATAAATCCACAAATTTTAATTTTTTTTTATCTTGTCTTAAATCCAGTCATTATCCTTGATTTATCATTGAGCCACTCATTTTGACAACTATTGGGATGTGTCCTTCCCAAATCCGCTCTATTAGGGAAAAATCATTATTTGATCTAATCATTTTAGCCACCTTTAGATGTGTCCTTCCCTTAAATATATCTTTGCTTAGGGTAAACATCCAATTTATCATGTTATTAATCCTTCACACGTGGATTTTGACTTGGTTAAACTTGCTTTTATTTTCAAGTTTGTGTGTGTGTTTGCTTGTCTATTTGTTTTTATCATTGTTTCCTTGACTCAGTCCATTGTGCCAACATGGTCATCATCATGGTGCTTCCTACCACATAGTTGTCTTGATCCCATTATTTGACATTCATTAGTATTTCCATCATTATTTTTATCATTGGTGCATTATTTTTACATGTCTATCAGATCAAAGGTTAGTCCTTATGCACATTATGACCTGATTATAATGGTGTTTTATATCATGGTGAATACCATCATGTGCTACATCAAAAATCAAGTATTGGAGGTCTAATAGATAATGTCGTAACAAAAATATCAATGTTTACCAATCTCAACACCATTATTGAATAACATGGCTAATATGTATGCTACTCATGATGTAAATGAGTGTATACATAAAATCATAATCATTTCATTTCCATTTTCTAATTTTTCTTGGGAGAATTACATTGGCCTGAGGTCCAATTGGAATATGTAGGCATCGCTCAGTACCAACCAATTTCTAAGTTTATCTTGGTCACATTCTTTGATTTTTATCAACATTCATTCTTCCAATCCAATCACGTCATTATTCAATCATTATTATTCATCATTGTCGCATCACTTTTGGGAATTATTGTGTGCTTGGTTTTTGTGGCTTCTCCTTTCTTTGAAAATTCATTATACCATTGCACCTACATTTGTGTCATTCATATTATCTTTAATTTGTGTACCATGATTTAATCCTTGACCTATGCTTGGTAATCAATCAACCAATCAATTAGACTGATCCACAATCAAATCCACTCTACTGGGGCAAATAATTTAATCAATGATCAAATCTATTCTACTAGGGAAAACCATTTAGACCAATCCATGATCAAATCTAACCCTACCAAGGAAACTCATTGAATTAATGATTGAATCCACCCTATTGGGGTATATTATTGTCATCAACAAAGACCATATTTTTTGGGGCCAATTCCATCATTCAACCTTTCTTCTAATTCCAAGCCCATAACTTTTATCTTATTTGGGGAAAATCAAAGCATGCAGTTTGATTTGGGATGCATCCTTCTCACTTCCCCTACCTTGGGGCCAATTCAATTTTATTATTCTCCATCATTAGAAATCAAATTGCACAATCATTAACTTAAGTTTGTTAGTTTTAGCCACGGGTTAATTTATCCCATCTCTTGCTTCTTCCTCTCTTTTTCAAGAGCCCATCCACATATTTCATCCTTGCATACCCTCTTGATGAGGCATCATGGGTCACTAATTATTTTTGAGTCTAATTTATCAAATTTATTCTTAACGACTTTTTCATTCTTTGAAAAGATGTTATTTTGCCTTGTGTCTCGCAACAGCTTCTCAAATAGGGGAAAAATGTAGACACTTTATTCCCTTCACTTCTATGTCTAAACTACAATCAAAACAACTTTCCACAATCAAACACAAATTTAACTGGAATTCATAAATTAATCAGTTTCCCTGCACAATTACCATTTTAATCCAAAATTGTAGTGACACATCCTTGATTGGGGTAATGGATTGTATCACAACAGTAATCTTATCAAATGCATCTTGAAGCAAGTTGACCCTTTGCAAGTGTTATTATAGAGTAATTAAATGAATATTTGATTTAAAAATGAACATTGAAAGTGCACCATTCTTATAATTTCCAATCAATCACCTTGATTAATTAGCCTAAGTCTTCTTCTAGTAAAAAACTCCATGGATTTGGAATTATCTATTTTACATAAAGTAAAATAGATTTGTTGCCTCACTTTGGTGATCTCATAGAGGTAAGTCAATGGAATGAAGTGGAGTGTGGGCAAGGTGGTATATGACATGGTCACTTACATAATATCTTACACCTCTTACAAATCCTATTACTCACTCATCTCTTACATGGATGATGACGTACTTCAAGAGGACTAATCATTGCACTTTTATTCTAATCTTCCTTCCACACTCCAAAAAATTCTTAAATAGAGTTTATTACACATTCCATGTAATCAATAATGAATTTGAGGGTTCATTATCCACCCTCCATTTGGAGATAAGATGAACAGTCATCATTCAAACCAAAAGTCTATAAATTGAGGCCTTCACCTCCATTATAGACAAGCTCTCTTGAACTAAACTTACCAAGATAAAATCATATTGAGATTCAAATATTTTCATCAAATTTCCAAGTCAAGCCAAGAGTATACTATGGAAAATGCAACCCACATGTGGAGTCAACATTTCCAAATACCTCTAGTTATATAAGTCGAGCGCAAGCCTCTTCAAACTAACAAACAAAAAAGTCTCCAATGAAGGTATAACGATGTTTATTTGCTTTTTACTTGATTCACTCTTATGTTTGACCTTGCTTATCTTAGGGATTAAGATTAAAGTATTATTTATTTAAGTTGTTTTTGGTTTTATTTACTAACAATTGACTAACCCTTTTTGGATTCTTGCTTTACATTAGTATCATGTATAAATGTGCATATAGTATCTACAAGTGTGCGTGTTGGATTTATAGATATAACCCCTATATTTATAACCTGAATAGGTGGTCTAATACATTTAATTTCACATGATTTTATATAATGTATAAGAATGACATGATGCTTTCTAGTTGTGCTACCACGTGAAGCAATAATAGTAGGTGGGACACTACTAGATGTGCCACCACCTGTAAACTATGTACAAGTCCTCAATGTATGCATCCCATGGTCAATAATGACTTGTGTGAGATTACTATTTTACTCAAGGGTGTCCAATTTTGTACTACAACATAATATTTTATGGATAAAAGTATATGTCATTATCATTATATTTCTCTATGGGTGGTTTTGGCATTTTTGGTCTCGATTGGCACCAAGTCTATTCAATGAGGACCCACCTCCCCTACCTTGGGATACATTCAAGTAAAAATAATTTTGGATTTATTGGAGGACAAACAATAATTTTTTCTCAAATTTTAGTCATATAAAATGTCATTTTAATGTAATGAGTGTCACTGAGACTACCTTACCCTTAGCTTAGCCCTATACCTATCTTAGGGCCTCTTGTGATCCTTTTCTAGCATTTATGCACATCTTGCCTATGCACAAATATACCAAGGGTTGCATTGAGCCATCACCTAGGCATCCATAATCCTTTTTCACACATGTTAGCCACCTAGATAATAGTGCAACCCCATTAGTCTATAGTACAGTGCACTATTGGTAAAGGGGGAAACACTATTGACCTTTAGCTTCCTTACCCCTAATAGATATATTTACACTTCCTAAAGCATCTTAGGGTTAGCCTATAACCATTTCATGTCTAGAAAAGCATTATAACACTATATAAAGACCACTCTCATTCATTTATCAAACAAATGGCATTTATCATGAATAAGCTTAGAAATAACTGTGAAAATTAAGGTTATTGATCCCTATTTACCCTTTTTTTGCATACATCCATCTACATCATCCTAGAGCTTAGTTTTACCCACATTTTCAGTTTCAATTCACACTCAAAGCATTCAAATTAGCATTCATACTCAGACATACTAGCATCACTCTCTCTTACACAAAAACTTAGATTAGGATAACTACATTGGGATTAATTCCCTTTCAAGGTATTGGTATTTAAGAAATGCTCAACACATGGGGTGTTGAGGTCACATCCAAACTACCCTACTAACACCACTCTAATTACACTTGTGTTCTGTCAAGAACCTAGAACAATAAACATGCTCCGATGCCTACTGAGTCAGGATCTTGCTCTACCAATAGAGCACATATGATTACTTCTTGTATTAGCAACTAAACACGGAATTATACCAGAATCAATAAGTAACTAGAAATATGAAACAACACAAGAATTGAGAGACAATACACAATTGTATTAATAATCACTCAGAAGAATATACAATAAGGAAGATGCCACTTCTTCCTCCACCTCAAAGGTTCGCCACACCTCAAGACCTTCTTCCCTCTCTCTCTCGGTCACAACAATCAACTCCAATACAGAATTGATGTTCACCTCTCCAACCAGTCAGTAACACGCTGCCAGTACACCAAGTACAAAACCGTACTCCAAGTAGATCTCCTGCTCTCTACTGCTACCCGCAAATCACTAGACCTTACTCACCATTTAGATATCTCTACACCCCTGAAGAACCCTTGTCCTTGCCTCACCAAGTCCTTATGATTCTTCAACCAGTACCCTGGTGGATCAGCTCCTAGACCTTGTAGACCCTGCAACTCTCCCTGATCATACACTCTCAGCACCCCTTTGGAACTAGGAGGAACTAATCTAGCTCTCTCTAGAAGCTCTATGGCTTTCTAGCACACTTTTACAATACAACAAATGAGTCTCTTAAATAGATCTCATGCAAACAATAATTAGACACCTAATTACAATAATTAGATATGCAGCTCTTAGTCTAAATTTTGCTCTTGACATGCAAACACTTGGTTCGTTAGCTAACTGCCCATAACATTCGCAGTCCGAACCACACAGGTGAGCGATGTCGGTCCCTGTTTGCCTGGGGGTGCCGACGCTGACTGATCTAAGACCGACATCGGTTGCCTTCTGTCTGTACTCTGCCGACGTTGGCTGTCCTGACCGACGCCGGTGACTGTAACACTCAGCAAACACTCAGCAACCTCTCTAACTTCTCCTATTCACATCTTGGTGAAGCTTTTAGCTCCACAACCTAACAATCTCCCACTTAGAGATAAACAGCTGCACCTGTACCTGTATCTGTAGCATGTCTAATCTATTTCTTGGCTTGTATCCCTCTTCAAGCTCAATCCTGAAGACAACCCACCACACAACTTGTGGTGTACCTCCTGTCATCCGAGTAACCTGCCGCATCTGAACCTACATATCCATGTAGTGAAGTCCTTGACCCTGCATAACATGTTAACCTGCTGCTGATCCCTCTCAAGTACCTGAGAATCTACCTTCCCCAAATTGGCTCCAAACTCTCTGACAACTCCCACTGATTGGGAAAACTCAGGTCTACACTAGACCTCATGTGATTTTGAACACTGTTCTAAGCTCCGCTTGAACTGTCCAGCCCTTGGTGTGCTTATCGATTCTGCAACCTGAACCTCACCAACACCTGATTCACATCAGCTCCCACCGGAGACCAAATCTCCATGTCTCTCATGCTAAAGAATTTTGCTGCTCCAAATTTCCCCTGACATACCTCTGAACTAACCTTACCTTTTAGCTCAACAAATCCCTTTATGTACAAAACCTGCTAGCAAACCATCCACATACAGTAACTGGATAATGTCGCGACTCATCATCCACCTGGTAAGAACAAAATCACAATAGTTACACTGATATTGACTAAAGCCATGCTTAGTCATCCACCTGTCAAAACTTGTACCACTGTCCTGCAGCTTCTTCAAGACCATATACCTTGGCCTTCTGTCTCACGTATCCATCCACTCTCTTCTTTAACTATGGGAATCCATCTGTCTCTTAGTGCTTTCTTCCAGCTGACAACTCTACCAACAAATACCTGTTTGGTTCTTCTCCAAGGACTCACACTCCTCATCCATGCCAAGCTCCCACTGTATCTGGATTCTACCTACATTGCCTCTTCACGTCTTCCTAGTTCTCGACCATCAGTAAGAAATATAAAGAAGGCGAACAACAAATATGAGGTTCACTTACCCTTTCTGACCTCCACATGAGCGTTTGAGACTTGTTGACAGCTTGCTGTCTGCCTAATATCCATTCCAGTGACCGATCTCAGCCATCTCCCAGTCTACTCCTGACCGATGCCGGTTCCCTACACTGACCCTGACTGTCGACGTCATCTCCCTGACCGACGCCGGTATCCTTTCTGTCGACATCGGTTACTTCATGACCGATGTCGATCTTCATTCTGCCGACATCGGTTACTGTCTGACCGATGCCGGTACCTGTGTTCGTCTGTGAGTGATAACTTTTTACCTGCGAGCTCTCCGTGGATCAAAACCCTATTCAAATCAACATAGCCCTGCTCAGAATAATTTAGTTCCCTCACCTGATCTCTATCCGTCATCTCCTCTATGAACACTAAGGCTTTCCAGTTCTTTAGCTTGTCAAAGACATCTGACTTCTGCTTCAAAACCTGCATTCTCCTTCTACATATGTGACTAAGCCTATGAAGCCACATCTCTGCAACAGAAGGTGAATCAACAATATAAGTAGATAGATAAAGGATACCTACTTTCTTACCACCATCTAATTCAAGTGCATCCGCTATGAGAGTTACAGTGCATCTCCCATCACCCAAATTTCTTGAAGAAATTAGACTCATCTCCAAGACTGGTACCTGCATGACTTCCTTCAACCACTGTGTGTCATCCATCTGCAATTTCAGCTTCACTTCTCCTTCGTCAGTAATCTGACAAGGCTTTCCAACTCCTAAATAAATCTCTCCAAAGTCTCCAAAGACATACCCATGAAAAGATGCTCTATTTCAAACTGCATGGAAAGAGGCAAAAGAATCTGTGAACCAAGATTCCACTTTACCCAGAACATCCTGTGCAACATCCCCTGCAACATCTGCTCCTCCTTGCTGATCTGCTACCAACCAACAATCTTTATTTACCTGCTTTTTCTTTCCATCAATCAGGCATTCGTGCTATTCAGTTTCTCCATTCGTAGCTTAATTCCTTCTGCCATTGCTATACTCCCACTCAATCAGAAACCCCTGTGAGTAACCTGTAATCAACAAACACTACCAGATCTGAAACCATATGTTAGTAACCCAACCAAAAGCTCTGATACCACTTGTCAAGAACCTAAAACAATAAACATGCTCTGATGCCTACTGAGTCAGGATCTTGCTCTACCAATAGAGCACATATGATTACTTCTTGTATTAACAACTAAACACGAAATTATACCAGAATCAATAAGTAACTAGAAATATGAAACAACACAGGAATTGAGAGAGAATACACAATTGTATTAATAATCACTCAGAAGAATATACAATAAGGAAGATGCCACTTCTTCCTCCACATCAAAGGTTCGCCACACCTCAAGACATTTTTACCTCTCTCTCTCTTAGTCACAACAATGAAATCCAATACAGAATTGATGTTCACCTCTCCAACTAGTCAGTAACACGCTGCCAGTACACCAAGTACACAACCGTACTCCAAGTAGATCTCCTGCTCTCTGCTGCTACCTGCAAATCACTAGACCTTACTCACCATGTAGATATCTCTACCCCCCTGAAGAACCCTTGTCCTTGCCTCACCAAGTCCTTATGATTCTTCAACTAGTACCCCGGTGGATCAACACCTAGACCTTGCAGACCTTGCAACTCTCCCTGATCATACACTCTCAGCACCCCTTTGGAACTAGGAGGAGCTAATCTAGCTCTCTCTAAAAGCTCTATGGATTTCTAGCACACTTTTACAATACAACCAATGAGTCTCTTAAATAGATCTCATGCAAACAATAATTAGACACCTAATTACAATAATTAAATCTGCAAGTCTTAGTCTAAATTTAGCTCTTGACATGCAAACACTTGGTTCGTTAGCTAACTGCCCGTAACATTCACAGTCCGAACCACACAGGTGACCGACGTCGGTCCCTGTTTGCCTGGGAGTGCCGACGCCAGCTGATCTAAGACCGACGTCGGTTGCCTTCTGTCTGTACTCTGCCGACGTTGGTTGTCCTGACCGACGCCGATGACTGTAACACTCAGCAAACACTCTGCAACCTCCCTAACTTCTCCTGTTCACATCCTGGTGAAGCTTTTAGTTCCACAACCTAACATGTTCATCAAAACCCTAGTAAGAATCGAGGCTTCGTGTTTCATAATGAAATCAATCAAAGCACATAACATGTGATGATCTAGGTCTTAGTCACACAGATACAAGATTCCCAAAATAGAGTGAAGGTTTGCCTATAATTTCACTACTTCACCTCCACAAGGTTATTAATGCTACATAGAATGTCTACAACGTAGTGCATTACTAGATAAGAGGGCTACGCTATTGTTTGAAGAGGGTTCTGATACCTATTTTCCATTTATGACACTTTGTCTTACTCTTGCATCACTTCCCAACCCACCACTTGTCCTTATCAATCATATTTTATACATAATTACACCTTTTCTAATTCATTGTTATTTATAGAATACTCAAATAAATCAATTATTGTGTAAATCAGTGGTTATTGATACTATAATATTTTATTCCCTAGCATATTACTTAGTTATTTATCAACCTAGGGTTACATTCTATAATCCTAAAAAAGATAAACCATTTGGTAAATCCAACTTAATTCGAACATATTTCTCAAAACCTTTGTGCACCATTTAGGGTTTCCCCTCTTATTTTTAGAATTTGCTCAATTTTTAGATCCTTATCATATTTTTTTTCTTTTTTTCACCATTTTCATTATGACATAAGCCATTTTATAAGTTTGGGTACAAAGTCTTGTGGTTTATCAGACATGATTATTACTTACCATTTGTAGAATGATGTACATGTATTTCACTCCTCTCATGGATCATATTAGAACTCAACTTATTTCATACATTAGTCCACCTCATCTTGAGCCCCCTTTAATGGAGAATATTGTTATATGGCCAATTTTGAGTTACCTTTGGTTATTAATTGATGACATAGAGCTCATATGTTTCCTTTTGTTCCTATCCACCTAGACCCATTGAATACCTTTGTTCACATCCTACCTCTACTACTTGTCCTAAAAAAATAGTAGATACCATAGTTTGAGTTGTTACTAGATGAAATTGGGTGCCCTCTCAGCGTATACCGGAACAATGTAATCCCATGATACCTCTTCATCCCCACTACAATACAACCTGACATATTGATCAATAGATAGCATATGATATTGTTGATCAGTTGAAAAATACACTAGACAAGATTTCTATATTATAATTACTTTAAAAGGCAACCAATTTCAAAGATATTCTTTTTCAAACACTTAATCATACATATTTATCTTGTGATACATAGTCAACTTATTTTGCATTTGTCATGAACACTATAAAGGACATTGAGGATGTTATATCTTTTGGCAATGAGGATTCTCCCTCACAGATAATTATCAATCATAACCTACCACTCTTCATTTAGGCACAAACTAAAACCACCACTATTAAATGAGTTTTAATTGACAGTGGTTTAGGTCTTAACCTATGAAACCTCACACTTTTACATACTATGGGGGTTGATGTATCATCCATTTAGAATACATATAAGAACATTCAAGGTTTTGATGACATTCCATGACATGCATTAGGTTTTATTACTTTGGATATCACGGTTGGACCAAAAATACTATCCAAACAATTTTAGGTGATGCTTAACCATTTGAATTACAATTTATTACTCAGGAGACCTTGGATACATGTCGTGGAGGTAATACCCTCTATCTTGCACTATGTGCCAAGTTTTTACATGATGGATATTTATACACTTGTCTTGCTGATAACCAACCATTTAGATATTGTAGAGTCATTTAGCCTACTACCCCAATTATATCTTCATATGGGACACCTCATGTTCTCATAGAATCCCTACCTCATATCATTCATATAGAATAGATGCATGCATATGAGATTGAAGAATATAGCACCACTATTCTTGCACCCATTCTAGATCCTCCTACAACACAGTTATCCCCATCCATGGTGGATGATGAAATTCTCACAACATAGTTACCATTACTTGTTAACTTAGAAGAAATATACATCAAAAACTGAGATACAGATTCCCAGACCACCGTAGAGTATAATTTAACACCCATGAACATTGATGATTATTTTAGTGGATTTAGCTTCACACCAATAGGACTTTGAGAGTACAAAGATGTTCTAAGGCACTCATACCTTTCCCTACATAGGCATCACCACCAGTTCACAATACCACAAATACATGCTCAGACACTCACTTGTAGTTAGAGGTAGATTCTTCTATAGACTCAGTACATATGGTTAGATCTATAGATATTGTTCCAATTATTCAGATTCAGGTAGACATTACACATGATAAACCATAACTGATATTACAAATATTTCTTAACAAAGGATTGATGGCATTACCCATAATTCACCACTAACCATTAGTAGATTATCATAATATAATGATAGACCCTTTTGTAATTTTCATAGGATTACTAGACATGATATAGATACATGCTCAACATTACAATAGAAATTGAATAAACTAAAATCTCAAGGCACTATCCAGATTACCTAGCTTCCATCTCCACCAGTATAGGCACCATAATGGACTCTTCACCAACTTAGACATTCAAGGAATGATCCATTGACTATTCAAGATTTCATCAAGGACCAATACATCCCTAATGTTGTTATAGATGAGGATTCTGATCACAACACTTGCACTTTAACATTTTTATAACATAGGGCATCATGATATTGAGCTACAACATGTTATACATTATCAATACTCCATAGGATATATCAGACTACTAGTTACATAGGGCCCTAAGGTAGGAAACACCCTACTTTTTGTCATGAGTACATGCACTCAAATACAAGTTACAATTGGAAGTACATGGTTATAGGAAATGGATGACATAATCGATCAAATAGACATATGTTTGAATTTCATTTATTAGGGACACATAGTTCACATTTTACATGATGGACTAGATGAAAATCACATATTTCATACAAACATCTAAGGGTCTAATATGGTCTACCCTAGGACTGCACATGAGTTTTATTACACAATAGAGTAACATGATATTCAAATGCACATAATTCAGACTAATGCCAAGGATAAGGATATACTTATACTGACATAATGGTATGATGATCATAATGATGATTATTTATTCAAGTTTGGGTAGATTTAGTATCTGACATTTGATGACCTCCCACCAGAACTGCCATTTGACTATCCACATCTTGTAGATGTGCTCTTAGGTCTATAGAGTCTCTATATTTCATTTGTACATAATCTCATTTACTTCCTATATTACTTGTACATAGTTTCATTATTTAAATTTACTTGTATATAGTTTCCTTTATCTTTGTCCTTGTACATAGTTTCATTTTCATATTGCTTTTACATAACTTATACTTAGAAAACACCAAAAAAAAAAAGTTCAAAAAGACAAAAACATTCAAATATTTATCTAAAAATAAATTTTTTATATTATATGCATTTACAAGTTTACATTCCTTCTATTTAGTAGGTACTACATATGTTATCTATGTTAGTGTAGTTGGTTTTATCATACATACATGCTTCAATTATTCCCTTCGAGTGTTCACAAATTACTACAAGACTTCGGTCCTCTACACAAATTCATATTTGCTACTATCTACCCATCGAGGGCACATACACATATACAATAATTCAACATTTATATATTATTCCATTAGGAACATCTTACACACAACTTCTGATTTGCCAGGTTATATCTTTCTATACTCCATATCACATATTTAACATTGATTATATCTTGATATTGATCATCCTATACTACACTAATTTTTTTATTATTACTACTATGACTATAGACTTATATTAAGTACATCTTTACTCTTTTATGGATTTTTACCACATGATTATGCATACTTTCATTTCTAGCTTTACTAGTCTAGATTTTGATTGTGTCTCTTTGCTTTCACATCTTCTCAAGAGCATTTGAATATGCCATTTTTTGTTCATCACTTTTATACTTTGGACATGTGCCCATGTCCTTGTGTATGCTTCTTGATTGTATATGTGGATATTTGAACATGTCATTCCATATGGATCTAAGCCAATCTTACGTTCTCTTTTGTGTATATGGACATTTGAACATGTCCTTATATGTGTTCCTTGTCTCAGACTTGGTGACATGTGCCCATGTCCCTTATATTATATCCCCTTGGCCTACTTTGTGTGATTCTTGTGTTTGTATGTATGCATCATGGACATGACACTTATCTATTGCTTGTTGATTTCACATTCAATTTGCAATGCCATGAGGTACCTCATGCATCTCTTTTTCTTTCTTGGATGCCTTGATGAACATCATGCCCCATCACCCCCAAGTAATTTACTTAGATTATGTTTAGATTTGTTTTTATATAAATGCTCACATTGTTATATATATCTTGAAATTTTTTTCAATGTTACATCTAACAGACATCATACATTACCAACTTATGCTCAATCTATATTACATTCCAATGTCATGTATACACATTATATTGATTTATCATGTAGATATCATATATTTTTAGTCTAACACACATGATGCATAACTTTTATTTTGAGGATAGTTATTACATAGGTTCAAAAAATCTCCTCAAAATAGGGGACTTCACAAGGGTTTATCACAAACATCAATCCATCTTAGTGCACTCAAAACACATTTTTCAGCACACACACAAATTACAAAGCTCAAACTTAGGAAAATACAGTGTAATATAGTCATACATAGATAAGTCTCAATTTATCTAAAAAAATAATTTGGGATAATAACACAATACACTACCAAGAGCACAATGCACTATATCCCACACACCATGCTATTGTCTAGCAGCCTCAAAAATAGAAAATTCTAGAATTGTTAGAAAGGTACAGATGATACAATTTAGACTTGCATAGTCTTAGTCATATATTATCAGAGATGCTCAGTATATATTAAATTTTTACATAGAATTACATAGGTTTGCTCAGATTGGGGGCATCATGCACGACATGATCACTCCTATTTCAACTTTAGATATGCACAAACATAGATTACTATAACTCAATTTAAAATTCATATGCACATATATTAGAATTAGGGGCAGGTACATAACATAATGTTTCCATATGCTTAGTTTTATGCCAATTTTATTAGATCTAATGATAAATACATGAAATTATCCACATTGCATACTTAAAACACCATATGTATTAGGATTACACTATATTAATGCTTCATTCTATCTATAGTGGTTGGTATTCCCAAGTTCTCGAGTGGCCTAGAGCCATATTTTATAGCTTCATGACATCACATAGTTTTAATTTCAGATTATTTTACTACACATGGGTAGACAATGATGGAGTCATAACCTACTTGAGTTCTTTAACCACCTACATAAGAGGGTTGGATAAGTTATCAGTCCAATCTAAGTTATTCACAGATTATGATCCACTAAATAGAGGTGGGAAATGATAGAGTCAAGATCAACTTGAGTTATTGATCCACCCACACATGGGGATTGGGAAACAATAAACTTAGTCCAAGCTATTCACCGTTTGATCACCATATACACACAAAATATTTCACCATGTTTTTGCATTGGTTCGTGTACCTAATAAGGTGTGTTCAATCATTTCCTCTCTCTCACATCTTTTTATTCATATATGTTTCATTTGAAGGATATAATGGAGCACAATTCATATACTTAGACCCAAATTCATAGGCTTCGCCTCATAGGTAAGTCTAAATCATTTCTCTTTGTTTCATTTTTATAATAAAAGGGGAGAAAATTTAGTCATATAAAATGTAATTTTAATATAATTAGTGTCACTTGAGACCATCCTATCCTTAGCTTAGCACTATACCTATCTTAGGGCCTCTTTTGATCCCTTTCCAACTTTTATGCACATCTATCCTATGCTCAGATATACCAAAATTCACATTGAGCCATCACCTAAGTTTCCCCGATCCTTTTTCACATGTGCCAACCACTTGGACAATAAATTGGCCTCATTAGTATATAACACAATATGCTATTGGCAAAGGGGGAATAACTATTAACCCTTAGCTTCCCTTGCCCCTAATAGATATCTTTCCACTTCTTGAAGCATCTTAGGGTTAGCTTAGACTCATTTCATGTCTTGGTAAGTATCAAAACACTATATGAAGACCACTCTCATTCATTTATCCGATAGATGGCAATTATCATGAACAAGCTCATAAAAAATTATGCAAATTAAGGTTATTGATCCCTATTTACCCCTATTTCCTCATACATCCATCTACAGTAGCTCATAGATCAGTTTTACTCAGCTTTATAGTCCTAATTCACACTTAAAAAATTTAAATTGGCATTCATACTCATGCATAATAACATCACTCTTGCTTACACAAACACTTAGATTGGGAGAAATACATCTAGCTTGATCCCCTTTTGAGGTATTAGTATGTAGGCAACACTCAACACATGGGGTTTTGAGGTCATGCCCCACCTACCTACTAACACAGCTCTCCTTCCAATTATGTTCATCAAAACCCTAACAAGCATAAAGGATTAGAGTTTCATAATGAAATCATTCAAAGTAAAGAACATGTGATGATCCAAGTCTTAGTCACATAGATACAGGCTTCCCAAAAGAGAGTAAAGGTCTACCAAGAATTTCACTGCTTTACTTGTATAGGGTCATTAACACTACACAAAAGGTCTATAGTGCAATGTGCTACTAGAAAATAAGGCCACACTATTGTCTGAAGAGGGTTTTGACACCTATTCTCCATTGAAAACACTCTACCCTACTCCTGCATCACTTCCCATCTTGCCACTTGTCCGTATTAGTCATATTTATAGCTAAGTATACCTCTTCTAATTCATTACTATTTATAGAATATTCAAATAAATTAATTATTGTGCAAATCAGTGGCTATTGATATTGTAGTATTTTGTTCCCTAATTTATTACTCAATTCTTTATCAACTTAGGGTTACATTCCATAATCTTGAAAAAGATAAATCATAAATGATACAATGAAATGCCATTGTTATTGCAAGAAGGGTCATCACACACCAACCACCACATATCCCAAAAGTTTTTTTAATCTCTGCATGAATAAACCAATCAATGCTAATGTGTTTGTTACTCATTGGTGGTGGTTCCATACATGTGAAACAAAATGCACAATTTTTTTATCCTTTTTATTTTTAACATTTTCAAATGACAATTTATCAAAATAATATTTGTTTCAATACCTCTCTTTTATGTAACATTACATCAAGTTGAGAAGTGGCATTTACTACTTATTTTTAAATGGCATCCAATGTATCAATAAATGTATTATGGTCGCAATGTTTTGAAGAGTCACACAAAATATTAATTATAATTTCCAACTATTGTCACTTTGAATTATATTATTGATATAATTCTTATTCTTCTTCTGTAAACGCAAAATACTATGGGTTTTTTTTTGGAATATTTATTTAGGGAATGTATCCATCGAATCATGAATCTAAAATTATAAAAATAAACATTTGTATTGGGTAACTGAAGGTTTTCACAAGAAAAATCTAATAATTAATTTCAACACCCTCTTAGCTTTTGATTATTATTAAAAGTGCATTATAAACCTTAATCATGCCTTATGGGGGAAAAACATACCTAGTACCATGATGTAAGTGTGAAATCCTGGTGGGGATGTAGGGTGACAAATAGAATGCACTCCCTCATTTTTTCCTCTTCAAAATTGTGAGCAACATGACCATAAATGAAAAGCAAAAAAAAAAACATGGGCTTTAAGTTTTAATATTTTTTTTGGGGTTTCTAAAGGGTATACACCATTTTTCACAAAGGCGTATGTTGGCCCTTTGTGGGGCCCAAAAGGGCACACACCCTTTAGGGTTAGAATAACCTAACTATTTTTTAAAAGGTGTGCATGTTTTTAAAAGGGTGCATGCCATTTACACAAAATGGAAAGTTTTCTTAGAAATGACCCCTTTTTTGTACCCCAATTTTGTGCATCTACCCATATGGATTTTATTAATTAACTATGATATGGGTGTCTCATTATTAATAAGAGATCAAAGCCTTATATGTATGTCTTATATAATTAAATAATATTAATGAAGTTTTTTATTATGTGAATATTAGATGATTTCAAACATAGCTTTGCACTATGCATATGCTATAAACTTTGGGAATTACCTATGATAATTCTTAGTAGATCCACATTTAAAACATGAACCGATGAAATGACCTCTTGGTGATATTCCACATCCCCTTGTTCTAACTTATCTAATGCTATTATAGCCACCCGTTCTTTGGAAATATCCCCCCTTGATTTTGATATCCTTCTTGGTAGGGACCATATCATCCCTAAACATATCCTCCATTATTGTATTCATATCCTCATTTATTTTTATCATACCCCCCTTAGTTTAGATGTATCCCCCTTGGTTTGGATTTTGGCCCTAATTTTGTAAATATTTGGCATGTTTTATGGTGGTTTTTATTAACTATATGTCCTTTTCCTCATACATCTTATCAAAGACTATAATCAATGATATCATGTGTGTTAGTCTCATGAACATTGTACCAACATGCTACTTTTATTTTATTAGTGTGGTTTAGTAGCGGACATGCTTTTGTTTCATATGCATCCTTACATACTTCACATCTTACATTCACTACTTCTAATTGTCTTATTTTACAATCATTTTTAGTGTGACAATTTGTCTCAAAATTAGAAAAAAAAAAGTTTCTCTTATCCTATGCAATGTTTAATGTCAACATTTATAACTATGTTTTCATGTATTTTATTTGTGTTTCTAAGAATACATTGATTCTTGTGTCCAACTCTCCCACTCCCTCCAACCTTAGTGTAGCTTCCAATTACTCACATGCATCCACAAAGGTCTTCATGGCCAAATTCCTTCTAAATGGTGTTAACAACCCACTAATAAATCATTGTACATGCGATAATATATGTATGTCATAGGATATCTTAGATAACAGAGTTTTAAAATATACATCATATGTACACACTCTCTCTTTGATTGTTTAAGATTGATATAATTTGGATATGAAAGGCTCTTTTTCTCAAATTATTGAATATGAAATTCCTCCAAAAATTATGCCTTCAATGCATCAAAATCTAAAACAGACTTAATTGGATCATATTTCCTATACCAAATATGTGCTTTGTGAAAATTGAATAAATTATATGTCTATATATTTTATCCCCTTCACACATAAAATAAATTAAGAGAATAATATTTAATGCTATTAAGAAATAAATTCATAAAAAATTTATCATTATGTGTAAATTATAGACTTGAAGCATATAAATATTTTATACATTGAGAATGATCCCCTTTAGCATTGAATAATTCAAAGTTTGGAGTTATAATTCCTATAGGCAAAGGGTAGGAAAGAACATCATTAGCTAGAGGGATAACTAATATATGATGTGAAGTATCCCTACTAATTTTGTTTTGAGACCATTGGGATCAATTTAAATTATATTTATAGATCATGCACGGTGTGTTGAATGGTGGAAAACTTAGACACCCAAATTTGGAACAAACTTATCTTTAATATTATTTATTGAAACTTTGCACATATAGACT
Organism: Torreya grandis; assembly: GCA_037957365.1. Classification (NCBI taxonomy): domain Eukaryota; kingdom Viridiplantae; phylum Streptophyta; class Pinopsida; order Cupressales; family Taxaceae; genus Torreya; species Torreya grandis. The sequence goes on along the minus strand of JARHVA010000470.1, from coordinate 3,117,366 downwards.
ATTGACATTGGAATAAGTATCTATTGGTGTATTTGTGGTCACTATTGAATCTTATAAGGCAGCCTATAACATTATAGGATCAACGAAATGATTCACTTCAAGGCATGAGTTACATGGTATTCAATTTTGTAAATAACTTGGTGGTTGAATAACGGTGAGTAGAACAATTATTTACCTTAAGTGGTTTAGATATATGGTGAGTCTAGGCCTACTTAAGATGGTGGATGGGTGAATCTAACCTAAAGTGGGTAGGATCAAAAGAAAATTCAACAAATGAAAGAAGGGTATGGAAGAAAAAAAGGTTTGTGAATCAAAGTTAGATGGAACCCTTCTAAAATGGATCTTGAACTATGGGTTGGCAAGTAGTTAGATAATTAATGTTTGTTGTAAGTTATTGTTAGCACACAGAACAACAAATAGAGTTGAGAGTCCAAAGGAACTAGACATAATAAACTTTAATGCTCATAATCAAAGGTTGTTGCATTTGTAAGATTGAAATAACACATCCATAAAGGGAGATTATGATTTTTAAACATAAAGCATTAAAATTAGTTACTACATAACATGAATAACTACATAAAATAACACTTCTACACAACCCAAATACTAAAATACCAAAATAATGAAAATAATTCAATGAATCATATGTTGGGAGAAGAATATAAATTGCACATCAAGACAAATTTGTAAAATAATCCATAGAATTTATTTTTCACCTCGATAGAAAAAAATTCTACCCCCTTTGGAATTGGGAGGATGCAAGTGTATATATATATATATATATATATATATATATATATATATATATATATATATATATATATTGGGGATGGGATGCCCCATCCTCCAAGAAATTATAAATTTACATTTTTTAATTTACAAACTAAGTGTCAAGACTCATGCACACCATGCATGTATACAATATAATCACGAACAATAGTCTTTCGCCTAAAGAACTCTCAGATACAAAAATATCCCTGCTAAAAAGAAACTCAAGTCACAACTTAGTCATGCAAATCTTATTAAATCTACCTATGGTGTTGAGGTGGCACCAATTGAAGGTGGAGTTTGCATATTCAAAACCTAAGTTGTCACTGTTATAGTTAAAAATAGATGTAACATCCCATTTTTCTATGTTGAGATTGAGTGCACTTATCGGTAATATCCTCCGAGTGAGTTGGTGCTCCTTTTTAGACATAAGTTAGTTAGCTTTATCACCAATGATGTGGGTATTTTAAGGTCTAAATATCTATTAATCTTTGAAAAATACATAATTAATTTTAATGAAAAAGTTATTAATAACCTTGTTAGTCTCTAATCGAATGGAAGATGATTGTGGCGATCTTCCACAATAACATTTATGCTTGAGATAAAAGATTAATTATTTTACAATGATCCTTCTCATCATACATCCTATTTTGAAATAATATAGTTTATTATTATTATTATAATATATATTAAATAATAATAATTTGTTTTTTATATTTAAAAAATGTTATTATCAAAGCGACTTATCTGCCAAAATTTTCTTGTGCCCATGGTTTTGACTAGGGCTTCTAGTGATGACAAGCCTTCCCCAATGGTGATAGGGTCAGGAGCACAAGAAAAAGTTCCTGGCATTGTAGTGAGCCTTGGGTAGAGGAGGAATGTAGGAAGGCACAACTAAAGAAATTGATTTGTAAAACATCAATATAATCTGGCGATGGGAAGGGTAGCTCGATAGATTCAAGACAACAACCCCTTTAATATTTTTGAAAAACCATTAAGTTAAGATTTTTGAAGAGACTAAAATTTGTTAGGATAGAGTTTATTCTATTAAATTTGTAACTATTAATTTTTAAAATAAAGCTCTGGAGGATATTTTGGAAGGTGAAGCATAGTTTGTGGAGAGGGGTTTAGTCTGTCGATTTGATAGGTTCTATCCATCTCTTTCTTTCCTGCATGAGTGGATTTTAGAATCCTGAAGATCTTTGTTGGTAGGCAATATGGAAATATATCCTTGTGTTAAAGGTTTTTTTATTGTAACTTTTGATTCTTTGACTGATCAAGATAAGATCTTTCAGGCTAAAACTTGGAGCTATGAAAATCACATTTTGCTCATGAAACCCTAGACAACAAATTTTAACCCTTTGATAGAAAATATTTCTCTACATCGCATCTGGGTGAGATTTCCATATCTTTCACTTTAGTTTTAGTCTAAAATGGGTCTTTCAGTTATTGGTTCTATGCTGGGTGATATGTTGGAAATTGATGCTCATTAAATTTTTTCTAGACTACATTTGCCAGGATTCTGGTATGTTTAGATATCTCTTAGGATCTTCTTGAAAGCACTGAGTTGAAAGTGCAAGATGTAAGCTGGGTACAAACCCTATATTTTGAAGGTATCCCTTTCAGATGCTAAAATTGTTTTTAGGTTGGTCATCTTTGTACTTGCCAAAAATCGAAGCGTAAACTTGAATCATCTTGGGGAAAGGAGGTTAATGCGAAGCATCTGGCAATTTTTATGATCGATATGAAGGAGTGATATTAGAGATGATAATAGAAAATAACTCAGATAAGGTAACACCATTGGTAAAATCAACTCATATTGATGAATTAGTTGGTTTTAGTGGTAATAGTGTAAATAAGAGCAAACTTTTAAAAGGCAAACCCAAGAAGGGAAAATGAGTGTTAAGTTCAGATTTAGATAATTTGGGTAATGAAGAAGACTGGAAGGTGGTAAGAAGTAGGAAAAAGGTAGACTCTCCCTAACTCACCACCAAAGAATGTTAATTCTCTTTGAAAAACTAAGAAGGATGATTAAAGTATTTATGGGTATTCCATTTGATTAATTTTATAATAAAGTTGAAGTATTTTTAATATTCTTAGTAAGCTGGTCTTTTTACTAATAAGTTGGCTATATGCCTTAATGGTATGACCATTAAACTAGGCTAATTATGTTCTCTTGAACTTAAGTTTATTGGACTGGGACCTTATTCCCAGAGCATCGATCTAAAAATAATAATAATTTATTTTAATAACTTTTGATATATATATCAATGGAATTACGAGTAAGATTAATGGTAGACAAAAGGAATCTACCACGTGCCACTAATATGTGGTTGTTTTAAATAATGATAAATCTTTAGTTGTTCCATATTTTTAATCCTCCACTCCTTTTAGTGGCTTAGTGGTGGAAAATCATTAAAATCTGATGGCTAACATCTTGCAGTGGATGACATAATAAAAGCATTTGGTTGAATTATTGATCATTCATGATGGATGGAGAAACCAACACATTTCTTCTACTTAGAATTATCCCTCTTGAGGGGTTGGGGAAGGGAGAAGAACAAAATCTTATTAGGATGCATCTAAGCTAGGAGGTAGCTATGCACTACAACAACAATTAGAAAGCATGATAGAGGTAGTTTAAGATTTATGTACAGGCAAAAACCTTTCTATGCAAAATCTCATGCTGTTATTCATGTACAAAAATAAATTTAGTATGAATGCAAATATTTTTTTGTTGATTTACTTGAGTAATGAAATTGAGAAAATGGTTTTAGTGCTTTAATAATCATTTTTATTTGTGTATTTATTTCATTCCCTGACCTGCATCTAAAATGGTTAAGCTAGTTGGATTATAGATCTATTGATCTATTATAAATGGCTGAGCTAGTGAGTTATTATTCTGTTTGATCTGATATAAGGGTGTAGTAGTTGTTAATGACATTGATAATCCCATTATTTCCTAGCATCGCATTATACGTTGTAAAACTATTATATTTTTATATTTTCTAGTTTTTTGTTTTTTTTCAAAGTTTCCAATAATTATCCTTTGCCTTTTTTGTAATAATCTGCTAGAAGAAATGTCATGAAAGTATTTAGCCTTAGTTTTCTAAGACTTTGGTGATTGATTTTACCATAATGATAAGTTTGTAGTCTATCTATCCTTTTAAACTATTAAAATCAGATTGATATGGTCTAATAACCATAAATGAATGATCCACTGAGGCGCTTAGTAGAAGATATCAGTTGGGTGACTTTGGAAGCAACCAACTGGCAAAGTGTAAGCAGTTATGGCTTACATGGAGAGGCCAAAAAGTGGTTGAGGCACTTTATTTTATTATGAGTAGTTGTTTTAACTATAAAATTGATAGTAGCACCATGTTTGAATTTTTTGGGACTGTTGAATGGTGAGAAGACCAAACTTTGGCTTTGTATGATGTAATAAGTATGTAGGGAGAGTAATTTTAATTATGCCAACTAAGGTGCCATATAACTGAGTGGAATAATATCAATTAAGTTATTTCCTATTTATTGTCATTTATTTATTTCTTTTTATCAATCCGTAGAATGGATTAATTCTCATTATATGAATTTTGGTTTTGAAAGAGCACAAGATTTTGTTCTATAAGTATATGAGGATTATTGGTTATTTCTCCTTAGATATCATTGCATAAGTATACAAGGATTATTGGTTGTTTTGCCTCTGACATTGTTGTATAAGTATACAAGGATTATTAGCTATTTTGCCTTATCTATTGGCATATAAATATAAAATAAAATATCTATACCTTTCAAGTTTTTTGAGAGTGGTTTTGGATCTATAGGAGCTAAATGCAAAATCTAGATTTTGGAGAATCCTATCATAATTCACACTTAGCCATATCTCAAGGTTTTAGATTTAGGCAAATTTTAGGGTCCAAACAATCTTAGATGTTTTATTGTAGGTTTAAATGTGTTGTTGTCATGAAATAATGGATGAATGAATGCTATGTATCCTTTTTGTGTTGATATTTTATAGACTAAAAATGAACATTATGATTTAACCTTGTACTCAATATTGATTTTACTTTTGTTTACGAAGCATGGAAGTTAAATGATTATACTTTGCATATATGTTAATAGTAGATAGAATGTAATTGATTATATATTCATATTCATACTTATTGATTACATGAATAACTAGTTGAGATGTGACAGAGTTTTACTTGTAAGTTTTATGCTGACACATGCACCGATGTGGATCTAGTGTAGGGTTCAACAAGAAGACTGGTCTCTAATTAAGACAAAGTAGAGCATAACATGTTATTCTTATGTTAACTATAGGGAAAAGAGTTACATGTATTTATTATTGAGATAAGTATTTATTATGAAATGACATTGTATATGCTTGAATTACCGTACAAAAGAATTATAACCAAATGTATTATGTTCTCCTTGATATTTAATAATTTCTCTTGAAAATGCTTTGTTAACAGACTATTGTTAGTTGTAGTAATTAAATTGGATTGTAATTTAATTGTTATTCAAAATTTGATAATATGGTTGCTATAATATCTATAGCAATTTAACCTTGAACGATATATTGTATTGTGATACAACTAAGGTTAGTTTGTGTAAACTTTTACTCTTGTGGCTACATTATAGTTATAGTTATAATGTTGTAAAAATTACCTTTAACTTTTAGTGAAAGAGATCCCAAAGAAATAGGAGTAAATTGGATCTTGTAAAATATCTTTGCTCTTCGTAGCCATTGCATTGAGAAGTTACATGGAGAAGTAACCTTGATAAATTTTCCTTGTGTTGTCTATGTAAATGAGATAACAAACCAATGAAAGGTATCAAGACCCTAAGAAGATGGTAGTTATCTCATATGGTTGATAAAAATTATTGTGTAGATCAATAAATTACTTTATGTTAAAAGAAGTAAATCTCCTTGAATAGGTGATTATTGTTAAGTCAAAAGCCTTATTTTATTGTTAGATGAGATAATTTCTTGCTTAAATATGAGTACATTGATCCTAGGTTTAAATGCAATAAGAGGATATCTCATTTTTTATGATAGGGAATAAACCTTGTGTTTAATTCTTGTTGAGATTGATAATGTGGATGGCAAATTAAGGGAAAAGGGAAGACCTCTAAAAGAGATGCTATTTAACTCCACTGAGTTATAATTATTGCATACCTTTGAATTAATCAATATGGATAATTTATCACCTTTCTTTGTGGTTTGGAAAATCAAACAATGCAAATTGCGATTTGATTTCACCTATTGAAAATCAAGCTAAATCAACCTATAACCTAGCTCAAATAAATGTCTGATGAAAGTTTTAATTGAAAATAAAACTTTTAAGAAATACATTTATCATATGAGAGTTGATTAAGTAACCATTATATTCCTATCTCATTCGAATGTCAAAATGTGGATCCATTTCTGGAGGCATTTTCAAAAATGCTGCCCTTGTTGGTTCTTTTTTAGCTCATCGAGTAGATTCAGAATCAACCTACTAAAAATAGCTAATGTCAAAATTTTACAAAATTGGAGATTGATAATGTTTCCATTTAGATTTAAATTATTATAGGAACTTTGTATTAGTTTGTTTGGATCATTTTAGTATTTTTAGTAAACCAATTAAATACCCATTTTATTCAAATTTTTTTGGGTGAAACAACCTTTCTGCACCAAAGCCTGTTTAGAACGCCAGATTATTTTAGCATTATTTTCTTCAAAAATTGGTTTTATGGGATCCTTTTGGTACCATGTAGTTGTGAGAATTGGGTATATTTTCCAAAAATATATTTATCCTAGTGGATTTATTTTATCCATTGTCATTTTGTAGGTGATTTATCATATTGTGAACTAGCCGTGGGATGTGCCAATATAGTTTGTCTGTGCCATGTTTGGTATTTTTTCCCCAACATGCTTATTATGTTTAGTCTAACACACTTTTGAAATGTGCATAGGTTGGTATAAAGGTTTGGCTAACCTAGCCTCAGTTTGAAGACCTCTTGGCTTGTGTGACGTTATCATGTTGGTGGTCATGTTCTATGGGAAACTAACTCAGTGAACCATAAATCAGCTCACACATTGTTGAATTATAAGGAAAACTAAGAATAAATTTATGGGGTAACATATATTCATAAATTTTTTTTGGTATGTTTTCTAGGTACCTGATCAGAGGGTTATTACACTAGAATAAATGCTATAATAATAGTAGTTGTGCCCACTAAGAGTGCAACTATAGTAAATAGTAGAACCGTTGGCACTATAACTAGAATTATTGCATGAGATGCTATGGACAAAGCACTAGCTAAAGTAGTCATCGTTGTAGTTGTGGAAATGAAATTAGGAAGTGGGACATAAGCAGGCCCAATCATAGTTTGCACTAAGGTGTACTTCAGAGTCTAGAGTTGCATGCTTTGAGGAAGTGCTAATGGTGCTCCCATTGTACAATTTGTGTGTGTTCCAACTTCCATATGCAAATATAAGGCATGACTAGTTTGAAAATAAATAGTGGGGTAGATGTAGGATAATCAGGGACAAAAGGGGGGTCTTAAAGTGACACTTTTTTCCCTAAAAATAACAATAGTTTAACTTGGCAAGAATTTTAGAGGCACTTAGAAAAAGAATTTGATAATGATGCAAAAACATGAATTGTACCATTTTGAATGTAATTTATAAATATATAATTTTTTAAATAAATAGATGATAAAAGTGTGTGAAATAGATGCATTTATGACATTGGCTTAACATTTTTTTATGAAAAGATAAGGAGACTGCATATGTACAAACACACTTTTTTGAGTAAACAAATAAATTGTTTTATGAAATTTCGTATATGGATAGATGAAATGTCAAAAATTGTTGAGAATATTTTTTATTAATTTTTTAATACACACACACACACATAATAATTTTACAAGTCAACACAACTTGAAAATTTAAATTTTAAGTGTATGAACACAAAAATTTGACCTTAACTTCATGAAAATCATTTTTTTAAAGCATAATTGACAATGTGTAGATTGTTGAGATATAAATTTTACAAGTTTTGATTAACGGTAAAAAAGTTGTAAAGATATTTGTAATGATATGTGTATAGTCCATAATGAGGTATGTTGTATATAAATTAAGTAATAATTAAAAATAATAGTTTAACATTGAAATATATATATATATATATATATATATATATATATATATATATATATATATATATATATATATATATATAACCTACATTTTTCCCTCTACAAACCCATGTATATTTTTAAAAATAATAAAATCTACCCAATTAGATGTGTTGACAAAGACAAAAAAGACATTTTTATCTAAAAAATCATATGGACTGGTCGATGATAGGGTTTAAACTAGTTTCAGACTGCCAGGCCTAAAATTGAGGCAATTCTGGAGGGAAAGTAGAAAAGTGAAATCTTAAAAATATAAAAAAGGGTACACCCTTTGCAAATCACGTACACCCTATGAAATACCATGTTTTGGAGGGAAAATAATTTTTAAATATTTTTAGGTAAAGGGCATACACCCTTTGTAGTGGAAAGGGTGTATTCCCTTTGAGTTTTAATATGATCTATGTAGTATTTGGGTAGTTATCTAGTTGTATATACTTAGTAAAATAAATTAAAAGTATAAGAATATAAAATGTAATATAAAATTAAATGTATAATGATATAAAATGTAATATAAAATTAAATTAAATTACATTTATTTTACTAAATATAATAAATTAGGGCCACTTTGCTTCTTCTAAAATTGATTACATAGATGTAGGGGTTACTATTTATAAGTTAAGTTTTTAAAATCTATTATAGTCACTACATAGTTTTTAGAATTTCAAGATTAGAAGATAGAGTGAGAAATAAAGTTTTGAAATATGTTACATATATAATAGATTTATACCATTGAGGATTACATCCCTACTTTACATATGTGAGTATAACCTACCTAGGTTAGCTAGTTGAGTATGCCCTACCCGAATGAATAATTGAGCCATATCTTGATCTTAAGTATGCCCTACCTAAATACCTAAGCCATATCTTGATCTTGAATATTCCCTACCTAACATATTGTACTTAAGTATGCCATACCTACTTTAACTACTTGAGTATGCCCTGCCTAATTTACATACTTGAGTACATGACATACCCAATTGAATACCTAAACCATATCTTGATCTTGAGTATGCCCTACCTAAATGCTTGAGCCATATCTTATTAATGATTATGCCACACATATGTTATTGTACTTGAGTATGCCCTGCCTCATTTAACTACTTGAATATGCCCTACCTACCTATCCTTCTTTCCCTACCTACTTGAGTATGCCCTACCTAATTGATTATGCCCTACTTGATTGAATACCCAAGCTGTATCTTAATCTTAAATACCCACAATTAATCCTTATCATATATATATATATATATATATATATATATATATATATATTAACCAAGCCATATCGTGAATACTTGATACCTGATACCATATTGAATACTTGAGCCATATATTGAAAGGAGTGGGGGCATTAACATGCTTGAAAATCATTAGAGTGAGCATTATAGGATCAAGGGATAAAGGAGAGAGGTCATTATTAAGGGATGCTTGAAAATTAGGAGAGGGGTAATTATCACCTATATAGAGAAAATAAAGGGGGAATTGATCGATCCATATCTTGAAAATATATGGGTATTATCACCTAGATATATAGAAATGAGTGACTAGGGATGATTAGGTAAAAGTCTTAAAGGGGATTCAGACCAAATTCCTAAATAATTTGTGGAATTTTTTTATCAATAGGCCTATCAATATGCATAAATTATTTCCCTATAGCATGCGACTTATAGCATACTTATAGTAATGATAAAGTCACTCATACATGACATCTACCGCATACCTAGTACTACATATAAGTATTCAATCACTCATACATGGCATCTACCTATAGTCATGATATAGTCACTCATACTAGACATGAATGTGTTAATCACCCTAGTACACTCCATTAAGAATAGAAGGAACTGAACACCATTTACGAGTCATCCCAAAAATATATCATTCACTTCAAAACATGTGTCAGTTTAGTCGTATAAAATATGAAAATTGGTAACTTGAGCATGGCTAATGACACCCAACCCTTAGGTCCCTCTTGCTTGATCTCATGACCCTCATAGGCATCTTTTCACTGATTCCTAGTCATTGTAGCCTTCCCAACTTGATCCCAGTTGAGTTAAGACCCTCTTTTCATGACTAGTCCATCTCCCTAGGTCCCATCTACTCAGGACAATAATGCCACACTAGGACTATAGTGACAGTGCCACTCCTATCCATTTTCAATGCTATTGTCCAAAATCATTTTTGGCCTTCTCCTTATCAGCCTAAAGTGAGCACATTTGACCCATGACCCATAGATCCCTATAAAATCCCATTCAAAGATCATTTGGAGAGGGTTGGCAATTATCACTAAGTAAGAAAGAATACAAGTGAAACTACTCAATCAATCTTCTCTATTCTCTGCATATAACTAGCCTATACACTTTCAAGAAAATTCAAATCCTTAGACCAGTCCCTTCCATCTCAAGCACATCTAGTTTAGTATTTTGCATATTCGTACACTCAATTGCAAAAAGCACATCAAGGGGGAGAATTACATATGACTTTATCCCTCTCCAAAGTATTGTTATGTAGGCAGTGTGCCCATATAAGGGGTGTAGATCCACATCCAGTGAATCTTTCACACACTAACCCCCCCTCTTTCTTGAAATTGGTCAAAGCATAATGGAAGATAGGGTTTGAAGAAATATATGCTCTACAAAGAGCTCTACGAACTTATAGCTACCAAAACTTCATAGACAGGGTCACATAGACCTAGAAAACAAAATATAAAAAACCTAGATCCTTAGGAAAACAATGGTAGAGGTGGACTACAACATCGGTGCCACTCCTGACCAGTTTTGGTGCTCCTGTCCAATCATAAAATGAAGTTTAAATCTCTGTTTGTGATAGTAAATAAATCAATAACTAAAACAAAAATAAAATTATCAATACACCTAATTTTAGTAAAATCAATAAATAAATATGTAATTATCAAGCTATTGATTTGTGAAATTTGATTGCAATTTAAACTTTTCTAAAAATAGTAATAAGGGGAAGAAAACAAGACTTAGTTGAAAACTGATTGATTCGACTGAAACAAAGACTAGAATTCACTGTGTAGGATTGGGAAACTATTAAAAATTGAGATTTTAACTTTGTTTTATGATTAGATAGGACCATCAAAACTGGATAGGAGTGGCACCAATGTTGTAATCCACCTTTATCACTGTTGTCTTGAGGATCTAAGCTTTCTAGATTTTATTCACTAGATTTATCTATGAAGTTTTGGTAGTTGGAAGTCTATAGAGCTCCATGTAGAGTATATATTCTCTTCAAACCTTATATTCCATTGTGATTTTATCAATTTTGAGAAAGAGGGGGGGGGGTTAGTATGTTTAAGATTCACTGGACCTAGATCCACACCCCTTATGTGGGCACGCTGCCTACATACTAATATTTTGAAGAGGGATCAAACCATATGTAATTCTCTCACTTGATATGCTTTGTGTAATTGAATGTATGAATATGCAAAATACTAAACTAGATGTACTTGAGATGGATAGGGACTATTGTAAGGATTTAAATTTACTTGAAAGTGTATAGGCTGGCTATATGCAGAGAATAGGGAAGATTACTTGAGTAGTCTTGCTTGTATTCTTGTTTGCTTAGTGATATTTGCCAACCCTCTCTAAATCATCTTTGAATGGGATTTTATAGGGATCTATTGGTCATGGGTCAAATGTGCTTGCTTTAGGATGATAAGGATAAGGATAGGGAACCAAAATAAATTGATCATTGGGGTTAGAAATGGACTTGGACAATAGTGTTGAAAGCAGACAAGAGTGGTACTGATGTTATAGTCATAGTGTGGTGCTATTGTCCTAAGTAGACAAGACTTGGGGGGATGGATTAGTCATGAAAAGAGGGTCTTGGCTCAATTGGGATCAAGTTGAGAAGGCTAAAGATGAATTGGAAGCAATGAAAATATGCCTATGAGGGTCATGAGAGCAAGCAAGAGGGACCTAAGGGTTGGGTGTCATTAGTCATGCTCAAATTACTAATTTTTGATTTTTATATGACTACATTTATCCCCCTTTTATTCTAGTGATGTAGCAAATATATATACTATGTTAAAGGAAAAATAGAAAGCATACTTGAAATTAATTATAAAGGTGAAGCTTATAAAGTTATGTAATGTTTGGTGTGCGTACAAAAAGTACATTGTGAAGTGTGAATCTGCAAGAGAAAATAAAGAGTATATAAGTTCTTATTAGATATGTTATATCTAAAATAAGAACGTATAAAGCTGAGTAAGAGATAAAAGAAGAGAAAAGAACTAATACACCTCACTGAGTATGTGAACCAATACAAAACCTATTGTGATGTTGGGTGATGCTGAGTAATATTAGATGATGTTGTACCAAGAGTAATATCATGAACAGATTTAAGTGCTCAACTCTCCAAAAAGTGGCTCAAAAATGCAAAGGATAACCCTTTGGCTCCATCATCACCTACTAAGTGAAGGTAGGTGGTCATGCAAGTGTTGATTGATGTTTGGACTATGTGTTCAATCCCTTTAAATAGGTGGCTCAAGAATACAAAGGCTAGCTAGTCCTTTGGCTCCATCATTGCCCCATGAAGTGAAGCTATGAATTGATACCAGTATGAAATGTATGTCAAATGAGATGGATCTTAAATCCTATGAATGATCTATAATATAATAATGTTGCCATGGATAACTGGGTGTATGCTGGAAACTATCCCACTCTTGGCCACTCCAAAAGATGGAGACTAGGCTTGTATGAAAGCCACTCTAAAATTAAGAATTAGACTTATGTGGAAGCCATTCAGGAACTCAAGAACTTAGGAATGTGGAGGTTAATATTGTATGAAATCCACTCCAAAATGATGCCAACCACCTGTAGATGAAAGAAGGCACATAACTGCTAAGAATGCTTGGGTAATGCTAAACTCAAATAGGAAAAAAATCAAATGTGCCACGCATATTACCCTTAATCACTGATGTTTGGAACATAGATTATGATCTAGAAGTTAAACCAACTTTCGTATCTAAAATTGAAAGTGACAGCTAATTATTCCATGCATGATGCCCCTTATATCTAGATTTTTAAGCAAAAGTGTACTAAAAACTATTGTTATTGAACTAGTCTGATAATGTAAAACTGTAGCTGAACCTACCTTTTTGCCTACTTCTATAATATCTAGTTTTTTTACTGTTTAGATAGGAGTGCTAAAATTGAATAGTGGTGGCATCGATGCTGTAGTCCACTCTGGACATTATTGTCATGGGATAAATCTGATGATTGTTCTAGAATCTTCACTGTCTACCTGGTCTATTCTGACTGGTTTGATGTCTGATTGTTATTCTTAGTGTTTTGAAACTAGATTTTTTGACCAGTAAGAGTTCTAATCTCTGTAGTAAACCCCATATTTGTTTCCCCCTCTTTTGAGGGTAGGAATGGATACCCTACAATGACCACTCTCAGAATAAATATCCTTGAAAATGTGTTATGATACAAATATACATGATAACACAATGATAATTGACAAGATATTTCAAGATATATCATGGTTTGTTTTGAGAGATTAATAGATCAATAAGGGTATGTCTAGATAGATATAGTTTTAGTTGGCATGGAGGGATGGATCATGATGTCCATCATGGCATCCAAGAAAGCAAGATAGTGCATGATTTAGATCATGGCATTGCAAACAATCAAAAAATAATCAAACAACAAACATTCAAGGCAAGAAGCTAGAAACATACAAGAGTGGCCAAGGGGCCAAACAAATAAGGGACATGGGTACATGTCACTCAGACTAAAAATAAGCATACAAGGCATGTTAAAATGGCACATACACAAATAATTGGAAACAAGCAAAGGCTGATGTGAGATCCACAATCATGTAGAAGAGTATAAGCAAAGGACATTGACAAATTTCCTAAGGCACATACATGAATAGAATCAAAAGACATTGATAAATGTCCTAAGGCACATACATGAGACAAGGAGGAATTGGAAATGCAATCACATCAAGCTATGGTAAGCAAGAAGATAAATCATGTAAAGATTGGAAAATAAAATCACATATAATTAATCAAAGTAAGAGTGAAATTATGCAATAGATGTTAGTAAAAGACTAGGTATATGGTAAGAAATACACAAGTGCTAAATACTTGTGAAATGTTGATAGGGTAATATGAGTAAGATAGTAAATAATGTACATCAACATGATAACTAGAGTGTGTGGTGTAGGAATGACATAACCTAGATGGTGTAGTCATGTAGAAGATGCCCTTAGTGGGTATGTATATCGATGTGTGTCTCAAATGTAGAAGTAGGATGCCCCCTCAATGGGTAGAGTGAAACAATCAAATAGCTAGATGTCATTGCACACACTCAAAGAAGATCAAGTGAAGCGTGGTAATGTAGATAAATTGACAAACAATATCATAGAACAACAAATGTAAGTCTAACATGATAGTAGTGATGTAAAGCATAGATGATGCATACAATCAAAATGTTTTTGGTGTTTTTACATATTTGAATGTTTGTGGTATTGACGCAGAAGATTTCACCCTTGGCAGGAGGCCGAGCTCCTGCCTTCTTCACACAACTATGGAAACTCCCCTCTCGCCTGTGGGACCAGGAAAGCTGGAGGGGAGAGTTTCTAGGTAAGGGCTAGCTCCCTTTAATGCATCTGATTTGTTCCAGTAAGTGCTAACACACACACACACACACACACACACATATAATGGGGGGGATGAAAAGGGAGAAAGATTGCAGGAAAACAAACTACTCTAAGGAGGTGATGCACCAAAATAAATTGACCTTCCCACATTCACACTTAAAATCAGACAAACACATACATACACTTCAAACTTGGCAGAAGAACTAGGTTGCAAGAAGCTTGGTAGGGAGGCTTTAATGGAAAATACAAAAAATAGAGATTCGCCAAAGGTGCTGTGAAACACACACTATATAGTGATTTCTTCTGTTTTCGCACTTCCAAATGCAGCTCTCCTTGTCAGTTGCAAAAATGGCACCTTGTAGACAACAAATATGTTGGTGTTGAACCTGTGAAAGCATCAAGAAACAATGACTAAACACAAACTAACACTCAAGACATACACATAGATATCTAACCAAGATAGAGGTAAAAAATGCGTTTATTGATTCAGGTGAAAATTTTGCCAAGGCTATGCCTTACAAATATGGAAGATGATTTCTCAAATGACAAGTCCTAAATATATAGGAGAAGAAAGGAGGCCTTTTGGCACCCCTTTTTACAAGTGACCCATGTGCCTTACGAGCATTGGGAAGAGTAGGCTGCTTAAACATAAATGTTGTGTTAGCCCTAGCTTTGACTTCAGGCATTTCTTAACATGGCCATGTTGTTTCCTCATTAACTGAGACTGCTCCTTGAAGGCACCTACGCAGTTTGTCTGCTCATAAATATGAAATGAAGAAAAAGGGTCACACGGTTGGCTGTTCATGTCTTCTAATGGTCAATTCACAAGCATTGTATCATCTACTAAAATAACTTCTCGAATTGATGCTTCCCTTCGCCACTTGGACTATTTGCCTGCTCCATGCTTGGCACTTTATCTTTTCCCTATCTTGTCTCATGTGGCTCCTTCTGCCCTCGGGGGTGATCTTCTGGTGGGTCATTGCATTTTTGGGCCTTTTCCATGGTTGGTGTCCTTTTAGTTTGAAAGCAAACGACTATTTCACTGTGTTAATTTTGACGTTCATGCGGCCGTCATTGCTTTGAAAACCAATGACTAATTCACTTCCTTAAAGTTGACAGCTTTTGGCACGTCACCACTTTGGCAATTTCCTTTGGGCTTTTTCTTTTCTATTCCTTTCGTGGGTCTTTCCTTTGTGTTGTCCACCTTATTCCTATAGACAAAAAGTTTGCAGGAATTGGTGCTTTGACTTTCCTCGGGTCTTTGTTTTGGCCCCTTTTCCTATTCCTCCGTAAGGGCACTTCCTCTTTATCTTTGGGGCACCTCGTTGAACCAACCTATTGAACTGAAATTGGTTCAACGGTTCAATGGTTCAACACTGCATGCCAAGCCAATTTAACTAGAATGTTGAACCGCTCGCTGTTGAACCAAACTCATTGAACCAAGCCATTGAACCGAATGTTGGTTCAATGGTTTGATGGTCCGAATGATTGTTGAATTGGGGTGTTTTGAATTGAGTGATAAACTCTTGGTTGAACTAAAAGTTGCTAAACTATTTAAACTTTGCTGAAGCACTGAAACTAGCCCTTTGAACCGAAGCCTTTGAACCAAAACATTGAACTGGTTCAGCAGTTCAACGCTGTACACCGATGAACTTGACGATTGAACCAGAGCTTGAAATTGAAGTGATGGTTCAATGGTTTAGTGCCACCAACCTTCTTTGTGAATCTTCTTCAGGTAAATGTCCCAAAAGCCTTGTTTACCCCAACACTCTCTAAACTGATCCTCCTTGCGCCAAAAGACTAACCTACTAAGTCTATAGATTTTACTGGACCTACACAAAATCAAAAAAGAATTGGCCTAAAATAGTAAGAGGTAGAAGGGGACCAAAAATTTTGCCTGTTGGGTAAAAATTGGTCAACAAATTGGTGACTCCCAGGGGAAGCATGCCTGCTATGCTTAGAGACCAATTGCCTTGTAGTCCATTGGGCAAGGAGTCAGATGGTAACTTAAGAAAAACAAAAGCTTCGATAATTTTAGAACCAATCATGTAGATTTACCTCCAAGAAAATGAAAACACACACCAGGCTAAGAAAACTACTAACATGTGCAGGAAGCACTTAGGGAAAGCAAGAAATACAAGGGAAATATATACATGATAAAAAAGGGGGTCAATGGCAATGCTTAAGATATATCCCATTAATTGGGATATGCAATTCTTCACCATCCAACCTGGAGAGTTGGAATGAATTACGCTGCTTACACTGAGTGATTATGTATGGGCCACTCCATAAGGCATCAAATTTTTCATGCTTTCCAGGCTTAGCTCAGTTTTCATCCCATTTCAAGATAATGTCTCCTTCAAAGAAATCTTTTGATGAAGATTTCTTGTCGAATTGTCTCTTTGTTTGCTGTTGGCGACTGGTCATAGAAGCCATATCCCGGTCCCTTGTCTCTTGGAGCTCCATCAGCTCGTACAACCTGACCTCCATGCTACGTCCTTCTTCTAATTGTAGTTGGCGAGCGAGGTCTAATGCTGGCAATTCAAGTGAGATGAGAAGCCTAGCTTCCCTTCCATATACGAGTGTATATGGAGAATTTTTGATTTCTCTTTCTAGAGTGATTCGATCAGCCCACAAAGCTATTTTTAGCTTGGCATGCCAAGTCCTCTGATTTTCTTGCATGGTCCTCTTGATGATCCTGATCAAGTTTTTGTTAGTGGACTTAGCCAGCCCATTCCCTTGTGGGTAATAATTGGATGAAGTGCTGAGATATATACCATACCTCAACACCCATTAAATTTTTTTGGTTCCCAAAAAAGCCAAGGTGTTATCTGAGATTATGGTGGCTGGGACCTTGAATCTTGTCACCAGGTCATCATAAAACTCTAGGACCACACTTTCATTTACCTCTTTCAGAGTAATAGCCTCCACCCACCTAGTGAAATATTCAGTGGTGGTCAGGACCCACTTGTGTCTAGCACTGGTGGGAGGATTAATCATCCCTATGAAGTCCAGGCCCCACTGCATGAATGGCTGTTCTACTTGAATAGGCTGTAGAGGCATGGCAACCAACCATTGTTTCCCATCGAAAAGGGCACACTTTTGGCACTTTCTTACCTAGGCATGGGTGTCCCTTAAAAGAGTAGGCCAAAAATAGCCAGCTCTCATTATCCTTGTTGTAGTAGCTCTAGGAGCAAAATGACCACCTGTTGGCCCATCGTGGAATTCAGACAACACCTTGTCAGCCTGTTTTGGGTCTATGCATCTTAGAAGGACCCATGAGAGATCCTTCCTAAACAATACTCCATCAAATAGGACATAAGGGAGAGACTAGAGCTTGAAGAACCTTCTTTTGGTCCCATCAAGACCCTGTGGGCACTCACCAGTGAGAAAAAAATGCCTTAGGTCTGATGTCCAATCCTTCATGACAATTGGTTCTTCTACTATGGCTGCATCATGAATTAGTAAGCTGCCTTCCCCTCTCTGCTTGAAGTCCATAGCAAGGTGTTTGCACATGCCTCTTCCCCTCACTAGCTTGGTGATCTTGATGCTACATCATACTCCATCACCTTGGTGATCCACCCCGCTCTCTTCTCATTTAGGTCTCGATTGGTCAAGAAATCCTTGATGCTAGGATGTAGAACCATGAGGTGAATCCTGCTGTTGGACAACATATGCTTGAATTTATTCAGGCTCTGCACTACTACCAGGACTTGATTCTCTACATACGTGTATCTGACTTTGAAATCCTCTAACCCTTGGCTAAAAAAAGCAAGTGGTTGCTCGAGGTCATCACCGTTTGCTTGGGTAAGCATGGCAGAGATCACCTCTTCATTGCTAAAAGTGTAGAGGTTGAAGTCTTTTTTGAAGTTAGGGCTGATCAAAGTAGGAGCCTGGGTTATGGCCTGCTTGATGGCTTTGAAGCTATTCTTCCTTTGTGTTGTCCACTTGAACTCTTCACCCTTCCTCAGCATAGAGGTTAGTGGCTTGACTATCTCTAAAAAATTTGAAATGAATCTCCAAATGAAATTTATCCTACCAAAGAAGCTCTGTAGGCCTTTCTTGTGCTTAGGTAGGGACATCTCCAGGATAGAACGAACTCTCTCAGGGTCAATATATAAGCCCTCTTTGGACACAATGTGGCCAAGGAGTTTCCCCTCGTGAACAACAAACACACATTTCTTTAGGTTAAGGGAGATGCTGAACTCCCTACACCTCTCAAAAATTTGCCTGAGGTGTTTCATGTGTTGGATCACTTCCTTGGAGAATACTGTCACGTCATCGAGGTATACCAACACATTATTGTTTATCAAGCCTCGAAAAGCCATGTCCATGGCTCGCTGAAAGGTAACACTAGCATTAGATAGCCTGAATGGCATCTTCTTGTAGGCAAACATTCCCCATTTAGTAGTGAAGGCTATTTTGTGCTGGTCACAGCCCTACACCAGAATCTGATTATATCTTGAATATCCATCTAGGAGGGAGAAACGCTCACTGCCTATTACCTTTTGAAGGATTCACTCCATGCTTGGGAGGGGGTAATGGTCTTTTGAAGAGACTTTATTAAGGTCTCTACAATCGCCACATAGCCTGATCTCCCCATTCTTCTTTCAAATAAGAACAAGATTGGCTAGCCAGGAGGAATGTTTGATTGGAAATATAATCTTGGACTCAATTAATTTGGCCAGTTCCCTCTGCATGAGAGGCTCAATCTTCGGGTTGATAGGTCTCTGCTTTTATGTGACTGGCCTGGCACCTTCTTCTAATTTGATGGTGTGCTGGGTGAGTCTTGGGTCGAACCCCTTCAAATCACTGTAATCCCATGCGAAAACATCAGAAAACTCCTGACACAATAAAATGAAAGTCTACCTTTCTTAAACCATGCAAACTTTTCCAAGCGCAAGTAGCTTGTCCTTGAAGAACTCAACCCTTTCGTAATTCTCCTCCTTAGTTGTGATACATGCCTTGTCGCTTTTTAATTGGTCATCTCCATTGAAGATGCTCTAAAGAGTGATCAAACCTTTAGGGAGCTTATTGTTCTTCAACTGAACAATTTGGTTGCCATATTGCTATTGCAACTTTGCCTGGTTCTTTGTTGCGAACTCAGCTTCTTCCTGTAGGAAGAAAGCTATTTGCTGGTCATTTTCAAAAACCTGCCAGTTTGTAATGTTGTCAGGGATAGAGGGCCAGGCTACCACCTTCAAGTAGCGTGAACCACAGTCCTAACTTATCTCTCTGGAAACATCAAACTGAGTACCAATTACTGCTAGCCTATCCGCTTGTTTGTTTTGTTTTGTGGGAATGGAGGTGATAGTGAAAGTGAGGAAATCTTCCACCAAGTCCTAGACCCTATGCTTGTAGGACTTCAGTAAGGAATTTTTGGTCAGATTCTGGCCTTTCACCTGATTTACAATCAGCGCACTGTCTCCCAAAACTTGTAACTCCTTGATCCCTCTTTTTCTCGCCCATTCCAGACCATGGATAAGGGACTCATATTCTGTAACATTGCTTATGCAATAAAATTTGAAACAAGAAGCTGAAAAGTATCTCTCCTTTGAAGGGGAGACTAACATCACTCCACCACCAACTCCCAACCTACTTCTGGAACCATCAAAGTATAGCTGCCATAGACCTAGGTCTTCTTGGTTTGCCTTCATTACATTTGGTATGAATGTACCCTCTTCGTGCATGCAGTAGACTCCAAGGCTTGCCTCCTCTATGAACTTGTAAAGATCATGCTTGAAGTTATCACTTCCCCACTCATCCAAGAGTAGGTCTGCAACTCCTTCAAGAGTAGAAGATGGAGATTAGTTTATCTGGGACTCTTCTAGGGCGATAATGGTGTAACTGACATTCGCTGCCTTGAGCGAATATGGTTCTAAATGGTCCTTGTAGAGTGGCTCAGATTCAATCTTTAATTTGGTCCCATACTTGGTTCTAAAAACTAGATAGGACCAATTCGTTGCTAGATAGCCACCTATCTTTGATGTAGAGTCCCTGGATAAGCAAATTGCGAAATAAGGAGGAACATCTGCTACTACTATATCATGGGGAATTGAGAAGGTTGGGCAAGCATGTAATGTCAAGCTTAAACCCTTCATTATCCCAACTATTTTTGTAGGTTTCCCATCCAACTGCAGGACTCCCTTATTCATCTCTTCATATTTCAGTCCCATCTTGTCAGCTATGCACTTCGGCATCACTGAGTTACTAGCCCCACTGTCAATGATGTAGTTGTGCACCAAGAAATATCCTATGATCAAGGACACATAGAAAGGGGGAATTTTCTCTTCCTTCTTGACCTGGCCTGAGGTGGAAGGTTGCCCGCTCATCATCAAGACATTATCGGTCCTTGCTGGGACAACTTGTCAATCCAGCTCACGCAACTCCCTTTGTAGCATGTCCTTCTATCCTGGTAGAGACAATGAATCCCATAAAGAGATGTTCATATGCAACTTCTTCATCTGGTCCACTATATTGACTTGAGGACTGCCTCCCTTCAAGCTTTTTTTGGGGCTAATTCCAACCTGAGGTGCAGGCTGAGGAGCTGAAGGTACAAATGGCTATCTAAATTTTGGGACCTTTTGATTTGAGTGTGATGGAGAAGGTGTAGCTATCGATTGGGTAGTAGCCTGGGCTTCTCCCATTGCTTTCCTCTTGAATCTTGTGTTGGCTACAACACAATTAGCTGGATTGTCTACAGTGCCCACATAATTGATTGCACAGAACTCACCTTCCAGGTGGTTCATAAGAGTAGAGTCAGGCTAACTCTGATTGTTGCTTATGCTGGGTTGCATTGGAGCCTTGAAGACATGGGGTTGAGTGGCTGCCTGATTGTCTACATTCTGGAAATAACCCATCATCTCATTTGTATAAACAGCCTATTCCTGACCATATCCCATGGTTGAACAACTTGGTTGTTCCTGTACTAGATTGTTCTGAATAGGCACCATGACCTTAGATGATGAAGGGGGGCCTGGGTTGTAGTTTTGAAACGGTCTGGTCTGAGTAAGCTGACCTTGTCCTTGATTATAGTTTTGGAAAAGGGGTTTAGGGGCTTGACCATAATGCTGGTATCCCTGGTTCAGTCTATTGCTTTGAGCTTGTTGCCTTTTAAGAGCTACAAGTTCGTTTGACATACTCTACAATTGACTCTTAACTTCATGAAGCTCATTGGATGGAACAACAACTAGTTTCTCCATGGTAGGCAGAGGAGCTAATGTGGGAACAACGGCTTGAAATGGAGAAGGCATTTCTAGGAAAAGTGGCATGTGAGGTCTAGGGGCTATTTTCCTAGCCCGTACTAAGCAATTTTTAGCTACTATGGCTATGTCATAGGTAGCAGGCAGCACATGCCCTCCCATGGATTGTATCATTACTGAAATATCACTATTTAATGCCTTTAAATAATATAAGAAAGCATAGCTAGGAGTCGGTCTTACCAAAATGGGGATTTTATCCCAAGTCTTCTAAAATTGCGTGTTGAAATCTTACATATATTCGTGTGGGGCTCTCTTTATGGTCGTCAGTTGCTCAGCAAGCGAGAGGTCATCACTCTTTCCACCAAAATAGTCTATCAACTGAGTACCCAATTCATTCCAGGAATGGATCAAATTTACAGGCAAGGTCCCGTATGAGTCAAGAGCTTTGCCCTTAAGAGACAATGCCAACAATCTGATTATGATATTTTCTTTTGTGACATTGTGAATATTGCAGAGGTTAGCAATATTTCTAATGTGCTCAATGACTGTAATGGGCCCCTCTCCATCAAAAGATGACACATTTTTTAGGGCTGCTCCTAGGATTGGGTCATAAAGTGGGAGATTCAAGGGGCTTTGACCATGAAAAGCCGCAAAGGGAAATGCCATAGCGGGGATGGGATGTAATTGTGACTCTTTTGCGTATGCATCCCTTGAAATAGATTTGGGAGGGTGGTTTGTTGAATAAGGATGAGTCTTCTCAAACCTCAGTATTTTTGCTGAGTTCCAAGGCAACTCAATGAAATTGAAAGGTATACCCTTAGAAGTAGACCATGTGGTGACTTTAGGCATAGGAAGTCAATTCTGGTCTTTGATTGGAAAATTGAAGCTCTACCAATGGAGTCGCCAGATGCTAAAAATATTTGATTTGCTGTAACAGGACCAACATCAATCTTGAAACCTTACTTAGTGTAAGACTGAGTTCCACTGGGCATGCCAAAACTTTTGACGCAGAAGATTGCACCCTTGGCAGGAGGCTGAGCTCCTGCCTTCTTCACGTAACTATGGAAACTCCCTTCTCAACTATGGGACCGGTGAAGCTAGAGGGGAGAGTCTCTAGGTAAGGGCTAGCTCCCTTTGATGCATCTGATTTGTTCCAGTAAGTGCTAACACACACACACACACACACACACACACACACACACACACACACACATACACACACACATATAATGGGGGGGGATGAAAAGGGAGAAATATTGTAGGAAAACAAACTACTCTAAGGAGGTGATGCACCAAAATAAATTGACCTTCCCACATTCACACTTAAAATTAGACAAACACACACATACACTTCAAACTTGGCAGAAGAACTAGGTTGCAAGAAGCTTAGCAGGGAGGCTTTAATGGAAAATATAGAAAATAGAGATTCACCAAAGGTGCTATGAAACACACACTATATAGTGATTTCTTCTATTTTTGCACTTCCAATGGTAGCTCTCCTTGTCAGTTGCAAAAATGGCACCTTATAGACAACAAATATGTTGGTGTTGAACCTGTGAAAGCATCAAGAAATAATGACTAAACACAAACTAACACTCAAGACATACACACATATATCTAACCAAGATAGAGGTAAAAAATGCATTTATTGATTCAAGTGAAAATTTTGCCAGGGCTACGCCTTACAAATGTGGAAGATGATTTCTCAAAGGACAAGTCCTCAATATATATGAGAAGAAAGGAGGTCTTTTGGCACCCCTTTTTACAAGTGACCCATGTGCCTTACAAGCATTGGGAAGAGTAGGCTGCTTAAACATAAATTCTATGTCGGCCCTGACTTTGACTTCAGGCATTTATTGACATGGCCGCACTATTTCCTCATTAATCGAGACTACTCCTTGAAGGCACCTATGCAGTTTGTCTGCTCATAAATATGAATTGAAGAAAAAGGGTCACACGGTTGGCCATTCACGTCTTCTAATGGTCAATTCACAGGCACTATATCATCTGCCAAAATAACTTCTCGAATTGGTGCTTCCCTTCGCCACTTGGACTATCTACCTGCTCCATGCTTGGCACTTTGTCTTTTCCCTATCTTGTCTCTTTTGGCTCCTTCGTCCCTTAGGGGCGATCTTCTGGTGGGTTGCTGCATTTTTGGGCCTTTTCCATGGTTGGCATCCTTTTAGTTTGAAAGCAAATAGCTATTTCACTGCGTTAATTTTGACGTTCACGCAGCCGTCATCGCTTTGAAAACTAATGGCTAATTTGCTTCCTTAAAGTTGACAGCTTCTGGGACGTCATCGCTTTGGCAATTTCCTTCAGGCTTTTCCTTTTTTGTTCCTTTTGTGGGTCTTTCCTTTGTGTTGTCCACCTTTTTCCCACGGACAAAAAGTCCACGGGAATTGGTGCTTTGACTTTCCCTTAGTCTTTGTTTTGGCCCCTTTTCTTGTTCCTTTACAAGGGCACTTCCTCTTTATCTTTGGGGTGCTTCATTGAACCAACCTATTGAACCGAAATTGGTTCAACGGTTTAATGGTTTAACACTACGCACTGAGCCAATTTAACCAAAATGTTGAACCGCTCGCTGTTGAACCAAACTCATTGAACCAAGCCATTGAACTGAATGTTGGTTCAATGGTTCGATGGTCCAAACGATTGTTGAATCAGGGTGTTTTGAATTGAGCGATAAACTCTTGGTTGAACTAAAAGCTGCTGAACCATTTGAACTTTGCCGAAGCGCTGAAACTGGCCCTTTAAACTGAAGCCTTTGAACCAAAACATTGAACTGGTTCAATGGTTCAACGCTATACGCTGATGAACTTGACGATTGAACCAGAGATTGAAATTGAAGTGATGGTTCAATGGTTCAGTGCCGCCAACCTTCTTTATGAATCTTCTTCAGGCAAATGTCCCAAAAGCCTTGTTTACCCCAACACTCTCTAAACTAATCCTCCTTGCACCAAATGACTAACCTGCTGAGTCCGTAGATTTTACTCGACCTACACAAAATCAAAAAAGAATTGGCCTAAAACAACAAGAGGCAGAAGGGGACCAAAATTTTTGCATGTTGGGCAAAAATTGGTCAACATGTGGATTTTGAAATGTTATATTACTTTTTTGTATTTTTAGAATATGAGATATGTGAAATCAATCACAAGAATACTATGTACAAGTAATGCTGAGGATAAATGATACTAACTGATGAGTCTCATGCAAGACTCCCTATCATGGTGCCCTATATCAGGGAGTAAAATCATGCATGATTGTGAAGCATGATAGAAATGCTGAGACTATGGCTCTGAAAGCTGTATATGCTCTAAAATCTCTGAAGTAGAAACCAACTATGGGATCCCTCTGTAACTCTAAGAAGTGGATGCAACTGTAGGGCTCTTAGGGACCCATATGGAAGTATGATATCTATAAACATGTGCTCTATGTGTAGATGCATGAGATCTCAATGAGACTACCCTGGATGTGAATATGGTAGCTAGAAGCTATCTAGAATCTTGAAGCTGTGGAGGTGTCTGAACCCTTTTTACTAGTGATGGATGCCTCAACTATGTCTGAACTTGTACTGGGGGAAGAGCTATAAGTAGTGGAGAAACTAAAATTGGTGATTAAACTAAAATTAGTGACTACAAAGTAGAAGATGGCTCTGAAGTGGGGAGTGGTAATTCATGTTGAACTCCACCAACTGTAACAACCTGATTAGCATGAATGGATTTCATGCAGCTGTGATCTATAAAAGGTACTACTCAGAGTTTCTAAATCCATAGTCAACCAAGTAACATATAGAAAACTCTTTCACTAGAAACAATAATGTATGGTGTGGCCACATATGTTGGAACAACCTATAGAGGAAGTACAATCTCACCTAATGAAATCTGTATATGCCCACTAAATCCATTGATAACTATCTATCAGGGTAATATCCTGCACTAAATATCCCAAATGTTGTAGTAATGTCATTGTGCACATGTTTACACTAGCTCCATTATCTATGAGAACACTATGACCAGACTAACTTTAAATGTAAGCTATGATAAAGAGTGCATGATAATCTGAATCATCCTCGATAATCTTCTACTCTAAGAAGGGGATGAAAGGTCTAGTTGGAACTCTAGAATTGTATACCCCAATCATGTTTCTCAAAGGATGTAACTCAACTAAAGATGCCCTGTATGTATCTAGTGGCAGATGTGCATGATATGATATGGGTAATATCCTGCACTAAATATCCCAAATGTTGTAGTAATGTCATAGTGCACATGTTTACACTAGATCCATTATCTATGAGAACACTATGACGAGACTAACTTTGAATGTAAGCTATGATAAAGAGTGCATGATAATCTAAATCATCCTTGATAATCTTCTACTCTAAGAAGGGAATGAAAGGTCTAGTTGGAACTCTAGAATTGTATACACCAATCATGTTTCTCAAAGGATGTAACTCAACTAAAGATGCCCTGTATGTAACTAGTGGTAGATGTGCATGATATGCATAGTGAACACCTAATGTGTCCCCTGTCTCTTGTTTAGAATGATATGAAAAAGGATCTAAGAAGATTTTCAAAGCTTTATTATGTGTTTGATTTGTCTAAGGAGGCTCAACTGAAGTGTCAAAATCAATATGATTTCCATCAATTAAATCTTGAATGTTGTGTCTCAAACTAATGCATCTATTTGTTGTGTGGTCTAGTGCCTTGTGAAACTCACAAAATGCATGTTGATCTTATCCCTGTGGAAGAGGCTTTGTTGGATCAACTTATAAAATAGGAGGGAGAGATATGATATTACATTCCAAAATCTATGGTAAAATTTTAACTTGAAAAAATGGCAGATTGGTAAATGTACATCGAGGAGGTGATGATAAAACCACACACTGAGGGTGTTATAAGGCCACATTAACTACCAGTTGATTTCAAGTCTTGTTATCATTGACCTTGAGTTTGTATGGGACTTTGCTATTACTCTTGTTTGTTGTTTCTGAGATACTCATGTACTTGAGTTTGCCCATTGAAATTAACTTGACTTCTCTTTCCTTTAGTGTGTGACAATGAAGGAAGAGAATATTTTGAACATAATTGATTCTTGTAAAGCTAGTAGAAGACTCTATTTGAAGAGATCTTGTAAATTTTGATCAGCCATGGGGCTAGTCATCTTAGCCAAGATAGTCTTATATCAAAAACCATAATTTGTGAGATGTTCATTTAACTTTTATTTCTATTATGAAACTTGGGCGTATGAAACCTTATCACCAATGTTAATACTCAAATGAGATAGGAACATGTTGGTTGAAGGATTAAATAAACTAATTGACTGATTTGGTAAACTATAAAACCATTTTAAATCATAATCCTTTAGGCTCAGTAGAAATATCTTGGTTAGTATCCAATCATTTGGTACATAGTCCAAGCATGCTACATGCAAAGCTCCCAAATGTGTCTCTAGATCACCCTTTCCATCATAAAGAGTAAGCTTGGGTTGAATAAAACCTTTTGGCATGGGTGAAGAATCAATGTAACATTCTAATGGTGTATGCAGTAAAGAAAAATAATCCAAAAACCTGTGTAGGTCTAGAGGCACCTTGCTCAAGATGTAACACGTTAAATTGAAGAGATCTTATCTCTTGCATAAGGGCTACCACATCAAGAGACAAAGATGTACTAGTTGTAGCTGGTGGTATAAAATAATTTTGGGATGCTATAGGGGGTTTTTGAGACATAGTTGCCCCCATAGTGTCATTTACAATTGTTTGTTTTGTGTTTTGATAAGATTAACCATTGTTCACTTTTTTTTGTTCCTCTTGTAGAATTTTAAGCATATCATCTTGCATTTTAGGATTTTTAGTTAAGAGTTCTTGAAGCTCCTTTTTATTAGTTTCATCAAAACCAATGTATTGGGCCATTGTTAAGGTAGGAAAATAATTTGAAATGTGTTTGAATGTTTTACAATAATTTATAATAGGCAAAGTGCTAGAGAAGGAAAGTATTGAATATAGGAAATGCAAAGTCTTAAAAATAATGAACTGAAAATTGTGCAAAAAGGATACGAAGCACACAAACACGTAAGGTGATACCTCAAGAAACAAACATGAACTAATACATGTAATTAGGGTTTTGACAATGATATTTTTGAAAAATACTATGAAAATTTGAAAATGAAATTGGATTTCTAATTTAAATATGCAACTAAAAATTCAGAAAATAATTAGAAAATGCTTGATTGAATAGGACCTAGTAGGTGCAATTAGGGTTTTCATAATTTTTTTTTGAAATTACTATTGAATTTTAAAATTTAATGCAAATTTTTGATTTTAATATGTAATAAAAAATTTAGAAAAATATAGGAAAAATACAAGGACCTAGTATGGGCAATTAGGGTTTGAAAGAAAATTATTTTAAAATACTATGTAATTTTAAAATTTATTGCTAATTTTTGATTTAAATATTCAAGTAAGAATTCAAAAATTTATAGTGAAAATTAGTAGGAATTTTACCCTAGGGTTTCTAAGGTTTTTGGGCATAAACGAAGAAAGTCAGGTTCATCAAATGATTTAACAATTTTGAGAATATAGGTGTATTATTCCTAATTCAGTTAAAGGGTCTGAGTAGTAAAATCAGTAAATAAATATGCAATTATCAAGCTAATAATTTGTGATATTTGATTGCAATTCAAAATTTTATAAAAATAGTAATAAGGGGAAGAAAACAAGACTTATCTAGAAATTGATTGATTCGACTGAGACAGAGGCTGTAATTCACTGTGCAGTATTGGGACACTGTGACAAACTAAGATCTAAACTTCATTTTATGATTGGATAGGAGCACTGGAATTGGATAGGAGTGGCACCAATGTTGTAGTACACCTCTTCCACTATTATTTTGAGTATCTAAGCTTTTTAGGTTTTGTTCATTAGGTCTGTGTGACCTTATTTATAAAATTTTGGTAGTTGGAAGTTTGTAGAGCTCTTTTTAGATTAGATTTTCTCTTCAAACCCTATCTTCCATTGTGATTTGACCAATTTCAAGCAAGAGGGGGGTTAGTGTGTGTAAGATTCACTAGATGTGGATCCACACCCCTTATGTGGGCACACTGTCTACATACCAATACTTTGAAGAGGGATAAAGCCATATGTAGTTATCCCACTTGATGTGCTTTGTGCAATTGAGTGTATGAATATGAAAAATACTATACTAGATGTGCTTGAGATGGCTAGGGACTGGTGTAAAGATTTGAATTCACTTGAAAGCGTATAGGCTAGATGTATGAAGAGATTAAGAAATATTTCTTGAGTAGTCTTGCTTAGTGATATTTTCCAACCCTCTCCAAATGATCTTTGAATGAGATTTTATAGGGATCTATTGGTTATGGGTAAATTGTGCTCATTTTAGGCCAATAAATAGAAGGATAGGGAGCCATAATAAATTGACTATTAAGGATAGAAATGGGTTTGGAAGATAACACTGAAATTGGATAGGAGTGACACCTGCACTATAGTCCTAGTGTGGCACTATTGTCTTGAATAGATGAGACATGGGGGGATGGATTAGTCATGAAAAGAAGGTCCTAACTCAGCTGTAATCAAGTCAAGAAGGCTAAAAATGACTAGGAATTATTGAAAAGATGCCTATGAGGGTCATGAGAGAAAATAAGAAGGACCTAAGGGTTGAGTGTCATTATCCATGCTCAAGTTATCAATTTTCATATTTTATATGACTACATTTACCCCCTTTTACTCTAGTGATGTAGCAAAGTAAAATACTAGGATAAAGAAAAAATATAAAGCATACCTAAACTTACCTACAAGGGTGAAGCTCATGAACCTATGTAATCCTGGGTGTGCATAGAGAGAACACATTGTGAAGTGTAAATTTGTAAGAGAAAATAAAGAGTAGATCAGCTCTTACTAGATATGCTATATCTAAACTAAGAACGTACAAAGTTGGGTAAGAGAGAAGGAAAAAGAAGGGAATGAATACACCTCACCAAGTATGTGAACTAATACAAAACTTGTTGTGATGCTGGGTGATGCTGAGTAATGTTGAATGATGTTAGATGATGTTGTACCAAAAGTAATATCATGAATGGAGAAGAGCACTCAATTTCTTAAAAAGTGGCTTAAAAATGCAAAGGTTGGCTCTTTGGCTCCATCATCACCTACTAAGAGAAGCCAGGAGGTCATGCGTGTGTTGAATTTTTTTTGGACTATGTGTCGAATCCTTCTGAATAGGTGTCTCAAGAATATAAAGGTTAGCTAATCTTTTAGCTCCATCATTTCCTCATGAAGTGAATCTATGAATTGATACTAGTATGAAATATATGTTGTATGGGATGGATTCTAAAACCTATGAATGCTCTGTAATCTAATAATGTTGGCATGGATAACCAAGTGTATGTTGGAAACTAAGCCACTCTTGGTCACTCTGAAAGATGAAGATTAAGCTTGTATGAAAGCCACTCTAAAATTGAGAATCAGGCTTATGTGGAAGCCACTCGAGAACTCATGAATGTAGATGTTAGGCTTGTTTAAAAGTTACTATAAAATGATGCCAACCACCT
The DNA here is from genome assembly GCA_037957365.1 of Torreya grandis. Lineage (NCBI taxonomy): Eukaryota > Viridiplantae > Streptophyta > Pinopsida > Cupressales > Taxaceae > Torreya > Torreya grandis. Next base: position 3,087,010 of record JARHVA010000470.1, on the reverse strand, counting down.
ATAGATAGAATAAGTCATATAACTACTTAGAATGCCTAGGTAATGCTGAACTTAGAAAGAAAAGAAAATAAATGTGCCACACACATTGCCTCCAATCACTGGTGTCTAAAACATAGATTATGATCTAGAAGTAATACCAACTATCATATCTAAAACTAAAAGTGAGAGCTAATCATGTCATGCATGATGCCACTTATATCTTCATTTTTGAGTAAAAGTGTACTAAAAATACTGTTATTGAACTATTTTGATAATGCAAAATTGTAGCTGAACCTATTTTTTTTTGCTTCTAAAAAATCTAGTTTTTCTACTATTTGAAGAAGAGCACCAAAATGGATAGTAGAAAGACTGGTGCTATAGTCCAGTCTTGATGCTATTATTTTGGTCTAAATCTGATGACTGTTATAGAATCTTCACTGTCTGTTTGGTCTATTCTAACTGGTTTGATGTCTAGTTGCTGTTTTGAGTGTTTTTAAACTAGATTTTTTGACTGATAGGAGCTCTAATCTTTGAAGCAAAACTCATGTTTGTTTCCCCCTCTTTTGAGGGTAGGAATGGAGACCCTGCAATGACTGCCCTTAGAATAAAAAACCTTGAAAGTGTGTTATACTATAAATATACAAGACATAGCAATGATAATCAACAAGATATTTCAAAATATAACATGATTTGAATTTAGAGATTATTAAATCAATAGGGGCATGCCTAGATAGATATAATAATATAATAGTATGTGTAATATAGTGAAAAAAAACTTGAAGTGTTAGTTGTTTATTGGCATGAAGGGATGGAGCATGATGTCCATCATGGCATCTAAGAAATCAAGAGAATGCATGATATGGATCATGGCATTGCAAATAATTAAAAAATAATCAAGAAATAAGCACACAAAACAAGAATCAAGAAGCATACAAGAGTGGCCAAGGGTCCAAGCAAACAAGGGACATGGGCACATGTCACTAATATGGGAAGGAAGCATACAAGGCATGTTAAAATGCCACACACATATATAATTGAAAACAAGCAAAGGTTAGCATGAGAGATAAAATCATGTAGAAGAGTACAATCAAAGGACATTGCTAAATGTCATAAGGCACACACATGAATAGAAGTAAAGAACATTGGAAAATGTCCTAAGGCACACTCAAAAGACAAGGAGGATCTAGAAATGCATTCACATCAAGCTATGCTAAACAAGAAGATAAAACATGTAAATATTTAAAAATATCATCACATCTAACTAATAAAATCAAGAGTGAAAGTATGTAAGACAAATTATTACAAGACTATGTATATGTTATGAAATACATAAGTGCTATATACTAGGGAGATGTTGGTAGGGTAATTTGTATAAGCTAGTAAATTATGTACATCAACATGATAACTAGAGTGTGTGGTGTAGTAATGACATAACCTAGATGGTGCAATCATGTAGAAGATGCTCATAATGGGTATGTATATCAACGTTTATCTCGAATGTAGAATTAGGATGCCCCTTCAATGGGTAGAGTGAAGCAATCAAGTAGCTGGAAGTCACTGCACACACTCAAATAAGATCAAGTAAAGCATTGTAATATAGATAAATCAACAAATAATAACATAGAACAACAAATAAGTCAAACATGATAGTAGCAATGTAAAGCATGGATGATGCATAGAATAAAAATATTTTTGGTGTTTTGACATATTTAAATGTTTTTTTATTTTGAAATGTTATATTATTTTTTTATTTTTAGAATATGAGATATGTATAATCAATCACAGGAAGACTATGTACAAGTAAGGATAAGGAGAAATGATACTAACCGATGAGTCTCATGTGAGACTCCCTATCATGGTGTCCTATATCAAGGAGTGGAATCATGCATGATCATGGAACATGATGGAAATGCTGAGACTGTGGATCTGAAAGCTATATATGCTATAGATGCTCTAAAATATTTGAAGTAGAAACCAACTATGGGGTACCTTTGTAACTCTAAGAAGTGAATACAACTATAGGGCTCTTAGGGACCCATCTAAAAGTAGGAGAAGCTCTTTGAACATGTGCTTTATATGTAGATGCATGAGATCTCAATGAGACTACCTTGGGTGTGAATATGGTAGCTAGAAGCTATCTAGAATCCTGAAGCTATGGAGGTGTCTGAACCCTCTATGTTAGAGATGGATGCCTTAACTATGTTTGAACCTATACTAGGGGAAGAGCTATAACTGGGAGAAAAACTAAAACTAGTGGTTGAACTAAAACTGGTGACTGCAAAGTAGAAGATGGCTTTGAAGTGGAGAGTGGTAATTCATATGGAAATTCACCAATTATAAAAACTTGATTAGCATGAATGAATTTCATGTATCTATGAACTGTAGAAGTTACTACTCAGATTTTTTGAATCCATGATCGACCAAGTAACATATTAGACACTCTTGCACTGGGAACAATAGTGAATGGTGTGGCCATGTATGTTAGACCAACCTATAGAGGAAGTACAATCTCACCTAATGAACTTAGTATGTGGCCACTGAATCCACTGATAACTATGTCTATTAGAGTAATATCCTACTCTAAATATTCTAAATGCTGTAGTAATGTCATAGTACACACATTTACACTAGATCTATTATCTATGAGAACACTATGAATAGGATGACTATGAACGTAAGCTCTAATAAAGAGTGCATGATAATTTGAATCATCCTCGATGATCTCTTTATCTAAGAAGGAGATGGAAGGTCTAGATGGAACTCTAGAATTATATACACCAATCATGTTTCTCAAAGGATGTAACTCAATTGAAGGTACCCTGCATGTATTTGGTGGTGGATGTGCATGATATGCATGGTGAACACCTGATGTGTCCACTATATCTTGTTTAGAATACAGTGAAGAGGGATCTGAGAAGATTTTCAAAGATTTATCCTATGTTTTCTTTGCCTAAGGAGGCTCAACTGAAGTTCCAAAATCAATATGATTGCCATCTATCAAATCTTATATCTTGTGTCTCAATTTGTTGCATCTGTTTATTGTGTGGTTTGGCACCCTATGAAACTCAAAAAATGCATGCTGATCATATCCCTATGAAAGAGGCTTTGTTGGATTAACTTCTTGAATAGGAGGGAGATATATCATATTAAATTCCAAAATCTGCTATAACACTCTAGTTGGAGAAATTGATAGATAGGTAAATGTACGTTGATGAGGTGCTGATAAAACCACATGTTGAGGGGACTCTGAAGCCATATTAACTATCAATTGATTTTGAGTCTTTTTATCATTGACCTTGACTTTATATGGGACTTTTCCATTACTCTTGTTTTTTATTCTAAGATACTTGTGTACTTGAGTTTGCCCATAAAAATTAACTTAAATTCTCTTTCCTTTAGTGTGTGACACAATTCAGTGAAGGGAGATAATCTTTTGAACATAATTAATTCATGCAAAGCTAGTATAAGACTCTGTTTGAAGAGATCTTGTAACTTTTGATCAGCATGGGGCTAGTCATCTTAGCCAAGATAGTCTTATATCAAAGAACATAATTTTTGAGATGTTCATTTGACCTTTGTTTCTATTGTGCAACTTGGGCATATGAAACCTTGTCACCAATGTTAATGTTGGAATGAGCTAAGAACATGTCAGCTAAAAGATTGAATGCACTGACGACCAAATAATTTAGTAAACTATAGAACCATTATAAAGTATAATCCTTTAGGCTCCATGGAAATAGCTTGGTTAGTAGCCAATCATTTGGTACATACAACAAAAAAACCAAAATTTCCAAAAGCAAGTAGAAAAGTAAGTTCAACTATAGTTTTGCATTATCAGACCAATTTAATAACAATAATTTTTAGTACATTTTTTTATTAGAGAATCCAAATATGGGGGGCATCATGCATGACATGATTGGCTCTCAATTTTAGTTTTAGATATGACAGTTGGTATAACTTCCAGATCAGAATCCGTGTTCCAGACACTAGTGATTGGGGGTAATGTGCATGACATATTTATTTTTTTTTCTATCTGAGTTCAACATTACTGAGGCATTCTCATTAGTTGTGTGCCTTATTCCATTTATAGGTGGTTGACATCATTTTGGAATGGCTTTCATACAATCCTAACCTCCACATTCTTGAGTTCCTGAGTGGCTTCCACATAAGCCTAATTCTCAGTTTCATAGTGGCTTTCATACAAGCCTAATCTCCATGTTTTGGAGTGGCCAATAGTGGCTTAGTTTTTAGCATACACTTGGCTATCCATGCCAAGATTGTTATATTATATATAATTCATAGATTTTAGGAGCCATCTCATACTTCATACATTTCATATCGGTATCAGTTTATGGGACAATGATGGAGTCAAAGGTTTACTTAGCCTTTGTATTCTTGAGCCACCTATTCAGAGGGATTAGACACACAATCCAAAAATTGATTAACTTATGCATGACCACCTAGATTCACTTAGTGGACAATGATGGAGCCAAAGGGCTATCCTTTGCATTCTTGAGCCACTTTTTGGGGAATTGAGAACTCAGCTCCATTCATGATATTACTCTTGGTACAACATCATCCAACATCACACAGCATCACCCAACATCATAACAAGTTTTATATTGGTCCACGTACTCAATGAGGTGTATCCATTCCTTTCTCTTCATTTTTCTCTTACTGAGCTTTCTACATTCTTATTTTAAATATAACATATCTAGTAAGAACTGATCTACTCTTTATTTTCTCTTACAGATTCATGCTTCACAACATGCTCTCTCTATGCACACCCAACATCATATAGCTTTGTGAGCTTCACCCTTGCAGGTAAGTTTAGGTACACTTTCTATTTTTATTTTATCCTAGTATTTTGCTTTGCTGCATCACTAGAATAAAGGGGGCAAAATATAGTCATATAAAATATGAAAATTAGTAACTTGAGCATGGATAATGACACACAATACTTAGGTCCCTCTTACTTGCTCTCATGACCTTCATAAGCATCTTTTCTATAATTCCCAATCATCTGTGACCTTCTTGACTTGATCCTAGCTGAGTTAGAACCCTCTTTTTATGGCTAATCCATCCCCTTAGGTCCCATCTACTCAAGACAATAGTGTCACACTAAGACTATAGCACTAGTGCCACTCATGTCCATTTTTGACACCATTTTCTAAACTCATTTTTGGCTCCAACAATTAATTTCTTCTAGTTCCTTATCCTTCTCCTTATCAGCCTAAAGTGAGCACATTCAACCCATGACTAATAGATTCTTATAAAAGGCCATTCAAAGATCATTTGGAGAGGGTTGAAAAATATCACTAAGCAAGAAAGAATACAAACAAGACTACTCAAACAATCTTCTCTATTCTCTACGTACAGCCAGCCTATACACTTTCAATCAAATTCAAATCCTTACATCAGTCCCTAACCATCTCAGGAACATCTAGTTTCATATTTTGCATATTCATACACTCAATTGCATAAACCACATCAAGTAGAAGAACTACATATAGCTTGATCCCTTTTCAGAGTATTGGTATGTAGACAACATGCCCACATAAGGGGTGTGGATTCACATCCAGTGAATCTTACACACACTAACGCCCCTTACTCAAAATTGGTCAAAGCACAATGAAAGATATAGTTTGAAGAGAATTTTTTCTCTATAAGGAGCTCTATAGACTTTCAACTATTGAAACTTCACAGATAGGGTCACACAGACCTGGCAAAGAAAACCTATAAAGCTTAGATCCTCAAGACAATAGTGGTAGAAGTGTAATATAGCACCAGTGCCACTCTTATCTAGTTTCAGTGCTCTTATCCAATCAAAAAATGAAGTTTAGATCTCATTTTGTGATAGTGTCCCAATCTTGCACAATGAATTCTAGCCTTTGTCTTAGTCAGATCAATTAGTTTCTAGCTAAGTCTTATTTTCTTCCCCTTATTACTAGTTTTATAAAAATTTAAATTGCAATCAAATTTCAAAAATAAGTAGCTTGATAATTGCATATTTATTTACTAATTTTACTACTCAGACCCTTTAATTAAATTGTGAATAATACACCAATATTCCCAAAATTGTTAAATCATTTGGTGAACCTGAATTACTTCGTTTATGCACAAAAACCCTAGAAACCCTAGGGTAAATTTCTTACTAATTTTTTATATATTTTTTTGATTTTTTACCTGCATAATAAAATTATAAATTACTATTAAATTTTAAAATTGCATAGTAATTTTAAAATAAGTTTCTTTCAAACCTAGTTTCCCATACTAGGTCCTAGTATTTTCTCAGTAATTTTCCAATAATTTTTTTAATTTTTATTAGCAAATTTAAATAAAAAAATCCATCCAAATTTCAAAATTCAATAGTAATTTTCTAAAATATTTATTTTTTTAAACCCTAGTTACATCTACTAGGTTCCCTTAAAGCATGAATTTTTCATTAAATTTTTGGTTTTTTGCTTGCATATCTAACTCAAAAATTCACTTGCAATTTCAAATTTTCATAGTAATTTTCAAAATATTCATCTTTAAAACCTTATTTTCATCTACTATGTCCCATTACTTCTTGAGATATAACCTTACATTTATAATCAAATTGCAAAAATGGATCTCACTTATTTATAGTTTTTTAAAACATTTCTTGCAAATAATAAGGAGAGCATACTTGGTCCTATCATGTACATGAATGATGAATTATATCATGTGTTAGTACAAATATTCATTCTTTGTATTTCATGCTTAATTTTTATTATATGGGATGATGTTAAGAAAGTTATTATTAAAAATGTTAAGATATATCTTGCATTACCTCCCTTGGAGCCTCTACCCCATTCCGAGTCATGTTATATGGTCTATTTCACTCTTCGTTAAGTCACTACCCATCACTAGAGAGCCTAGTTGACACCCTTTGTCCCTCCACCACCTCATCATGTTGATTATCTTCACTCTCGTCTCGTATCTACATGGTATATAATGTAGTTAGAGCTATTACTCGACATGCCACCATGGCTCCTCTACCTAGCTAGGATCCCCATCACCCCCTATTCTTTTCCATCCTAGGCCCAACCTACCTACACAAGTAGATCCACACAAGGCATATGATATTGTTGATCAATTGAGAAACACTCAAGCTAAGATTTCCATGTTAGAACTACTTAATAAAGCTAATGTATTTAAGGACATTATTTTCAATCTAAGTGACATGTGCCCATGTCCCTTATTTGCTTGGCCCCTTGGCCACTCTTGTATATTTCTTGCTTCTTGCCTTAAATGTTTGTTGTTTGATTGTTTTTTGATTATTTGCAATGCCATGATCTAAATCATGCATTATCTTGCTTTCTTGGATGCCATGATGGACATCATGCTCCATCTTTCCATACCAACTAACAACTAAAAACTAACACTTTTAGTTCTAGTTTAGTATATTGCACATGCTATTTCTTTTTTATATCTATCTAGACATATCCCTATTTATCTAACAATCTCTCAATATAAACCATGCTATATCTTCAAATATCTTGCCGATTATCATTATTATATCATGTATATTTAGAACATAACACACTTGTAGGGATCTTTCTTTTGAGGGTAGTCATTTTAGGGTATCCATTCCTACCCTTAAAAGAGGAAGCAACAAACAAGGGTTTTGATACAAAGATCAGAGCTCTTATCAGTCAAAAAATCCAATTTTAGAACACTCAAAACAATAATCACACATCAAACCAGTCAGAACATACCAGGCATATAGTTTAGATTCTAAAAAAGTCATAATATTTAGCCCAAGACAATAGTGTTGAGATTGGAATATAACCCTAGTGTTGCTACTATCCATTTTTGGTGCTCTTGTCAAAACAACTAGAAAAACCATATTTTCTAGAAGCAGGCAAAAAATTAGGTTTAGCTACAGTTTTGCATTGTCAGACTAGTTCAGTAACTATAATTTTCATTACACTTTTTCTCATAGAATCTAGATATAGGGGGTATCATGCACGACATGATTGGCTCTCACTTTTAGTTTTAGATACGATAGTTGGTTTAACTTCTAGATCAAAATCCATATTCCAAACCCTAGTGATTAGGGGAAATATGCGTGGCACATTTGTTTTTTTTCTATCCGAGTTTAACATTATCTAGGTATTATTAATAGTTGCATGCCTTATTCTATCTATAAATGGTTGGCATAATTTTGGAGTGGCTTTCATACAAGACTAACCTCCATATTCTTGAGTTCTTGAGTGGCTTCCACATAAGACTAATTCTCAGTTTCATAGTGGCTTTCATACAAGCCTAATCTCCATCCTTTGGAGTGGTTAAGAGTGACCTAGTTTTCATCATACACTCAGATATCCACACTAACATTATCAAATTACATAGCATTCATAGGCTTCAAGATCTATCTCATATGACATACATTTCATACTGATACTAATTCATAGTTTCACTTCACAGGGTAATGATGGAGCCAAAAGACTAGCTATCCTTTGTATTCTTGAGCCACCTTTTTAGAGGGATTGGATACATAGTCCAAACATTGATCAACACATGTATGACCACTTATCTTCACTTAGTAGGTGAGGATGGAACCAAAGGTCCAACCTTTGCATTCTTGAGCCACTTTTCATAGAATTGAGCACTCAGCTCCGTTCATGATATTACTCTTGGTACAACATCATCCAATATCATCCAACATCATCCATCATTACACAACATCATCCAACATCACAAGAGAGTTTGTATTGCTCTGTGTACTTGGAGAGGTGTATTCATTCCTTTCTCTCTTACTTAGCTTTATACATTCTTATCTTAGATATAACATATCTAGTAAGAACTATTCTACTCTTTGTTTTCTCTTGTAGATTCACACTTCATAGCATGCTCTCTCTATGCACACCAAACATTACATAGCTTCATGAGCTTCACCATTGTAGGTAAGTTTAGGTTTGATTTCTATTTTTCCTTTATCTAGTATTTCACTTTGTTGCATCACTAGAATAAAGGGGGGGTGGTAAATGTAGTCATATAAAATGTGAAAATTGGTAACTTAAGCATGGATAATGACACCCAACCCTTAGGTCCCTCTTGATTACTCTCATGACCCTCATAGGCATCTTTTCACTGATTCCAAATTATCCATAGCCTTGCCAACTTGATGCCAACTGAGCCAAGACCCTCTTTTCATGACTAAGCCATCCCCCTAGGTCCTGTCTACTTAGAAAAATAATGCTAAACTAGGACTATAACACTGGTGCCACTCCTATATGCCTTTATCACTATTATCGAAACCCATTTCTATCCTTAATGATCAATTAATTTTGGTTCCCTATCCTTTTCCTTGTTGACCTAAAGTGAGCACATTCAACCCATGACCAATAGATCCCTATAAAATCCCATTCAAAGATCATTTGTAGAGGGTTGATAAATATCACTAAGCAAGCATGAATACAAACAAGACTACTCAAGCAATCTTACATATTCTTTGTATATAACTAGCCTATACACTTTCAAGCAAGTTCAAATCCTTATATCAGTCCCTAGCCATTTCAAGCATATCTAGTTTAGTATTTTACATATTCATATAATCAATTACATAAAGCACATCAAGTGGGAGAACTACATATGGCTTGATCCCCCTTCAAAGTATTAGTATGTAGGCATTGTGCCCACACAAGGGGTGTGGATCCACATCTAGTGAATCTTACACACACTAACCCCCCTTGCTCAAAATTAGTCAAAGCATAATGGAAGATATGATTTGAAGAGAAAATCTACTCTATATGGAACTTTATAGACTTTTAACTGCCAAAACTTCATATATAGGGTCACACAAACTTGGCAAACAAAACCTAAGAAGGTTACATCCTCAAGACGATAGTGGCAAAGGTGGACTAAAGCATCGATGCCACTCCTATCTAGTTTCGGTGCTCCTTTCCAATCACAAAACAAAGTTTTGATCTTATTTTGTGATAGTGTCCTAGTCCTACATAGTGAATTCCAACCTCTTCTCAGTTTAATCAATTAGTTTTTAGCTAAGTCTTGTTTTCTTCCCCTTATTACTATTTTTAGAAAAGTTTGAATTGCAATCAAATTTTACAAATAAATAGTTTGATAATTACTTATTTATTTACTAATTTTACTATTCATAACCTTTAACTAAATTATAAATAATACACCAATATTCCCAAAATTGTTAAACTAGTCAGACATATGGGTTAATCCATGCATGCTTTAATTCCAATCTCATGCATGCATTATCTAATCAATTTATTCCAAACTCACATAGAGAATAGTCATCTTATATCATTTCAAACTCACATAAAGAACTACCATAATAAATACCACTACTATTTTGGGTGGAGGGGAATGATTTAAAACCCTATTTTCTTAATCTCATATCAAAATCAATCATATCTCTATTTCCCTCTCCCCAAACTATATGGAGAAATAGGGTCAAGCATATAAATCATCATTCATTATCATAATCACTCCCTCATCATTCATCATTGTATCTCATCCCTCTCTAATCAACCTTCATCATCCCTCATCATCCCTAATAACATTATCATTAGTCCTCATCATCCCTAGTCACTCATGTATTAGCCCTCATTTTCCCTCATCATCTCTAATCACTCTCCCATCAACCCTAATCATCCCTAATTATCCTTAGGCACTTCCTCATTATCCCTAATCATCCCTAATCATTCATTTAATCACCCTCATTATCCCTAATCTCACCCTCATTGACCTCATCATGCCTAATCATTCTTAATCTCCCTCATCATCCCTAATTTCCCATCATCATTCCTAATCAATCTCTAATCAACCCTCATCAGCCCTCATCATACCTAGTCACTACCTCATTAACCTTAATCAGCCCTCATCATCCTTCATAATCCCTAATCACTCCCTCATCAATCACATTATCACTAATCATCCCTAGTCATTCCTTCATCATCCCTCATCATACCTAATCATCTCTACCCACTCCCTGATCAATCCTCATTATCCCTAATCATACCCTCATCAACCCTCATGATCTGTAATCATTCCCTCATCATCATCCATTATCCCTCATCATCCTTAATTTCTCCCTCATCTAACCTCATCATCCCTAATCACTTTTTTATTATCCCTCATCATCCCTCATTATCCTTAGTCACACCATCATTGGATCTCATTATCCCTAATCATTCCTAATCACTCCCTTATTGGCCCTCATCATCCCTAATCAATCCCTCATCATCTATCATCATCCCTAGTCACTCTAACATCAGTCATTATCATATTTAATCATTCCCTCCTTATTTTGAGTTTTGGGTTTAAGGGGTTTTTGGGTTGGGGGGTTAGAGGAATTAGGGTTTTAGATTTTGGGTTTAAGGGTTTTATATTTAGGTCTTTTAGAGTTTATAATTTATAGGTTAAGGTTTAGGGTTACAAGTTATGGGTAAGATGTAGGGATTAGGGGTTATGGGTTAGAGGTTAAGGTTTATGGTTTTTAGGGTTTATTGTTTATGGTTTTGAGGAGTATGGGTTAGGGTTTAGGGTTTTAGGGTTTAAAGGTTCATGATTTAAGATTTAGGCTTAGTGATTAACATTGGGGTTAGGGTTTACGGTTAAGGGTTTAGGTTTTTGGGGTTTATGGGATTTAGGGTTTAAAGGTTTGGGTTTTAGGATTTTAGGGTTTATAGTTTCAGGGTATAGGGTATAAGGTTTAGATTTTAATGTTTAGGGTCTATGTTTAAGGGTTTAATGTTTAAAGGTTTAGGTTTTAAGGGTTTAATATTTAAGTTTTAGGGTTTAAGGTTTTAGGAGTTAAGGATTTAGGGTTAAGGCTTTAGGGTCTATGGGTCTGGGGTTTGGGTTTTATTATTCAATTTTTTAATGTTTTGGTTTTTGGGTTTGGAGTTTTGTGGTTTAGGGATTTAGGGTTTGTATTCTGATATCATTTCATCCCATTTTGGGTTGTTACCTTCCTCTTCTTCACCTTTTGTATGGATCCATTTTTTTTGTCAAAATAAGGGCTCATTGTTGGCAATTGTATGCTAACAAGGCCTTACCTATCCTTCTGCCTAGTTTGAGAATATTATACCCATTAATAAACCATAAGATCCCATCCTTTAACTTGTTAAGTGGTCTCTTTAGAGGTATAAGGTGGAGTGATACCTAAGGGTAGAATTGAGGTACTTATTTGGATAGGAAAGTGGAGAGGGGGCTGAGCAAAACTACTAATGCTTACATCATTCCTCTTTTGTGTAGTATCCATAACGTATGCTATTTTTATTAAATTTATTGAAATGGTCATAGTGGAGGACTGAATGGAGTGGGTTGTGGTAATGAAACTAGTAGTTGAGGGGATGACATTGAAAGGGAAGGTGGCCTTGAAGGAGATGGCCAAGAATTTCATGTGTAAAGGTTGAAACCTCTCTACCCTATGTTATAATTGCAAAGGAAGAAATTAAAATCATGGGACTAGTGAACTGCATATAAATATGAATGTTTCCTTGAGTAGGGATTACTAATATTGAGTCTACATTAGAGTCTAGTGCCTTATCCTCTTGCTTGTTCTCTTCTTCTAATATCTCTATGTTTACATAGTCAACCTATTTTGATTCTATTTATTTTGACTCTTCCACTTCAATTATCTCACCTTGAGCATTTTTCTCCACCTCTTATTCCAATTCTACCAATATTTTAGTTCTTTTATATTCTTACCTTTCTTCCTCAGATTCCTCACAAAGAGGATCCCTTTAGCAAATATACCAATTTTAAGTCCTTTTTGCACATATTTGGGAGAGGTTGGAGGGGTCATGGGATTTATTTGATAAACAAGGGGTGTTTTTTAGAAGAGGGGATTTGGTTGACCCAAAGTGGGTGGAATGGGAGGTTATGGGATAATAATAATAATAATAATAATAATAATAATAGGAGGGGGAATTGACAATGAAAGAAAAGTAGTGGGAATAGTGGTGGATGGGAATAGAGACATTATTATAGATGCCTCAAGTGGGGGTACAATGAGATTTGTCCTAGTAACTACTATGAATAAGGAAGAGGGTTTTAATCAATGTGCTTGAGGGTGTTATGAACCTACAATATCTCTTCTCTTTACTTTATTAGTATAGTAGTTGTTATGGACACATGTGCTTTGTAAGTCATCTCGAGAGTATTTTATTTTATCACACATTCATAGGAAGTAGTAGTTGCTTAGATTAGAATTTGTATATAATTAAGTGTTGATGTCAATGAAGAAATCTAAAAAATTATTATATTGAGATTGATCAAAGGAGGTTGCCCCCTCAAAATGGCCTATGATCAATTCAATCTTTTAAAGTGTTCTATCATATTTAATTCATGCTACCAATTCCTATTATTTTGTGAATTTTATTAATTATTATAGGAGGATCCTCTCATCTGGTATCAAAGCACTTTCTAGGGTAATTTTTTAATTCAAAAATTCTTAACTTTGTTCTATTACATACTTCATTTCAGTAATTTTTCATAAAATATTAACTCTATTTTGTTGTATAACTCAATTAAGTAATTTTCTATAATCTATTTTGGATCAGGGAAACAACCTGAACACATAACTATGGGAAGTGCTTGGATGAAAGCCCTACAAATAATTGTGAGGAGTACCACAAGAACTTCAAAGTAGGTAGCCCATTGAGAGACCCTGCCAGTGAAACAGGCAATGACCCCTTCTAGATTGAGTAGTTCCCATCCATGGGGAAAACCAAGAGTTGTTCCTTAGAGGTAAATCCATGGCCAAAAAATTTATGGAGAGTGATACTCGCTTAGATGACATTGATGGCCAGAGTGATATTTTTAAAATCCTTAGGGAGCTATTGAAACTTTGGGCCCATTTCTATTAGTTTCACAATATTTTTAACAAACTCAAAAAATTCAATTTGTAGAGTATCCGTCGACTGTTAGAGGACTTGCAGGTAGATATTTGATAGAAACCAAAATCCACAAACCATCCTTAGAGTATCAATATACTCTCGAATGACTTACTAATAGACATAAAATAGAAAAGAGAAATAAAAAAAACTAAAAAAAATCTAAAAAAAAACATTTTTTTTCAATATCTCTCCATTTGTAGCCCCATTGATCCTCTAACTTTATCTGAACACATGAAATTCCCATATCCCAATTCCACTCCTAATTCTCACAAATCTCAATTTTCTCTTTTTTGGGTTATGCCATAACTTTTATTTTTTTTGTTTGCCTCAGAATTTTTCCATAGTGTTCATCATATCTTTCTACTCCCTTGTCCTTCTTTAACAAATTTTCTAGTCTTTATATTTTCATTCCGAAAATTTCCCTCACCTTCATCAATCATACTCCCACTATGATTTTTTTTATTAAAATCCCCTTTAACCCTTTCATTTTCACCCAAATTTAAAACTTTCTTTACTAAACATGTTTTAACTCTATTTTTATTATCCATTAAAAAAAAAAAAAAAAAAAAAAAAAAAAAAAAACAACTATTATTTGGGTCATGGTAGTAACTCAAACAAAAGGAAAAAACATGGAGGGTGAAATTGCCACCCTCAATACCCACATCAAATATCTTGATGAAAAAATTCTTGGCCTCAGTCTTTAACATACCACGATGAACAACATATGACATCCAGAGTCTTCTTCAGACACTGGGTTTTCTTCTTCTAACAATTATCGTGGGTCGAAGCTTAATTTTTATTGATTCAATGGTGTTGATCCAACTGGATGGATATATTATGTATAAAAATATTTTATTTTGCATAATAATTTTGATGCCAACAAGGTCCCGCTTGCATCCTTTCACTTGTAACTTGAAGCCCTTCAATGGTATCGTTGGTATACCAAGGCTCATGATGAACCCATATGGACTAATTTTTGCACCCTCATTTTGAAATGGTTTGGCCCTACTAATTTTTATGACTTTACTAGAGCACTCACTAAAATTTGACAAATAGTAACTGTGAGAGAATATCAAATAAAATTAAAAAAATTAGCCAATCACATAGAGGGATTGTTTGATGAATTCTTCAAGAGTTGTTTTGTCAGTGGAATGAAGGATGCAATTCGATCTAAGGTCAAAATGTTTCAGCCCAACATGATGATGGAAGCCTTAGGATTGGCTAAGTTGGTAGAAGATAATATTGTAGCTTAGTAGTGATTCAAATCTAATTTTTTTCCATTCAAAAATATAGCTCCATAACGATCTCAAACAATGTCAACCCCTAGAACTACTTCTATCAAGCATTTGACTGAAGCAAAGATGAAATACTATAGATAAAAAGGACTATGTTATAATTGTGATGATAAATTCACTTAGGGACATTGATGTGTCGAGCAAAATATCTACCTATTAGATGTGGACTATCTACCTAAAATTGAAGATTAAGAAGATGCTCAAGATATAATATATGATTTAGAAGAAGCTCAGTCAATTATGGAGCCTACTTCTCAAGAATACCAACCAAATATCTATCTCCATGCCTTAGCAGGAGTCACCACCCCATAAACTATGTGAGTCAGGGGTTACTTCAAGAATATCCCTCTCATAATACTCATTGATTCCAGTAACACTCATAACTTCATTAACCCTCAAATTGCCAAACAAGCTGATTATTTTATCCATCCTTAGTCCAACTTTAAAGTCATGATTGCCAATGGGGGCACATTACCTTGCAAAGAGAAGTGTCATAATGTGCGTATCTCTATTAGAAATTATAACTTATGATTAAACATGTTTTCCTTGCCTTTAGGTAGATGTGATGTTATTTTTAGAGCCTAACAATTACACACTTGGACCCATCTTATGAGATTTTGCTAAACTTTGGATGCACTTTTCAAACAATGGGAAAAACACACATTAAAAGGCTTACAACCAGGATCTCTCAACATCATAAGTTCACATCACATAGAAAATATTCTTAAGAATAATTCACATGACATAATTGCCCAGCTCTATTTCATTCAAATGCAACCATCAACAATCTCCACTACTCCTGATCTACAAACCATTAGACAATGGTACACATATGTCTTTATCAAACTAGTGGTATTGCCACCTTCATGGCCAAAAGACCACCATATTCAACTCCTTGGAATAATTCTTCCTAATATTAGGCCTTATCGCTACTCATTTTAGAAAAATACCAAGATCGAGATGCTCATTCGAGACTTATTGAAGCAAGACACTATTCACCCTAGTACCAACCCATATTCTTCCCTACTTCTCCTTGTTTAGAAAAATATGGATCATGACACCTCTACGTTGATTTATATGCACTTAATCACCTAAAAATCAAGGATAATTTCCCAATCCATATTATTTATGAGCTTCTTGATGAGCTTTATGGTGCTCATTTTTTCTCCAAGTTAGATCTCTACTCTAAATATCACTTGATCTGACTTCATGAGGATGATATCCTAAGACAACTTTTCATACACATGATGGACACTATGAGTTTTTGGTCATGTCTTTTGGCCTCACTAATGATCCTTCAACATTCTAGGGATTGATGAATAAAATATTCTGGCCCTACCTACAAGAATTCATTCTAGTCTTCTTCGATGATATCCTCATCTATAGTAAAACATGGTCTGAGCATCTCTAACATCTAGATCTTCCATTGTAACTTCTCTTTGACCATCATCTTTGTGAAAAATAGTCCAAATATACTTTTAGCCAGGACAAAGTGGAGTATCTCAGGCATATTATTTCAGCCCAAGGGGTTCAGATGGATCCTAAAAAAATAGCTGCCATGACAAATTGGCCTCATCCTTAAACACTCAAGAGCCTCCATTTTTTTGGAGCTAACTAGATACTATCACAAGTGTGTCAAGGATTATGGGACTATTGTATATCCATTGATATATATGTTAAAAAAATATACTTTTACTTGGATACGAGCTATTAAGTGTGTATTTGAAGAATTGAAACAAGCTATGTGTACTACCTATTCTAGCTATGCTAAATTTTACCAAGACCTTCACTATCGAGAGTGATGCTTATGGTAATGGACTTGGTGATATTGTCCTCCAAGAAGGACACACCATTTTATTCACTATAAAATTCCTTTCTAGCAAGAATTTAGTGTTCTCTACTTATGAAAAGGAAATGATGGCCATTTTGCATGCAGTGCAAAAGTGATGGCCATACCCACTAGAGAATCATTTTTGCATCAAAATTGATCACCAGAGTCTAGAATATTTCCTAGAACAATGGGTCTCTACCCTATCACAATAGAAATGGGTCAATAAACTTATGGGTTATGATTATGAGATCACTTACAAGAAGGGTAATGACAATATTATGGTTGATGCTTTGTCTTGCATATTTATGGACCAAGCTTCCCTTTTAGATATTTCTATGCCTATTCTAAATTGGTTGGATGATATATAATATGGGTATGTCAATGACTACTCATTATCTCAAATCATTCAATAGTTGTCCACTAACTCCTCAACTGTACCACATTATTCTTAGGATGGTGTTTCTTTGCAATACAAGGGTCATTTGGTGCTTCCCTAGAGCACAAATCTTCAACAAGATGTATTCTATGAACTCCGTGCTTCTCCATCTACAAGGCACTTAGTGTTTCTCAAAACTTATGAGCAAGCATGAGGCAACTTCTTTTGGAAGGGAATGAAAAAGACAATTTAATAGATGGTGGTTGAATGTGATACCTACAAATTTAACAAGGGTGAAACAACACTCATCCCCAAGTTGCTCAAACCCTTACCCATCCCTACCAAGATTTGGATAGATATTTTTATGGATTTTATTGAGGCGTTCCATAAATCTAGAGGGAAAATGGTGATCTTGGTTGTGGTGAATTGTCTCTCCAAATATAGCCATTTTTGTGTCCTCAACCATCCCTATACCGCCTTCACAGTCACACAAATTTTCTTGGACCATATTTTCCATCTTCATGGCATTCCTTCATCCATTGTCTTAGATCATGATGCAACCTTCACCAACCATTTTTAGATAGAAATATTTTAATACACCTACACCCAATTGAAGATGAGTTTTGGGTATCATCCACAAATAGATGGCCAGACTGAAATTATCAACAAATGCTTAAAAACTTTCCTTCATTGCTTCACTTTAGAATGACAACATCAATGGGAAAAGTGGCTTCTTCTACACTGAATGATGGTACAATACCTCCTACCAAATTTTGATGAAAATGACTCCATATGAAGCAGTCTATGGTCAAGCACCACTAGTGCTCCTTCAATACACCCCCAATAGTTCATCAGTTCAAGTGATCGACATGATTATTTAAACCTAGGATCAGATCCTAAGTACCCTATAGGATAATCTTCATATGTCACAAAATTGAATGAAAAATAGGCAAATCAACACCATTTTGAGTGTAATTTTTATATACAATTAGAATCACATGATGTATATATTTATTAATCTTAGATTGGATAAGATAGAACAACCTATACTTTTGATTGGGTATACACTTGTTAAGGAAAAGCATGACCAATATGGGGATCCACTAGACTTGATTAGGGGATCACTTATATCACTTATCACAACATATCATGCTAGGAAGGGTTCCAAAGCCTACAGTTTAACACAATCACATAACAACCCTAAGAGAGTCCTATGATTTGATATTTCACTTCTACTAATAAACAAGAAAGTAAACTATTCTAATGACAAGAAAATTAAACTATCTAGTGTGCACCAAAGCTTGTGGCATAAAGTGGGCATTAGAACAAAAGAAATAAACAACAACTAAACTAAACATGCATAGGAGATAGATACTGATGCCAATGTATATGAAATTTTAATACATGGGAGAGAAGAATATATACTACATTATCTATCTACTCTTACAAAGGAGAAATAAAGTTATGAATACTTACCTTTGAAGATGATCCTATTGAGTCTCAATCACTCCCTTGGCCAAGGTGCTTCACAAGAGATTGTTGTGGTTGTAAGGATAACCAAGATAAATTAGCTCCAGGATAAACAACCTACCTAAGTAGCCAAAAAACTTATCCAAAAGAAAAGATCAAAGCTCTAAAGAAAAGTATTGAATCCTAATTCTTTATTCCTCTACTCGAATGGTTAATAAGCAGATGTTCATTTCCACTTCTTCACTTAATTCTACTCTCTTATGAAATGGTGGTAAATGACCTTGTATATATAGCAATATCTTACCTAAATTTTTTTGGACATGTTATTTTTGCTTTGAATTAAGTGAATTTGTAGTAAATTTTGTTTTTAAGCATTTATATATGTCAAAAATGAACAAACCTAGATTTTAAGGGTAAAAAATATAAAAATGGGAAATGGGTTTAAAGGGTTGAGGAAGAAAGTGAGAAAAGTGCACATTTCGAGGAAAATGTACTAGGTTGGCACACTGAACCTACTAGGTCAACCAAGTTGACCTAGTAGGTTGAAAACAAGGTAAAATTCGTATGGTTGACCTAGTAGGTATAGGTCGACCCAGTGTAATTTGCAAGCTAAGATCTAGTGGAAAAGTGTCTAGTTGGCCCATAAGGACCAGAATGGAAACTTAACACTAAGGAGAAGAAAATAAGAGGAAAAATAAGAAATGTAGGATAAAATAAGACAAAAATAGAGAAATAGTGGTCAAACTAGGTTGACTAGAGAACTAAAATAAACATGGAAACACATGCTAAAATTTGAAAGAGGGCTAGAATGGCTTGAAATGACCAAAGAAGGGAAAGAGGGACCAAAATGGGATAAAAATGAATAAATCATGCTTGTTTTTGATTAAAAATAGAATGTATTATGACTTTACATGAAATGGAGGAACTAATACATCTTGTGTTATTTATTGTTTACAAAGATGACTACAATTTTGGAGGTTATTAGACATTTTTTGGTTGCTAGATTTGTTAGAGAGGTTGACAGATGGAGATAGAGCTAGACTAGTAGCCATACCTCTAGGAGGTATATCAGATATGTGCAAGATCCCCCTTAGTGTGAATGTGTTGGTCATGTTCCTTGGTTGTTGGGAATGGATGACCAATACCTTTAGATGGGAGGTAGATGGGGATGTGATAGAGGTGGATATCACATTAGAGGATGTTCATGCCATCCTTAGACTGGCTATAGTAAGAGCACCAATGACCATAAGGATACCAAATAGCATAAAGGAGAAGAGAACCTTAGCCATGTGGACTACAAGCTCAGAGATGATACTGCCAAGATGGAGAGTGAGTATAGATGATGTGTATATATTGCATATTGTAGATCTCTAGAAGGTGGTGATAGGCCTTGTGACACAACAAGTGCTCTGTCATAAGTTAGATGGTAAGGTACCACTATACATGGTAGCCTTGAGTAGGATTATGCTGGAGGAGTGAGTGCTATACGATATAGGCTCTGTCATTTGGGTCCAAATTTTTCATGATCTATTCAAGATGTAGGTTAGATGACATAATACCATGGGACCGATCATATTATTGACATCATAGATATATTAGAGTTTTCCTATGTATCGGCTGACTAGGTTGCCCTATGTGGTCAATGATAGGTCACCTCAAGTGAGGAGATAGAGGGAGGATGAGGTAGTGTAAGTTGTACCCCATGTGCTAGTGTTATAGATAGTGAGACACACTAACATATTATGGTGACCATATGAACATCAAGCAACTACCTAAGAGAGCTGGCACATAGTTAGACTAGTGCAAGAAAGGAAAGAGGTGATAGGACACTATACATGGTGGAGAGAGCCATATTTAGTGGCATGAGTGCTAGGGAAAATGGGTTTACCTCATCCACTGATACTGATACTCATGCCTAAGCATTGGACTCAGCATGTGAGAGATCCATGAGGGAAGAGGGGACTCAGACCATCGATAGTGAGATTGACATTAAGGTCATATTGGGAGTGACCATAGACTAGTCAGACATGATGAGGGGTAGAGCAGGAGGAGGTAAAGGTAGAGATACCAGATGTACCACCACTAACTCCATAAAGATATGAGATATGGCCATCAAAGACACGACATCGATAGAGGTAGGAGGAGAGATCGAAAACCATTGTCATCCTTGGTGAGTTAGCTGAGGAGCCAAAGGAAAGGATAGAAAGACCACTTAGATAGAGGCTGAGTTAGACATGGGCCATGGAAACTAGGTTTGAGTTGAAGAGGTGACCTATCAAGGAGGTACTAGGAGGTTATACATATGAAGAGACTGTTTTAGATGATCATGTAGATGATTATATCATAAGAGCTAAGACATAGCTAGGTAATAAAAATGGTTGGTTTATTGCTTAAGTTTAGAAATAATTAGAAAGATATTGATAGATATCATGAGATATGATAGTGATCTAATATCCATCTAGTGTGATTTTGAAGGCATACCTAAGGATGAGTAGGAGAGATGAGGTTTCTTGGTTATGGGAACACTTCATGATATCTTAGATGAGACTCTATAGCTATATGACCCCATGATACTAGAGGATTCGAGTGTACCATTTTCCCAGCTTAGGTGAGTTGGTTTAGACTAGTGACAGAGGTCGCAAGGTAGATAAATATGTAGAGGTTGAGGGAGAAGCCACCAATAGAGATGTGTGTAGGGGAGAGATAAGCCTGACATGCCCTAGTTGATGAGAGAGTTGCACATCAAGACATAGTGACATAGATGATGTAGGCATATATGATGATGCAGACCTAGCTAATGCAGGTGCATGTAGTAACCTAGATTGAGTTGGTACATGAATAAATGTTGATATCACATCTAAAAAGACATGTAGAGGGATTGAGATCTTGGACTAACTCATTACAGTGTACCATTTGGGGGAGTCAAACTGAGGCCTCAACATATAGCATGGCTAAGTCACGAGATAGACAGGATGCAACTTAGCCCTAGAGCTGGAGTATTACATATGATTGTATATGTTTTATCAAACTCATGATCTATATATATATATATATATATATTATATGATTTATTATTTTGTCTTATTGGTGTTGGTTGTGTATGTTGTCTGTATGATGGTTATTCTTATTCATTATGTTGATTATGTATGTAGATGCTTTGGATATATTTATTTATAGCACATGTATTTAGCTTTATTGTATATGCTATAGGAAATATATGTGATGTGGTTTCTTTTCTCTAATTATGAAAAACACATGCATGGTTAAAAAGAAATAGGCAAAAAAGGACTTATAAAAGTATAATCAATAAAAAATGCACTACACACTAGTTCAAGTTAGGAAATGTGTAATAGAAAAAAATGACTAAGTATAAAAATCTAAGAAAAATGGAAAATAAGATGGTAAAAGGGGGTTTGTGTTTAAACCAAAGTGAAATATTTTTGCACCAAATTAAAATAAGTAAAATCATACTAAATATCACGTTGGGAAGAATGACAATGTAATAAAATTAAAGGTATGAAGAAGGGCACAAATGGTCATAAAAACAAATCAAAATTAAGTCAATAAATTATAATATTTCACGATGGGAAGTACCAAATAAAAATAAAATTTATAAAAACTTGGTCTTAAATTTATCATACTAATTAAAGCTGGGAAGTATGAGAAATTCAAGAAATGGTTGTAATCTTACATGCACTCAAAAAATAAGAAAATAAAAGGCGAAAGAAAAATTAAGCAAGCATAAAACATACTAAATATCAAGATGGGAAGTATGTCAATGACGTGTAACCTCATAATCAATCGAATCTTATCTCTTATTTGACACATGTAATTTGGATGGTGACTTATTTATTGGAAAATTTTGAGAGGAGGGCTATGTCCTATCCACAGTCTTACACTGCAACTTACAATAGAAATACCCAAGGGGTACCTAATAAAGATTGGTAAGCATAAGGATATGGTAATGGTAAATCAAGGATGTAGGTAATAGGATGGAAAAGGTGGTAATTTATGAGGGATGCTAGGTCCTATCCACGATCTTACAAAGTAACTCACAAATGAAATCCCATGGGGAGTGATTAATAAGAAAAAAAATATTTCCCAAGATCAAAAATGAGGAAAGGGAATGAAAAAGGGAATGTAAGAATCTAGACCTATGCATCTTATGAAAATACCTTAGGAGGCAAGAGGCATACTAAGGACATGAGAAGACACTAAGTGACTAGTGGTCATCTATGTACAAAAGAAACCTATTCTATATAGACACAAAGCTTTGTAGGTAGATAAGTGTGCTACTAAGATCAAATCATGAAGTTATATTGGTAGAAGAAAAAGTAAAATGGACCTACCTCCCCATGATGTGTTCCCTATCTTTAAGACCCCTTATAGAGCCATCGGTCTATTGTGAAGATTGGGTACTCACGCGAGAAAGTAGGTAGCACTAGAAGAATATATTATTATTATTATTATTATTATTATTATTATTATTTTGTTCTCCTCTTCTAATTTACTAGCCTACTACACCCCAAAGGAACTTAGCTCTATCATGAGGCCAAATGTGGAGTTTGAGCTTTGACTAGAAGAAGGAGATGTGATTTGAATCACGTATTTTAGTGTGATTTGAATTTTAAGATATTTTTGCCTTTTGATATCATTGACTTTTATTTAAATGATCTTTAGAGGATGTAAGGTAGTGTCTATTGATGGGGAAGAAGGAAGTGAGGTATCAATATATCATCACAACTTATGACAATGAGTAGAAGAGTGATTATCTATCCCATGGAATCAACACATACATTTGTGATTATTTTTAAGAGAAACACTCATGGGAGAAGGTGTAACAGGCGTGGAAGAAGAAAAAGATGAATCATTAACCCATTTGGTGGGTAGAGGATCCATCTTAGGCAAAGGGACCAAACCATCACCGAGAGAGGGTGATGAATGAGGAGTGGGACTAGGATCAATAGGAGGAACACTAGTGGAAGAAGCAAGAGTAGGCTCATCAATAGTAGAAGTAACAATAATAACTAGTTTTATCATAAGTTCCACTATGGGAGGGGTAGGATCAATAAAATATCTAAGGAGGGTATCACTAGCCTCAAGGGTAAACCAATGATGGGAGTTAAGGAACCTAGAAAAATGGTAAGGTTTAGTCATAACATGATCCATGGGCATAGTCCTATGGGTCTCCTACAAAATTGGAGGTGTTAGTGCCATATCTACTTTGTAATAAAGAGGAAAAATGCAAGAATCAATAAATATAAATGTTGGAACACAAGAATATGCACAAAAAAATTAAGGAAGAATGATAATACACAATCTTAGCATCATGAGCCTATATAAGACCACCTAATAAAGGACCATCTAAAGAATAGCCATCATCATAATCTGATGTATGAAGATCAATGACACAAGTTGGAATAACTTTGTCATCAAAAGAAGCATGGTGAATAGAATGCCAAGTCTTGGATAATACTATGGGAATGTCATCACAAGGAGTTTTGTGAGAATGAGGTTGTAAAGAAGCAAGAAGCTGTGAGATGAGATGAGACATGAGATTACAAGTTTTGATTTTTAAGTTAATCTCATCAGGATTATCATAATTAGAGTTTAAAAGGTTGGGAGGAATGTTACCAATGAGCTTAGGATGCCCATTGTAACCTCTAGTTGAGTTGATAGGAAAATTTAAACATTATGACTCACAAAATGGAACACTAGGCAAAGGCTCAAGAGTAAGAATCTTGAAACACCATGATCTTGGAATTGTTTAAAATTCTAAGGGTTAGTATCTCCTTGAATCCTATACATGACTCCATTATGAGGGAATTTAATGCATTGGTAGGTGAAATAAGTGATATCTCGCATACGATGAGTCCATGGCCTACCAAGAAAGATGTTATAAGAAAGGGGAAAGTTAAAGATCACCACCTTTACATGAATAATGATAGGTGGGACAATAATGGGAAGCCACACACACCCAAGAGGAGGCATTTGCATTTTGTCATAGCCTTGGCAGGTGCTATGCGTAGACTTAAGATTACATTCTGAATATCTAAGGGTCTTAATGAAATTAAGAGAAACAACATAATTTCTAGAACCCTCATCAATCAATGCTCATTTAACTTGGATATCACCTATCTGGATGCTAATAAATAAGGGAGGATCATCTTCACAAAGTAGAATCTCATCGGGAATCATAGATGTGATTATAAATTTCAAAGAAAGAAAAATGTTGATAGTTTCATCAACATTGATGGACATCTCTTCACATTATTACAAGATACTATCTTTAGAACTAGATAAGGCTACCTCCCATCTTGATAAAGGAGGATGTGGGACATTCATCTCAAATAATAGTTACATAAGATGGTTTTGATGATGGGGAGAGCTCCTAATAATCTCAAGAAATGGAATTTGAGATGGGAGATTAGTGAGATCTACAATGGGATCCCATTCATCATAACCCATGAGAATATTGTTAGATATAGGTGCATAATGGTTAAGGAGGTCTTCAAAAGGTTGATCCAAAGAGCATTTAAAATTGTGTTGATAAGAATGAAAAGGTTTAGAAGGTTGAAATGATGAAGATGTGTCATTATAAGGTTGATTATCATTGGAAGAATTTTTATCATTGGTATTAGAAGATGATGGAAGAATGGTAGAAATAGAATGGGATGTGTTATCTGAGAGAGAATCATAAATTGGACCATCATCAAAGGCTATAATATCTTCTTTCCCCAACTCATTCAAATGAATTGGAGAAGAATTTTGGATAACACGATATGTCTTAGAAGGAGGCAGGGTGTAGATAGGTTGAGAATCGATGAAAACCACCACCCTTCACATATTGGTCATGCTAACCACATTATCTTCAGAAGTTAGATCAACAAGACTTTCTACATTATTGGTGGAAGGGGTGGGATTGTCTTGACATTCTTGAATAGGTTGATTATTATGTAAGGGGTCTTTATATATGTCTAAATGAGAATTTGTTTGATTCAAGGCTTGAGCTTTATCATGAGTTTTGTATTCCTTGAAAGCATTTTCATAAGCTTGTTGAAGCTTGATAATGATAGAATCATAATCAAAATTAGGTCCAAGAATAAAATTCATAGCTAAATTACAAATTTGTCTATAGGTCTCATGAGAGTGACCCTAACTAGTATGAAACCAACAAAACTTGCTAGGATCATACCATGATTTCATAGGATGAGTAGGATCAATCTCCTAAGGAAGAGGCCTAGGAAAATTTTTAAACAATTCATCTAAGGAAAGAGGTTATGAACATTAATTTTATTTGGTGAAGAGAAATGTGGATTTGTATATTGTTGAGAAGGAACTAGCTTTGAATAAGAGGTAGGAAAAATATCTTGAACATTGTGAATGGTATCATATGAATCAGTAACACCATCATTGGTAATATTGCAATTTTTATTTTTAAGTAATATATGAGGACCCACAAAAGGTTGGGATGGATTGAATTGATGCATAAGGTAATATTGTCATTTGGCTTGGTCAATGGCCTCCTCAAAAGTACATGGAGAGAGGGTACAATATTGATATTGTAATTTAGGATAAAGAGCATTAGTAAAGAGATGAAAGAGATTGGCATCCACTATGTTATGCTCACATTTGTTTGACAAAGTCTTCCATCATGTAACAAAGGCTTGGGCAGTTTCATTTTCATTTTGTTTACAATTGATGAAACAGGCCAAAGTATTTTTAGGAAGATCACTAGTTTGGAATTCTTGTACTAAAGCATTTACTAAGTCCTCCAAACTAGTGATAGAGTGTGTTCTAAGTTGATTGTACCAATCCAAGGCATCATCCATGAGGGTTTTGGATAAGAGTTTGGTAGAAATAAAGGTGTTTAATTTGACCCAATCTTTATAAATATTTCCAAATGTTTTAAGATTAAGGGTAGGATCAATTTATCCATTATAAGAGATTGTAAGTGTTATGCCTCCAATGCCAATGTTAGAAATTTGAGTAGTGAGAGGTTCATCTTATATATGCTTGATGATTTTATTGACTAAAGGAGGTTGAGGAATGAGATTTCCTTGAAAATATTGAAGAGGGGGAGGAGGAACACTTTGGTTATGTGTGCCCTAAGTCATTGGTTGCAGGTGAGATTGAAGATTAATAAGGTGGTTTTGCATTCTCATCATTTGATTCATATTATGAGATTGGAATGTGTTCATTTGATTAAGAGTTTGTAATAATAGTTTATTAGTTTGATTAGTGTTATTAGAAGAATTAATATTAGTGTTTGTGCTGGTATTAGTGGCTTGGGTACCACTATTAGTGTTGGTATGAGCTTGAGAAGAGTTATGAGAATTTGAGGTACTAGTGGAAAAATTTGCTTGTGAAGCAAAAGATGGACTAGTAAATGGTTGAGAGGAAGAAACATTAGAAGCATGAGTGCCTTGGGTAGCAAACAATAGACTAGTGGATAGATTAAGGATAGAGATCTTAAGATAGGCCCATTAGATGTAGAACCATCAATGTTAGTTGAGATATTAGGTATAGAAGTAGAATAAGTTAAATAAGAAGATGTCATGGCATAAGGAGTCAAGATTGAAGGAAGATGTTGAGAAGCAAGGAAATTTGTACCCC
The DNA here is from genome assembly GCA_037957365.1 of Torreya grandis. Lineage (NCBI taxonomy): Eukaryota > Viridiplantae > Streptophyta > Pinopsida > Cupressales > Taxaceae > Torreya > Torreya grandis. Next base: position 3,059,539 of record JARHVA010000470.1, on the reverse strand, counting down.
AAAATCCAGTTGAGAAATTAGGAGTAGGAGAATGAGGTTATTCAACTTGACCACTAATGATGAGGTTATAAATGGTAGAAGGATCCTTCCCTCTATGTTAAGGGAATTCAAAAATAAAGATAAGCATTTTGGGAGTATACTCTAACTCAGGATGATCTTCTAAGAGAAGAGGAGGGTTATGCTACAAAGAGGTACTATGAGGATTCCCATAGTTCATTGTACGTGTTGCAATATGAACATTACTAACATTTACAAAAGGAACCCTACTTTGTCTATGGGAAACTCTATTAGGATTGGTAAATTCCATCATGTCTATTGATTGATGTTTAGCATTATCACCAAATAGATAGTCCATGATGAAAATAAGAAAGGTAAGATGAGAAATTAAAGAATTTAGAAAGTGATTAGAACTGAACTGGGTCAACCTAGTGCAAAAATAGGGATTGTGAATTTGAACTAGGTCTATAGGATCAACCCAATATAGAGAATAGAGACTAGTAGAAAGAGAGAAAAATCTTGTAAATAGTGCTAGGTCGACCAAGTCAACCTAGTGTAGTGTACAAGGGCTAAAAAAGATGTTCATTCACACTTCTTCATTTAATTCAACTCTCTTATGAAATAGTGAAAAATGACCTTATATATATTATTATTTTACCTAAAAACTTTTAAACATGTCAGCTATGCTAGGTCGACCAAGTTGACTTAGCACATTTTTGGGCTCACTCCTAAAGTCTATGCTAGGTCGATTGAGAAGCTAAAAAACCAACCAAAAGAGCTGAAGTGTCCCCAAAACACACTAGGTCGACTAGGTTGACATAGTGTTTTGAATAGGTCAAGAGGGTAACAAAGTAAGAAATGAAGGAATAAAGCATGACAATGACTGGAATGGATATGAAAGAGAGAAATAAGCTTAGGGTTTAAGGTTTTAGGAAGCTAGTGTGTAGATGGCAAGTGGAAAAATTAACAATAATATTACAAAGCATCGATGGTTTGCCAACCCCTTTCTTGATGCACCCCTTAAGGCATGCACTCAGAGAGATTAAGACTCTATAAGTTCCTGCAAGATACAAAGTGTCAGTAATCAATAAATTTTGAAAATATTATTTGTATACACTTTTCAATTAGTTGATATGGCTTTTATTTTTCTGTAGACCTACAAACAATCCTCCCTAAAACTCAAAGGGCATCATAAGCTAGCTCCCAAGTTCTATGGGCCCTATAAGGTTCTTCTGAAGATTGGGTTGGTTTCTTATAAGTTGGAGCTCCCACCTTCTTCCCAAGTTCACTTAGTATTTCATGTCTCTTGTCTAAAAAACGTTATTGGCACAAACATCAGAGTCTAAAATATTTTCCCAAAACTTGATAATGCAGGATCCATTCTTTTTGAGCTAGAGGCAATCCTAGATAGGTGCACACACCAACTTTGATCCCACTCCATCACCGAGGTTTTAATTTAGTGGCATAGAATGCAACTAGAGGATACAACATGGGAACCACTATTTTAGATTCAACACCATTCCCACATCTAAATATTTGAGAACAAATATTTATATAAGAGGGAGGGGATGCTATGAACCCGTGATATCTCTTCTCTTTACTTTGTTAATATAGTAGTTGCTATGGATGCATATGCTTTGTAAGTCATCTCGTGAACATTTTGTTTGATCCCAAATTCATGGGAAGTACTAGTTTCTTATATTAGAATTCATATATAAGTAAGTGTTGAGGCCAATGAAGGCATTGAAAAAATTATTGTATGGGATTTCTCAAAGGAGGTTTCCCCCTCGAAGTGGCCTGTAATCAATTTAATCTTTTCAAGTGTTCTATCAGATTTAATTCATGCTACTAATTCCTATTATATTATACATTTTTATTAATTATTATAGGAGGATCCTCTCAGAGGGGAAGAATAATGTGAATTTATCACAAGATAACCCTACATAGACTCAATGAGACTCACATGTGTAACCATGGCCAGTGGAGGGAAAGGTACCTAAGAAAGTGTGATGGTGTGTCCACCTGAATGATATGTTGCCTTCAATTCTAAAATGATTGTAGGTAGCTATATTATGACCACTATTTGAGGTTTGTTAAGCCCCTTTGAAATATTATTCATTATCTATGGGTTATTCTCCCTTTAAGGACCGAATTCCTTAGATGGTCCAACATACTTAGGTGAAATAGGAGCTTTAATTTATTGTGTTGGACGTTGAGACTAAAGTTGAGGTCATTGGTGGATGGAGAGATGTATGTACCTTTCAAATGAATCACCAAAAATGTATGCTACTAAATTATTATGTAATATATAATGTAGATAGTTCCTATGCATATCATTGGCCAAAATATCACTCATTATTGAGTAGATTATGAATTATTCTTAAATTCAAAACTAGTTGGGTGATCCAGGGTTGGTCCACCTAGGGTACCCATTTAGTGTTAGGTTGATGTACATGGCCCATCCTAGATGCTCAATTGAGTTGATCCTGGTGTGCTTGAAACTATGTGATCGAGGAATATATTTATGTAGAATGAAGTCTCAATTTGATTGGTAATTGATGTCATAGTTGAATACGAATCAACAATTTTACTATGCATTAATGTGGTTACATTGATGATTAAGGAATTGATCATGGTTGAATACATAAATGTATATAGTCAGTTATCTTTGATCACTCTCTAATATTTATTTAAATACTTGTGGTTTATGGTCCCACTTTAAAGGTATTATACTAGGAAGATATCACTCTAGCTACCAAAAAAACTATAGAGGAAAGGGATTCGATTGCTCAATCTGATAGTTGAGATAATCCCAGAGTTGAGCCAATCCCAGATGTAACCATCGATGGAAACTATTAGTGGGATGATTTATTCCACCTATTTATGGGTCATCAAAGGATATGGATTGAATTTCATTAATACTTTAGATACATATTAGAGTGGATTTACATATAGATAGATAGGTGGTCACCAACATCTAGAACTAGGTATAATCTAGCTAATAGAGCCCAACATCTAAGCATGATTCCCACTATAATTAATAATGGTTTCTATGTATTATACATAATTATGCTTGGAAATAATTCACTATAGGGGGATATTATCCTTTCACTATGATAATAAATCCATATGTGAAATGTTTCTTAATATATATTTATTACTTATGAACCCTAATAAGCTAAGGTGTTAAAAAATAGTAGCCATTATCCTAGTAATAAGTTACATTTAGGGGTTCCCTTATGCATATGAGCCATGATGTGATTTAAAACTTTTAGGAACCCTAACCCTCAACCCTAAATCCCAAACCAATAAAACCATAAGACCCAAACTCAAAATACGAAACCAAAAACCCTAAATCCAAAAATATCAAACCCAAAAACCTAAAACCTAAAACCTTAAACCCCTAAATTTTAAACACTAGATACTAGACCAAGACCTTAGACATAAACATAAGACACAAGACCTTATACCTAAGATGTAAGACCCTAGACACTATACCCTAAAACCTTAAGCCCTTAAACACTTAAAACCTTAATCCTTAACCCTAAACCCTAAACTATTAAACCCCAAACCCAAAGTTCCATAAACCCAAAAAACACAAAAATATAAAAGCCTAAAACTCCAAAATCCTATAACCTAAACCCTAAATCCCATAAATTATAAATTCAATACCCTAACCCCATACCTTAAATCCATACGCTAAACCCTAAAACCTTAATCCCTAAAAAACCAAAACCCTTACATTATAAAACCATAAAACCCTAAACCCTAAAACATTAAACCTTAAAACTACATACTCAAAACCACAAAACTTAAAACATAGAACCCAAAACCACAAACCCTAAAACATAGATCCTAAAACCACAAATCCTAAAACATAGAACCCAAAACCACAAACCCAAAACCCAAAACCCCTAAACCCAAAAACACCAAACCCTTTAATCTTTAGATCCTAGACCCTAGACCACTCTAAACCCTAAAAGCTTAAACCCAAAACCCAAAACCCTTAAACCAATAATACATAAATGTTAATCTTAAACCCTAAACCCTAAAATCATAAACCATAAAACCTTAGAACCCTAAAACTTAAACCCCAATCAATAAAATTGAAATGCTAAGACCTATCGTAAACCCATGAACTATACAACCCTGAACCATAAAAATATAAACCCTAAACCTCAATTCCCTAACCCATAAACCTTTAAAACCTTACCATAAAACCCTAAAATCCTTAACCCTTAAAACCCAAACCTTTAAAAGTAAAACCCAAAACCTTAAACCCTAAAGCCTAATCCAAATAACTATAAAAAATTCTAATCATAAAACCCTAAAATATTAAAACTCAAGTGCTAAAATATAAACCATAAGCCCCAAAAATATCAATCCTATAAACCCTAAAGCCTAAGTTCCATAATGATAAAACTGATTTGACACAATATTTGAGCCTTATTTAATTGCATAAAATTTTGGGTGGTGAGGTTTAAAGAGTGAGTGATTAGGGATGATGAGTGATGATGAGAGAGTGACTACAGATGATAAGGAAGTGATTAGGGATGATGAGGGATAATGAGTGAATGTTTATGGATGATGATGGATGAGGAGGGATGGGGAGGAGGAAGTGGTTAGGTATGGTGAGGGATGATGATAGATAATGAGAGAGTGATAAGGGATGAACAAGGACAATGAGAGATGATGGAGTGACTAAGGACAATGATAAATGATGAGGGTTGATGAGGGGGTGATTATAGATGATGAGGGCTAATGAGGGAGTGATTAGGGAAAATGAAGGATGAAAAAGAAGTGATTATGGAAAAGGAATGATGAAAAAAGAGTGATTAAGGATGATGATATATGATGATGGAGTGACTAGGGACAATGAAGAAATCATTAGGGATGATTAGGGTTAATTATGGAGTGATTATGGATGATGAAGTACATTGAGGTTCAATGAGGGTGTGAATAGGGATGATGAAAGATGATGAGGGAGTGATTAAGATGATGAGGGATGATGAAGGTCAATGAAGGAGTGATTATGGATGATGAGTGATAATTAAGGATACTGAAGAAGTGACTAGGGATGATGAGGGTATGATTAGGGATAATGAGGGCTGATGAAGTATTTATTAGGGTTGATTAAGTATGACAAGGGATGATGGAGTGATTAGGGATGATTAGAGATGATGAAGGTTGATGAGGGAGTGATTGGGAATAATAAGGGATTATGAGGGATGATGAAGGATGGTGAGGGAGTGACTAGGGATGAAGAGGGACAATTAGGGATAATGAGGGAGTGATTAGGGATGATAAGGGATGATGAGGGCTAATGAGGTAGTGATTATATATGATGAAGGGAAATGAGGGATAATGTGGGAGTGATGAGTGATGATAAGGGATGATGAGGTTTGATGAGGGAGTGATCAGGGATGATGAAGGTCAATGAGGGAGTGAATAAGGATGATGACGGGAAATAAGGGATGATGAGGGAGTAGTTATGGATGATTAGGGATGATGAATGTCAACAAGGGTGTGATTAGGGATAATTAGGGACATTTAAGGAGTGATTATTATGATGAGGGATGATGAGGGAGTCTCTAAGTTAAAGTGGTCAGGTCATGCATACATGGGATTAAAATTGAAGAATGCATGGATTGACCAATTTATTTGAATTTTTTTTGAAGTGATTGGTATATTTTTAGGATGAATTTTGAATGGTGTTTTGATTGTTTCTATTCTAAATGAAGTGTATGAGGGTGGTTATCTACAATCATGTTTGGTATGAGTGATCATATCATGACAATAGGTAGATGTCATGAATGATCGATTGCCTACCTACATGTAGTATTAGGTATGCGATAGATGTCATGTATGAGTGATCATATCATGAATACATGTATTCTATATGTTTCATGTTATAAGCTACTCATTTATTCATATCAATAGACCCATCGATAAAAAATCCCATAAATTATTTAAGAATTCAACCCAAATATGTCTTCAAGCCTTTTTTATCGATCATCCATAGTCACTCCTTTCTATATATAGGTGATAATGTTGCTATAATGATTTTTTATCATCCCTTGAGAATTCCCTCTCTTTTATCCCTTTATCTGATAATGCCCCCTCTACTAATTTAAAAATATGAAAATGTCTCCTCTCCTTTCAAGATATGGCTCGGGTAGTCAACTAGGTATTGGATATTCAAGATATGTCTTGGGTAATATAGATATGGTCATGATTAGATACAGATATTCAATATCAGGATATTGATTGGGTATTCAGTCAAATAAGGTATACTCATGCAGGTAAGGTATAGTCAAGTAGGTAGGGAAAGAAGAATAGTTAATTAGGGCATACTCAACATCAAGATATGGATCTGATATTCAATCGAGTAGGGCATACTCAAGTAGGTAAATTAGGTACATGGCATACTGAATTAGGTAAAGTAGGTAGGGAATACCCAATCGTACAGATTTAAATTACATATGTAACATGATTCAAAACTTTGTTTCTCATTATATCTTATTGTAACATAAGCTAAGTAGTATGCCATAGCTATATAGGTAGGGAAATAATATATGTAAGTTATAGATCAAAAATAATCTTCCATTGATAGTTAAGAATATATTATAGAAAATGAAATTAGGTAGGACAAGAATGAGGCTCTATATCGAGAAGCAATTTTCCATTACCTTATTGGGTTCTTTATAAATAAGTAGGCAGGGAAAGAATAATGCTATCTATCAAAAATCAAACATATATTGATATTTATGCCTTAATATAGAATGAAATAAAAGATAGATACTGGGAAGGAAAGCTTACCTTGATAGCTATGCCTTATTGCCTTTTTATCTATTGGGAAGGCAATATTCCCTTGATATGCTATTGGGTGAAGTAAATATAGATATTAGGAATACAAGATTCTCTTGCCTTATTCCTTAGCATAGATGAAGTATGTAGGGAAAGCCCCATCCTATCATATTATGTGTATGCTACATCCTTGTTATCATAGGCCCTATCTATATATTGAAAAATTCGTACTTGAACCCCTATCTATATATATGGCTCCCTATATTTATCTCGACTAGTGACATCCATAGTTGAGATTAGAGCTTAATAAATCCAATATTTTGGTCATTTTTCAATCCTAAAATTATGAAAACTAAGTATTAACCATAATGGATTTTGAAAAATTAACTTTTAAATGATAACTCCTACAGATCTAGAATTGATTTCATAAGATGCAGAGTGGCCCTAATTTTTTATATTTAGTAAAATAATTTCAAGTATAAGAATATAAAATGTAATATAAAGTAAAGGTAAAATTATTACATTTATTTTACTAAAAATATACTAATACAGACAAATAAAAACTAACACAAAAAATATTATGGATTAAAGGGCATATGCCCTTTCCCTTTAAAGTTTTCAAATATTTACATTTCTCTCCAAAAAGCATTTTTAAAGGGTGTACGCCCTTTGGAGAAGGGTGCACACCCTTTAGGCTTGAGACCAACTTGAATCAATTTTGATATGTTTTTTTAGAAGAAGGGCATACGCCCTTTTGAAAAGGATGTACGTCCTCTACAAAAAGTTGTGCTTTTTATTTTATCCAATTTTTTATCTTCCAAATTTGTGAATCCACCCAGTGATAGTCTCATAATAAAAAAAAGGTATCTTGAATAGCTGTGGGATCTTATCCATAAATTTATTATGCAAAACCATTACATCTTTGACCTCCACATATAGGGGGTCTATTATTATGACCTTTCGCTTATCAAAATCTATTAGCTGAATGATATCTTCATTACTCCTATAGACTATTCCTTTAATTTTTTCTTAAAAGCTATTAACTACAACTTAGAGGAGATTCAAAAACATGATTAATAACTAATTTCCTAAGAGGAGTATTCACATCTATAAATCTCATATCTTTCAATATGGACATAGATTTTCCTTCATGATTGGTAAATTATTGTACTAAAGTTTGCATTTCTCGATGCCAGTCAAACAAGCTATCTTTCTTAGTGGCTATATGACTTTGTGCCCATGAAACTTTTAATTTTATTAAATTTAGATGAACATAAGAATTGTTTAAAGTATCTTGACCTAGGAAGTTGAGCTTAATTTACACATTTGTCATCTTATTATATAACTAGGATACATATCCCCAAATAGGTTGAGATTCATCTTTTTCATACCTTATTGAATTAATAATGTCATACAACTTCTTAGTTGCATACTGTATAATGCCTATAATTTTCTTAGGAACTTGAATGATGTTTTCTTATTGTGACCTTTGCCTAGATTGGTTGTATCTGCTAAACATTTATTTTATCACCCCTATAGTTTCATCCAAAAAATTGTAGGGTTCCTCCCTATACTCATTTGAGTTTGAAGGATTGAGCTTTATCTTCTTTGTTAGAGAGAAAATTCCCTCTCTCTCATCCAACTCAAAATTTAAGTCCTATGCCATCATAGTCTTCCTCTTTTTCTTCCTTAATATATTAGTGTGTCTATCAAAATGAAAACCCACCAGTGGTTTTTCATTAATTACTAGGTACTATTTGCCTACCCTAACCTCTTGCAATTTATGAATCCATGAGGGAATATTCATTGTGACCTATTTCTCTATAGATGTAGAAGTGGTAGGAGAGGATTGACATGGTGGGTACATTAAAGATATATTATTCTTGGTAGTAGGAGAGGGTCTATCCAAATCTGGGAAAGATGGAATGGAATTCCTCTATTGAATGACCTTCTTCTAAGGTGGAGTCTCAGTAATATATTTAGTTTTACCTAGTGTCCTATGTACTGAAAGTATGGAAGAGTCTGCCTAGGTAAATTGAGAAACATGTGTACCTAATGTGTGGATGGAATTAAGTGTGTAATATGTGAAACCAAAACATAAGTAGATAATATATTTTAAAAATTTACATGCTTTATTATCCTAGTGGTCTATGGATTAGTTCCATCAAAAAATGAATAATTTATAGGGATTTAGAGAATTTTTTGCATGTACGTTGTTATATATGTATGGGTAATCCCAATGGGAGCAGTGGTGGTAAAACCTTTAGTTGGCTATTTATCAGTATAAAAGATGCCAATAAATAGACCTTGAGTTATATTTTACAACAATGGCATTATGAATGCTTGGGGCCTTTTTATTGGACTTGGGGAATTAAAAATGAAAGAATGTGAAGGGTGAGTAGATTCTTCTGTATCAAATATAGTAGTAGAAATAGTAGGAGATAATAAATAATGAACACATGGAATTATATTTTGGAGGGATGTGGAAATGGTAATTGTTACTATCGTTACTACCACTATCAATTCTATATTAGGTCCCCTTGTAGAACTAGGACTATCTTCCATAAGAACCATAACAACAGTTGAGGCTTCTTTGGGATTTAACTCTCCAGTTAATATTTGATCAAAATATGATGTAGTTTATATTACCTTTTTTACTTGTTATGAATTTTGAGGTAGAGTACTTGGAGGAATAATTGGAGTTGGATCTTGAGTTTAATTTGTTTTCCTGGACTCAACTTCATATTTCATACCTTGTTCTTCTTTTGATAACATATTAGTTGTAACTAAGTTAACCATTTCTTACTTAACCTCTTTAAAATATCTGCATATATTTAATCCCCTAGATTCAGTCTCTTCCTCTTACTCTTCATCTATTTCCTCAAAAATTTTAATTCCTTTAGGTTTTATGTCTTTTTCAGACAACCATTATTCTTCTTCATCATATATTTTAATAGGATCTGATTCTTCTTGCACTTTGTCACATCATTTTTGTTCAATTTCTTCTATTCTTCCTCGAGCTCACCCTCAGGCTCCTTATACAAAGGTCCTATTTTGATAAATAATCCTTCAAAAGGTATTTAGAGGTTGACTATGAGGAGTAAGGGTTCATCATGAAGTGGATGGAATGAAAGATGAAGGGGATATAAGAGTGGAATGAGGAGGTGAAGTGGGAATGACTAGAACTGTGGGTGGAGTCATGGTATGGAATAGTGATGGAAGATCAATATTGATAGGAACTTGAGATAAAAAAGAGTGTAGACTCACTTGCTACACATTGGTCAATAGAGGTAGGGGAGCAACAAAAAATAACCCTACTATCCTGCTATGACTTGTAGGTTTTGCCACATAAACTACAAGCTAAGAAATTATATTTATTGGGGGTGTGAGGAAACTCATATGAATATTATAATCATATTGTGGGTCTATTTCCATAGGTTCACTTACTTCCTCAATTATATAAGTCCCTAGTTCTGCTCCTAGTTGGCAAGGAGGCCTACGATTTGGTGTTGAAATCCATTATTCACTATCAATTTTATTTACCCCTTCTTATATGATATCAAGATAATATTAGATCCTCTAAGCTATTATCATGGACATACCCACCTTGAACATTCAAATGACAACCTCAATTTCATCTTCAACATTCATGAATATGGAATCATGATTATACCAAAGGTGTCCATAGGAGATCTTAATTTTTATCTCATATTTTTTTAGGTGCTCTCTAACATTCTTCCTTGGATCCCAATATATAAATGGTGTCATCTTCAAACCATAATGTATTTTGATTCTACCAATAGATTTGAGGTGTTCCCATTTTGTGTACTACATGCAACAAATTATGAGAGGGGTTGAATTTAGAGCCCCTTGCTTGGCACCCTTAAGTTGGACATCTACACTATCAACTAACTATGTAACGATTCTTTTTTAGCCACCTTGTCTGAAACATTATGTGGAAAACAAAGAGGCTTTGACGTAGTGTCCTAAATTTTAATTATGATGCACTTAGGGTAATACCAATAATCACCTATTTTCTTGATGTTTTTCTTGATATGTTTAGATATCTTGGTTATATTCTTCCCATATATAGCCTTATATACCATAGGGTAGAATGTCTCTAAGTTCCTCTGAATCTTCTTTCTAAATCTATACACATGAAGGATGTTGAATTGATCACACAATTTATTATTAGGATATTTTATGGAGGGTGCCCAAGGTTCTCCATAAGAAGGGTGCACTGTGACAACTATGGTATTTAATACATAAGACATGATGTAGAAATTTACATCTTGCAAGTTGGCTGGGTTTCTAATTTGATGTATTAAATTGAAATTAATGATTTCTTCAAGGGTAGTAGCCTTGTTTGAACTCAAAATAATGTCTAATAACAAGACCCATATCTCATGGACATATGAAATGTTAGGGAAATTAGACAACTAGTTAAACAAATCCATAACAATTCTTATCCCTAGCCTAAAAACAACTATGTGAAGGGAGGAAATTGGGCCTTTAATTGCAAAGCTATTTGGGTTGTTAGTCATTTCAATTTATCAGGGATTGGATTTGTAGATAACCATGAATTTATCATAGATTAATCGTAGGTTATTTATAAAATAAGGATCCTATAATATTTTTTAAAAGCATTGTGACCAATATAAGCCACATGAGTGTTATTTAACCTAAATTGTAATATTTAATAAATTTTAGAGTAAATCAATGTAGGGTATTACCTCAAGTTTTACGAAAATATTGTGTAGACTTACTATGAGATGATCCTTCCTGAAAAAAATAGAAGATAATTGAAAATACACAAAATAAACTATGAAAATCAACAATATATCAATTCAAATAAACATAAATGAATTACAATAGCTAAATTGCAGAATCACTGGCCTTTTCGAGGGGGCAACCTCCTTTGAGAAAGCTCAATTCAATACAATTTGTGGATGCATTCATACTTGACTAAGCTCCTATTTAATGTAATCTATCACTAAATAACTACTACTCCTCATGAACGTGGGATTAATAACTACTATTACACTATTACATTCTACTATTATAATAAGCTTGAGGGATGACTTATAAAGCATATGTATCCATAGCCTTTTATTAAATAACCAAACTACAAATAGATGGTTAGGATGAAGGGTCCTAACATGATCTCCCTCTTAAAATATTTGACCTCAAAGATTGAAGTGAGGAAACTATTATTGAATGGAAATAAGAGGTTCCCAAGTCACATCTTGTGGTTGCATCCCTTACCACTGGATGAGAACTTTAGTGATGACCTAATTGTAGAGGGAGTGAGAGAAATTTTTGATGATAGACTTTGGTTGTAAAATGAAAGACACTTTTTCATCATGTTTGGGAAGAACTGTCTATGTGTCGACATTACATCCAAGTACCTTCTTTAAGTAAGAAACATGAAAAATAGGGTTGCTACTTGTTGAAAAAAAAATGAAGATAGGTTTCCAAACATTTATTGAAAATCTCATTCTGGCCATCAATCTATGGATGATATCCTGAGCTCATTTTCAATTATGTACCCAAAAATTTGAAGAGTTCTTGCCAAAAATGGCTTGTGAAGGTAGGATCTTGATCTGAGATAATAGAGGTAGGAACACCATGGAGTCTAAATAATTTATTAATAAATAACTAAGCAATAATGGAATCAATTTAGGGATGGGCTAGAGCATAGAAATGAGCATATTCAGAAAGGCGATCAACTACAACAAGAATCACTAACTTACCTTTATATTTTGAGAGACCATCAATAAAATCTAAGGGAATGTCTATCCAAATATGTGTTAGAATTGAAAGTTGTTTGAGTAGACCAGGTGGAGTGACTATCTTTCCTTTATTACATTAACAAATATCAAATTTTGTAAAAAAGGTTTTAATATCTTGCTTAATTCTAACCCAAAAGGAATTATGGTGAAACCACTCATATGTTCTTAGAAACCCTGGGTGTCTAGTCAAAGTGAAAGCATGTAGCTCTTATAAAATGGCATGTTTGAACTTGGATCTGGCTGTCCACAAAAGGTGACTTTTATATCAAAATGTCTATCCATCCCAAATATAGTTAGGTTTAGTAGATGTATCAACAAATAGTTGAATAATGAGCTGGTGGGTTGAGATGTCATTATGCCATTCTTTTTTAATATCATGGAGCCATGTGGAAATGGAAACAAATATGACACATAGGTGCACTGGGTCTTCAAACTAGTGAGAGAGAGCATCAACCACCACATTTTCCTTAACTTTTTAATAACTAATATCATAGTCATATCACATGAGTTTAGATACCCATTTTTGCTAATCTTGGGAAGATACCTATTGTTCTAAAAATTATTTGAGACTTTGATGGTCTATTTTCATACAAAAAGGTTAGCTAATCAAGTATAGATGCCATTTGTGAATTGCATGGAAAATAGACATCATCTCCTTATCATATGTGGAGCATGCCAAATTTTTCCCAATGAGTGCCTTAATAGTTAAGGCAATGGGATGATCTTGTTAAATGAGTACCACACCAAGACTCATGCCACATGTATCAAAATTAATAATAAATGGCTATGAGAAATCAGGCATGGCCAAGATGAGGGTGGTGTACATTGCTTGTTTTGGGCTATTGAATGTTGTAGTAGATGTAGGTGTCCATACAAAGGAGTCTTTCTTGAGCATAGCCATTAGTGGTGCTATAATTTTTTCATAATCCTTGACAAATTTCTTGTAGTACCCTGCAAGACTAAGGAATCCCTATAGACTTTTGAGTGTGGAAGGTGTCGACTAGGTTGACATAGCTTTAATTTTGGTGGGGTCAACACAAACACCATCATAATAAATAATATATCCTAAGTACTCAACTTATGATTTCCTAAAATAACATTTGGAATGTTTAGCACATAAGTGGTTCCACCTAGAATGACTAAAGTTGTATCTAAGTGGTGAAGATGATCCTCCCATGTATAGTTGTATATGAGTATGTCATCAAAGAAGACCAAGATAAAATTACGTAAGAATAGTTGAAATACTTGGTTCATTAAGCTTTGGAATGTGGAGGGGGCATTGGTAAGCCCAAATGGCATGATGAAGAACTCATAATGATCATCATGTGTGTGAAATGCTATTTTGGGAATGTCTGCATCATGAACATGAATTTGATGATAGCTAAAGTGGAGGTCCAATTTGGAGAAAAATCATGCACCATGTAGTTCATCGAGAAGCTCATTAATGACTAGAATGGGGAATTTTTATTTGATTTTTAGCTTGTTCAAGTCTCAATAGTCAATGTAGAGTTGCCAGGAACTATATTTATGAATGATCAAGACCGGTGAAGAATAGGGACTAGTGATGGGTCGAATGATGCTTACTTCAAAAATTTCATGAACAATATTTTCAATATTGGCCTTGTGATGAAATGGGTAGCGGTAGGGCCAAATTTTGGGGGTATACTGCCAGGGAGAAGTTGAATATGATGGTCTTTAGGGAAGTGGGGTGGTAATCCTGTTGGTTTCATAAACATAGCTGCATGCTTGACCAAAATGTCTTACAAATCTGAAGGTTGGCTAGAATCTTCTGGAAGAGTAGTGTGTAAGGGGAACAAGTGGGCAATGATGCCATGAGACTCACATTTAAGAAGTTTCTCCATGTGGTGAGAACTGATAACAATAGTAGAGCTAGGAAGAAGGCCTTGTATAGTGTATTGATGACCATTCTTAGTGAACTACATCTATAGTTTAGAAAATCCCAAAGAATGGGACCAAGAGTGCATAACCATTGGGCACCCAATACAACATCACATCTACCTAAGGACAAAGAAAACATATTAGCCCTGAGGTTATAATCACCCATAGAAATGTGAAAATTATAGTACTTGCCTTTATAGGGCAAGGTTCCACCATTGGCAATCATTATTTCAAAGCTAAGATAAGGGTGGATAAAATAGTCTACTTGTTTATCCAATTGAGATTCAATGAAGTTGTGAGTGCTGCCAGAATTGATGAGAATGGTGAGTGGTTGTTTCTTAAAAAACCCTTTCACACACATTATGTGGGGAGTGGTGAATCCTACCAAAGCATGCATGGAGATCTCAGGAGAAGAATTTGAAATCTCAAAATCATCATCTACTAGTGTGATCTCCTCGGTGGCATCCTCATAATCTTCTATATCTAGTGGAGAATCAACATCTAGTAGATACAATTTTTTCTCTATGCATTTATGCCTGAGAACCCATTTAGCATCACAATTATAACAAAGACCTTTTTCATGATGTGCATGAATTTTAGCTCTTGTGACATGTTTGATGGGGGTTGTCCTTGTGTTGGGCTATTGGAAAGAAGGCTTGGAGGGTGCCCAATTAGAAGTGCAATGTTGGGAGGTGATTTTTTCTTCAACAAGCTTGGAGAGACCCAAGGCTACCATCATGGTTTGAGGTTGGAACATATTGACCTTGAAGAAAATGGGCTCTTTGAGGCCACTGATAAAAAAATCTTGAAGAAGTCATCTAATAACCCTTCAGTATGATTATATAGCTTCTCAAATTCAATTTGATAATCACAAATAGTGCATGTCTACCGAAGTTTGGTGAGGGTTCTCGTACAATCCTTGAATGGTGATACCATTGGAGTGCCTCTTGCTCCAAGTGGAAGGAATAAATATTGACTTTATTGATGTGATAAGTATTATGAAGGTTAAAGTATTTCTCAACATGATAGATCCAACTTTTCAGGTCTGTACCATTAAACCTTAGAAATTCTAGTTTGGGCCCACATGGTGGGTGGGTGGATGAAAAAGTATATTTGGAAGAAGACTCCTTATGTAATTTGTTGAGCAAAAGGTCATGGGTATCATTCAATCCACACACCATATTAGCTAAGTCAGTGACCCGCACCATCAAAGTTATAATTTCTTCCTCCATGATCTTGGTGCCTATACGTGTGACTACCATAACCTGTGATTTTCTTTTGAAATGGGTGGGAAAATGAAAGCTAAGAAAATTTTAGTATGGGAATTTTGTTATTTGGACAAAATCGAGAGGGGTAAAGGTAACTTTACTAAGTTTTTTGGATAGGAGTATGATTGACAAAGATGAGTGTAATTTTGGAAGGGAAAATGGAAAAAAAAATTAGCAAAGATATATGAAGAAGTAGAAAAGGGAGATGAACATTGTGTAAAATTTTTGAGGGAAATGGACAAAAAATGAAGTTATGAGAAAACCCAAAAAAAGGGAAAAATGAGATTTATAGGAATTCGAGGTAGAATTGGGAAATGGGACCTCAAGGAAAAAAATGTGGAGAATTGAATTTCAGGTGTCTTGGTAAATTTTGAGAAGAAATGGGGATACAAATGGGGAGATATTGCAAAAAAAAACAAAAATTTCAAACACCTGGTTTCTAGTTTTCTATTGCTCTACTGAGGTTTCTACTTTCTGCTCTGCTGAGGTTTCTAGTTATTTGTTGCTCTGCTAAGGTTTTTGGTTTCTACTCTGTTAAGGTTTCTTGTGTTTTTATACTCTATTGAGGTTTCTAGTTTTCTAATCTACAAATAGTTTTCAAAAACTTATACGGTTTTATAAATTGCTCTGCTCTCTGATCTGTCTGGTAGAAATGGACCCCAAGTTTGAATAATTGTCTAATTTTTTTTTGAAATCTATTTAGCCACCAATGCCATTTAAGTGAGTACCACTCTCTAGAATTTTTTTGGCCACAAATTTACCTCTTAATGATAGCTCTTGGTTTTCCTCATGGGTGGGAACTAGTCAATCAAGAAGGGGTCATTATCTATTTCACTGGCAGGTTATCTTAATGGGCCAACTACTTTAGGGTTCCTATGGTACTACTCATATTTTTATGGATTCTACCCAAGAACTTCCCATAGATATGCAGATAGGTTTCACCTTGATCTGAAATAGAAGATAAAATCTAGAGCAAAACACAGTCACAATATGGTAGAGCAAAAAATCATGATATTTGTTGATGACCTATTGCTAAAATTAAACTACATATCTAGACTATCACACAAGAGGGCTGGGAATGGATTTTTTACTAATTTATGATCACCAGGGTCCAATAATTATGATAAAGTGATAGCATATGGTGGGTAGCAAAAAAATCTCCCTGGAAAGTGCTCTAATACCAGATGAGATGATCCTTCTTAAACAAATTAGAATATAATTACAAATACACAAAATAAACTATGAAAATCAACAATATATTAATTCAAATAAACATAAATGAACTATAATATCTGAATTGTAGAATCGTTGGCCTCTTTGTGGGGGCGACCTCCTTTGATCAAGCTCAATTCAATACAATTCATGGATGCCTTCATACTAGACTAAGTTCCTATTTAATGTAATCTATCATTAAATAACTACTACTCATGAATGTGGGATTAATAACTACTATTACACTATTACATTCTACTATTATAATGAGCTTGAGGGATGACTAACAAAGCATATGCATCCATAGCCTTTTATTAAATAAATAAACTATAAACAGATGGTTAGGATGAAGGGTCCTAACACACTATCAGGATAGCCAAGATGTCACTTTTTAAATTTTTTATAAATAAGGATGGTGGGTCCCCTATACGCATGACTCTATAGCATCTACTTGTTCCCATATGGTTGAATAGTCTTTAAACTTTCCCTGTAATGCTACTACATCAAATACCATATCCATGTATTTTGTCATGCTAAAATTGAATATGTAGAGGGATGAGGAGTGTAAGATGATGAATCCATTGAAAATTTAGGAGTAATCTATGTTATTTGGAAAAAATTAAGTCTTTTAATCACTTTAGAGCTTAAATTCATAATTTACACACAATAGTAAGAAGGCAATGAGATCAAATCAAGTTCTTGCAAAACAAAAATATGTTTTAGACTAGTACGCTCTAAAAATTGAATGCATTTATTTGAAAATTCATGTGGATTAAATGCATTAATAGTTTTAACTCCATTCCCTATCTACTCTTTCCTTATTTGAATTTTGATTTTACAATATTAGATATCATATATTAAATTGTCACATGTCATCATTTTGTTTCTTCTGAGTGCCTCATCATATTAGTATGACAAATGTCTTCTTCTTACAATTTTAGAACTTTTATTTCATTATTTATAATTACTTTACCTAGTCTTGAACACATGGCTACATGTGACTCATTCACTAGGTGCCAAGTTTTGTTCCTTTATACTTTGCTTCTTCAAGCACATGCTATCATGATAGTGATAATTGGCAGGATCTTGATGATCGAGTGAAAAACCCTTTGTTGTATGCCATGTAATCCATGAATTAGTATTATTATGACACATGGAATAATCTAGATGATCTGGAGGGTCTTTAAACTCTAAATCTACTCCACACTATGTCAGACTGTAGGTTCCCAAGATGATGCCATGTGGATGAATCTCACTGCTTTGTTCACCTGAAAGACCATACAATATATGATACTAACATCAGCTATGGGTTATTATGATGATGACATTTGGCACAATATCAAGTACTCAAAATATCATTGAACTTGGTGGATAGTTTAAATTTTATTTGTCTAAGATGAGTGAGATAATGACACTTGGCAATATCTCACTGCTCTGCTTTCTTGGATGATTTCGTGATGTGTACTTTCTCTTTGTACTATGGGTAAGATAAATGATGACACATGGTGCAATCTTAGTGAATTAGAGACTCAGAAGGTTTCATAATTTTCTCAAGTGCTAAGTAGATCTAGAAAATCAAGATGGTGACACTTGTCATAATCCCAATGACTCAAAAAAATGAAGACTTAGTCGACCATCAAAGGCTGTGAATATGCAAGATAATGATACTTGGCATGATTGTATGAGCTCAAAGAATTACCATAGATGAAATGGAAAAAATATTGATTGTGAAATAGCCTTCATAATATTAAAACCAAGTATACATGCACTAAAACATGACACAATTAGTCTCAGGGGTTACTCAAAATGCTCATTTTAAAATTCAAATATTTTCAAAAGGAATAGAACAACATTTCAATTTTATTTTTTATATAAATCAACATAATACCTAAAATAACAAGTTAACCTTAATATTTATGAAATATTTAAATATTTGGATTCTAAGATTATTTTGTCAATGGACCAGTTCTTTAGACTTTGTCTTGGAGAAAATTTCTAGCTAAGTTGGTGCCTATTTGACATAATCAAAATGGGGTGTGTTGGGGTACAACAATCACTTGTCCAATTTTTTCTCATCTTGTCAATATTGTCAAAAGGATCCCCAAATCATTCCTTTTATCTTTTTGCATGCATTATGGACAAGTCTATAACGTATGTATAGTTCTGGGCCCATAGACCTATCCGTGCAATGTGGGCATGTCCAAGCATAATTTTTAGAGTTATTTTAAGTTACATTTCATTTGAATCTTTATTTTAATCTCTTTGAGTCTTTTTGGGTCATATTTTGTGTGTCAATGAGTCTTCTAATTCATAATCAAAATCTATAAAATATAAATCTACTATAACATGTTTTGGATGTAAATTCATACTTTCAAGAGTTAAAAAAAATTATACTTCCCATTTTCAGGGTTGCTAAAGCTAGATTAAAAATTTACAAATGTTGAATTTATTTTTGCATGCTTGTGCCAAGGGAAAAACATGAGAAGGAACATATAGACTTGCATTCTCAATTTCACACATACACATTAGTGGGAGAAATACATTTGAGTTCGAGCCTTCTGATGTAAATTAATACTTTCAAGAGCTAAAAAATTTATACTTCCCATTTTTAGGGTTGTTAAAGCTAGATTCAAAATTTACAAAGGTTGGATTCATATTTGCATGCTTGTGCCAAGGGTAAAATATGAGAAAGAGCATCTAAACTTGCATTCTCAATTTTACACATACACATTAGTGGGAGAACTACATTTGAGTTTGAGCCTTTTTTAGAGTATTGAAAATGCAGTGCATTGCTTGGTCAATCAATGGGGATTGACCAAGGTCAGTTAAACTCAATCATTTTTTTGAATAACCACCTATCTAATATTGAATCAGTTTTTATATAAGAACTAGGGTTTCATATTGTAGGTGTCTCCATGTGATATTTTAAATGTGACATAATATTAACAATCTTAGTGAATAAAGGTGAAAACTTTGTTAAATAGTTACATTTTCTTTATTTTCACTTTGAATAAGTTTGTAGTAAAAAAACATGACCAACTTATCCTACTATCTAGGGAATGCAAACCTGTCCATACATAGGCACAAACCCTATCTTTGAATTTGAATGATCATAGACCTTTATTGATGCATTTCATATGACTTTATTCAACCTCAGATAAACAGATCTTAGAATCTATGCTAAGTTGTCTTCTTCCTAGTGTTTTCCAAAAATAGCATATTACTATATCTATCAAGTTACAATATAAATTATTTTTAAAGTTTATATCTTTAACACTATAATTTATTCAATAATTTTATTCTAATTATATTCACATAATAAAAAATAAGGTAAAACATATTGGGGAAACCATTTGTTGCTTGAACATTGCAATGTTTTTTTTTTTAAAATTTTTGTTATAGGGTTTTAGTTTAATTCAATGATTGCCATACACTAAAAATATGATATTCATTTACTTGATTTGATTGAGCATTTCTATAAGATTTCACTTTGACCTAGGGGTTTCAGATTGAATTTCTGATTTTCATGTGCAAAAATATATTTTTCTATTTTCTTTAAAATATATTTTTTCTTCCTATAATTGTGTTTTAACAATTGTAAAAATCATAGGATTTGTCATTCTTAGAAAAGCAATCATCATTTTTACATGAGCACATACCTCATGGTATATAAAAAATGCATAGGTTTTTATTTTTTATCCATAAGAATCCTTTCAAACATTTATTTTTCTAGTGTACCAATAACCGGTTAGTCGAGGGAAGTTATTCTCACCATATCTTACAGATGAGATAATACAGAAATGTGATGATGGAACCCTCCATAAACAGTGCCCCTTTGGGCCTTATTCACTATTTATGACTAGAATAAATATATTTGAGAGCCTAAAAATAAAACATACATGTCCAATAAATCTACCACAACTACAATCTATTCTTAGCTAAACTTGAAAACTTTCTGTAAGGTATCCAAACAATATATCTTGTGCAGTGTTATCCCATCTATGTGCAAACATATACAGATGTGCCTAATCACCACATGATATACCTAAAATATATATAATAAAAATATGCTCATATTCTCATAAATGTAATAATTTGGCTATGTCAAATCCACCAACAAATCCCTCTCGTGTAAACTGATGTAGCTCCTTGTATAAGTGAGCCAATATCATCTAGCCCATCATGATAACTCCGATAAAATGATTAAAAATATTAAAAAGATTAATTATTTTCAATATATGAAAATAACTAAAAATATGGATTTTTGTAACATAACAATAGTGGTGCATCCTCAACTTACAAGCCAACCTCCACCTACTTGAATCAGGTCAGTCCAAGATCTCTTTTATGTGGCATTTATCTCAACCATAGCTCAAAATCATAAATTAATGTTATGAAAATGAATTAGGAATTTATTTTCAACTAAAATATTTAAATAGGATGAATGTTTTTCAAATATTTCAACAAATCCATTTCAATTTTGTATGCATGATATCTCGAGCGATACTTATCAAAATTACTCCATGTTTGATGTGTTGGACTACACACAATATTCTAATATTTCCATCATGATGCAGGAACATCACTCCACATGCTAAATTTTGGTTTATTTTCATTATTTTTAATACCAAGGAGGATATTATTAGTCTCTAAGATCATTTATGAGTCATTTATAGGTCTTAGTTGTTCATAAAATTTGATTTTAAGCCTTCTAGGTATTTTTTTGCCAAAATGCCAAATTCAAAAATTTGAGTGTTTTTCTATAGTTTTGAGGTCTAAATCATGATTTTGGTAGGTTAAAAAGTTGGATCCTATTTTTTTCAGGTTTATAAAAGGTGTGAGGATGTTTTCAAGTGTTTGGCCACCTTTGTGGTCGTATGTGTTATGTTCAAACTACTTGTAGCGACCAAAGAAGCAACTCGTTTATACATAAGCCTACGATGGAGGAAAACCAGAAGTAGTTAGAGATTTTAAAGGAACTTAAAATGGATAGAAAGTATCAAATGGTTCATTATTTAATTTATTAATAATGTGGTAAGATCTAATAAACAATAAAGAAGGTTTAAATTTCTTGAAGAAGATTGTTTGCCAAAAATTATGTGCATGTTTGTGAATAATATGGATGTAAATGCACGAAAACAACTCTTGAAATATATTTTTATTGAATTTTGAATCCTTTTAAGATAAGTTACATACCTTTTGTTGTCTTATTACTATAATGAATAAATGATCATTCATCTATAGGTAGACAAAGGGAAAACTCAGGCTTAAGGACAATTCTGTGTTGTCACAATCAAGGCTTTAGTAAATTAAGGTAATTATTTTGTAGGTATTGGATATTGGTTACAAGTATAATGATAAGTATTATAATCCTAAAAAAATCTTGTGAAGACAAAAACCCCTTTAAAGAACCCAATCCCCTGCATTCCGAGTACAATCAAGGTGAGAATTTAAATTTCTGAGTTTATTTGCCATTGAAGTATGTGTTACTCCATCTAAAAAAGGTGTATTTGGTTGGAATATATATTTTAAAAGAGTTTTTAATCCTTGAAACATCTTTTTGATCTTGAATTCTTCAAAATGTCACCTATCGGCTTGTGTAGAAATCTAGTTTAGGATTTTTAACCATTTCTTGATTTAGGTATCTAGACATTATTTCAGACCTTTAAATTTGACATGGAGTTTGAGTTTAATGTCCTTAAATTTAATAATTTTTTTTATTTGAGTATTGGAACATGTGAAGTATTTAGGATCCTAAACTCGGTTTTGTAGTCCAAGAGACCTAATTGAGGCCTTATTTGAGGAAGGTCAAGTTGAATAAGTGTGTCTACATTAAGATTTGGATCTTAAAACTTTATAGAGAGTTAATATCTTAATGGGTATCTAAAATTATAATTTGGTTATCTTAATCCTATATTTACTTGTCAAACCACCTAAAAAAGTGCCTTAGGAGGGCTATAATAAAAAAACCTAATTATGAAGAGACAATATGAGTTAGTGTACATCCCTTGAGAGTCGAGTGTGAAACTTTGTATAGAGTAAAAATAAGATAATGGGTATTTGGAATGTGTATTTTTTTTAATAGAACCCTTGTGCATTTCTCAAACCAATTAGATTTTTCCTTTTGAAGGATTACAAGGAGTTAATCTTAATTGAAGAAATTTGCCATGTGATTTGATTATCTCTCTCCCTTTGCATCAGAGCATGTTGGGTAATTGAAATAAGCTTAAATAAAGATGACACTCTTTGAGGATAAGAGTGAATTATTTGTTTGTTTCTCAGTTATAGTGAAGAAGCTAGAATGCCACCTAGGAAGAACCCAAGAGGAGGTGAAAGAGCAGGTATCCAAACAGGAGATGCAATTATGGAGGAATTAAGAAATATAAGAGTTAATTTTGATGCAAGGTTAACATTAATAGAGTAAAATCAAAGAAGAGGAGTGGTAACAGGGGATGTCAATGAAATGAAAGAAGAACCACATATACTAGAAGAGGAAGAATAAAAAGTGGAGTGAGAGGAAGAAGGAATAAATAGGTTACTAAAAGTAATCATGGGACATGAGTCTAAACCCAAAATATAACTTCCCACATATGTAAGTAACCTTGATGGAGAAGAGATTATTTATTGTATTAGAGTGTACCATATAAGAACAAGGTGAAGTTTGCTTGCACTAAGCTAAAAGGACATGTGAATTTTTGGTGGGAATATGTGTAGGATGAAAGGATAAAGAAAGTTAAGTCCAAGATCAAATATTGGGATATATTGGTAGCTAAATTGAAGGCAAAATTCTTGCTGAGTGAATATCACACTAAATTATTCAAGAAGTTGTAGAATTTGAATCAAAGGAGATGGGTGTTAAGGAATATAACAAAGGATTTTACAAGTTGACCATCAGATCAGGTCATGTGGAATAAGATATGGAGAAGATAGCTAGGTATCTCAATGCCCTAAGATATAAAGTTTTAGATGTACTCAGTTTGGTAAGTCCAAGAACACTTGAAGAATGTCACCAATATGACTTGAAATCAAAATACAAGTTGAATAAAAGACAAACACAATAAAATAGGGGCAAGGGAAAAAATTATATAGGTAAAGGTCAATAAGGAGGAAGAAGCACATCAAAATAAATAATTCAGAACCTAGTACATCTCAAAAACATGCACCCAATTCAATAGGTGGTTTTATAGGAAGGATACCATAATTCAAAGGAGGATACACACAATGGGGTAGAGGTTTAAGTGGATTCACTGATAAGTGTTTAAATGTAATAAGTTTGTTGGTCATAGGTTTTAGAAATGTACAAAGAATGCTCAAACTAGTGGATCAAGAACTAAAAATAAAAAGCAAATAGTTCAAGGAGATGCAAAGAGTGTGGATTATCCATATCATGTTGAGGAACTAGAAGTGGGTGAATATTTGATTTGGACAACACTTCAGGCAATGATCTGGGCAACACTTCAGGCAATGGTCCTACCCCAATTGGTGGCAAAACTTTTGTGAGCCATAACTTTTAAACCATAGCTCCATTTGACTCCCCATTTGAATCATTGGAAGGATAAGAATGAGAGGAATGCATGAGATGGCATGAGATTTTTTAGATGGGTTTTAACCCCTGGAAACCAAATAGAAGTGTCCTAAATTTTAATTTTAGTAGTGTAGTCTAAAAATAGTAGTTTTTAAAAATAGTAATTTCTCGAATTTTGTGTTGTTGTAATTCATGGAAGTTGAACCATTTCATCTCCCTCAAGATTGGTGACCTTCCAAATCCTCCTCCTGCCTTCAAAAATATGTATAAATATATATATAGCCTAAAAAGGAAAACAAACATCTCTTCCCAGAGATAGGCATATGTTATATTGGCAATTTTGAGCAATAAAACATCTCTTCTCAGAGATAGCATTGTTATTTGTGTTCTTGAAATATTATTCAACCAAGACTTAAAAGTTTTGGATCAACATTTGTTGATGATAAGATTAATGATCAAACCACCTAAGGAGAAGGAGAATGCTCAAAGAAAGACTCTATTTAATACAATATGTAAATATCAAGGTAAGTGATGCAAATTGGTCATTGATTCCAATAACACAAATAATCTAGTGGAAATAGAGATAGTAGATAAACTTGGATTGAAGAGGATACCACATCCAAATACCTTCAAGGTATCATGGATGAAAAATTGGTAACAAGTTCTTGTAAATGAGCAATGTTGGGTAGAATTTTAGATGGGAGGATACAAGGATAAGGTATTATGTGACACAATGCCAATGGATGTGTGTCATGTGCATCTAGGGAGGCCTTGGAAATATGACAAAAAATATACACATGATGGTATAATGAATATATATACCTTGGAGAATGATGGAATAATCCATACATTACTTCCTCTCAAAGAATAAAACCATGGACAAAGGACCAACACAAGTGTCATGATGGTAAGTGAAAAAGAGTTCTTATACACTATGAAAGAAGAAGAATTGGTTTTTGGAGTTGTGATTAAACCAAGGAATATTGTAAAAATCACTAAGATAAATGAATTACCTGAAGAGGTGAAAGATATGTTTAAGGATTATGATGATATAGTGGTGGATGAACTGCCCAATAAACTGCCACCTATTAGGCACATCAGTCATCACATTGAATTTGTACCAAGTGCTAGTTTGCCTAATAAGTTTGCATACAAGATGAATCCACAAGACAATGCATAAATCAAGAAACAAATACAAAACCTCTTGGATGAGGGATTGATCAAGGAAATCCTCAACCCATGTTTAGTATCAGCTATACTAGTTCCTAATAAAGGAGATTATAATACGTTTAAAAATTTAAGAGCAATAAATAAGATAACCATAAGGTACAAGTTTCCCCTTCTAATAATTGAGGATTTGATGGAATATTTGAGTGGTTATAACTAATTTTTAAAGATATATCTTAAGAGTGTTTATCACCAAATAAGAATAAGAGAAGGAGATGAATGAAAGACTGCCTTTAAAACAAATGAGGGGTTGTATGAATGTCTTGTCATACTATTTGGTCTTACTAATTCCCCAAGAACATTCATGAGACTCATGAATGAGGTTTTAAATCCTTTCATTGGTATGTTTGTGATTGTATATATAGTTGACATTTTGATTTATAACCCTATAAAAAGGAGCATATTCAACACTTGAGAATGGTTATGCAAAGGTTGCATGAGAAAAGGTTGTTGATTAACCTCATGAAATGTTTGTTCATGAAGACAGAGCTTGTTTACCTTGGTTTTGTGATCTCTCAAGGTGTGTTTAAGATAGATAAATATAAGTTGAAGGCTATCATTGAGTGGCCTACTTTAAGAATATTTCATGGCTTAGATAACTTCTATAAGAAATTTATCAAAAACTTTAGGGGGATTTGTGCACCCATTATTGATACTATTAGAGGGGATAAGAATATGTTTGTATGGATTGATATAGTTGAGAGAAATTTTTAATTTTTGAAGAAAAAAATAAAAGAACAACCAGTGTTGGTACTTCCTAATTTTAACAAGGTGTTTCATGTTGAGTCTGATACAAGTGGAGTGGATATTAGAGCTATCTTAAGTCAATAGGGTATACCTATAGGTTATTTTATTTGAGATACCTAGGAAAAATGGAGAAAAGAAGTGTTGAGGGAGAGAAGTTTGCCATTTCCATGTAAGAGGTGCATGAGCAAGTGAAGAAGCAGTTAGAGATAAGTATGAAAAAGTAAAAAAAATATGATGATTTGAAGATAATAGAGGTCAATTTTTATATTGGATATATGGTATTGGCTCACTTGAGGAAGAAAATATTTCTAAAAGGTGAGTACAACAAACTAAAGATGAAGAATATTAACCCATGCAAGGTCATAAGGAAGTTTTATAATAATGCTTATGAATTAGAGTTGACTAGTGGAATAGGGATATATATTATATTCAATTTTGTATATTTATATCCATACAAGGAATGATATATTCAAGATCAACTAGTTGGAAGTCAAAACACAATAGTTGAAGAGTGGGCAAATCAACTAGCACATGAAAAGCAAGAAGAACTTGAGCTTATCTTGGACAAGAAAGTTGTAAAGAGAAAAAGAGGTAAAGAGTAATACTATTACTTAGTGAAGTGAAAACATAATATTTTAGAGTATTAAACTTGGATGATGATAAAAAAAATCATCAAACATGGAGTTACACTTGAAGACCTCATGAATAGGAGTTCATCAGTCAATTTCTTATTCCTAGACAGTATGATGCAGGAACATCACTTAATATGCTCAATTTTGGTTTGTTTTCATTATTTTTGAGTCTTAGGATGGTATTATTAATATATAATATCATTTAGGAGTCATTTATAGGTCTTAGTTGTTCATAAAATTTGAATTTGAGCCTTCTAGGCATTTTCTGCCAAAATGCCAAATTCAAAAATTTGAATGTTTTTCTATAATTTTGAGGTCTAAATAATGATCTTGATAGGTTCAAAAATTGGATCTTGGTTTATTTAGGTGTATAAAAGGTGATATTATGTTTTATAGTGTTTGGACACCTTTTTGGTCTTATGTTTTATGTTCAAACTACTTGTAGCTTCGAGAGAAATAACTTATTCATGCATAAGCCTATGTTGGAGGCAATCAAGAAGTAGTTAGATATTTTATTGGAACTTAAAATGGATAAAGAGGTTATAATGAGTCATTATTAAATTTATGAATAATGTGGTGAGGTCCAATAAACAATAAATAAGGTTTAGATTGCTTGAATAAGATTGTTTGCCAATAATTCTGTGCATGTTTTTGAAGAATATGGATGTAAATGCATGACAACAGCTCTTGGAATATATTGTTATTAAATGTTGAATCCCGGTAAGAGTAATTACATATATTTTATTTATTTATTAATATATTGGATAAAGTATCATTTATATACAGGTGGGAAAATGGAAAACTTAGGCTTAAGGATAATTATGTGTTGTCACAGTCAAGGCTTTAGTGAAGTAAGGTAATTATTTTCTCTTCTCATGAAATTTAATGATTTTAAAGGTATTTGATAGTGGTTAAAATTTTAATGAGACTTATTTAAATCCTAATAATCTCTTTTGAAGACCAAAACCCCTAAAAAAAACTCCAATTATACCTACACAGTCCTGTACCTTGCATTTTGAGTATAGTCAAGGTGAGAATTTCAAGTTCTGAGTCTATTTTACATTGAAGTGTGTGTTAATACATTTAAAAAATGTGTATTTGTTTGTAATAGACACTTTAAAAGAGTTTTTAATCCTTTAAACATCCTTTTTCTCTTGAAATCTATAAAAAGTCACCTCTCGACTTGTGTAGAAACCTAGTTTAGGGTTTTTGACCATTTCTTGGTTTAAGTATCTAGACATTGTTTCAGACCTTAAAATTTGACCTGTAGATTTATTTTAATGTCCTTAAAGTGAATCAAACACTTTCTTGGAGTCTTGTCATGTGTGAAGTATTTAAGATCCCAAACTCAGTTTTGTAGCCCAAGAGATCTAATTGAGGCCTAGTTTGAGGAAGGTCATGTTGAATAAGTGTGTCGACATTAAGATTTGGCTCATAAAAATTTGTATGGAGTTGAAATAAATTAATGGGTATCTTAAAAAAAATACATTTTTATCTTGATCCTCTATTTAATTGTCAAACCACTTAGAAGAGTGCCTTAGAGGGGCTACAAAAAAGAGACCTAATTGTGAAGAGACAATGTGAGTTAGTGTACTTCCCTTGATATTTTGAGTGTGAAAATTTGTAAAGAGTTAAAATAGGATAATGGGTATTTGGAATAGGTCTTGTTTTGACTAGAACCCTTGTGCATTTCTCAAACCAAATGGATTTGTCCTTTTGAAGGGCTACAAGGAGTTGGTCTTAATTGAAGAAAGTTGCCAAGTGATTTGATTATCTCTCTCCCTCTACATCACATCATGCCTAAAAACCATTTTAAAAATTTCAAATTTAGTGTTTATTTTTCTATACATGGATCATACCACATATTCTTTACTATCTCTAGATTATTCTCTATAATTATTGCATTAAGAAATTAACATATGATACCCATAAATCTTTTTAACATACAATGAGATATTCATAAATTTTAAAAGTGGTCAAATTTCAAATATATTAAAACGATCAAATTCAACAATTATTTAATCCTTTTTTTTTCAATAATCAAGTTTATTTATATTTAGTTGTCATGATTCATTCAATATTCTCATTCCTCGCATCAAAAAGTGGGCATACATCGGGATTATTTAAAAACAATAATTTTTCACATAAAATATTATGGGATTACTCGATTTTAGCACTTATATAGGGTTTAGAATGGTTCAGATTATCTGCACTAAAAAATTATGACATGGTTTTTAACAAATTTATGATAGATTATACACACCGGTATAAATGTTGGGGGCATATGCCATGCAACTGCACTCCATCAGGGAAAGACAAGAACTATACATTATTAAATATTAGTAGAATCATACACATTTAGAAGTATATGAAATTCATATGCATATACAAAATAAAAGTTTCAAAGATTCAAAGTAATTCAAAAATCAAATGTTATAACAAAATACATATTTCAAATCGAAAGTGATTCAAAAAGTATATATAAGACATGTGCGCGTGCACACACACACAGATTGGAAAATTGACACATATTAAGGGGGTACATGCCATACATGTCCACTCAATTTACGAAGACTCGATTATAGATTCTTACACACTTGGGTGCATGTACATAGGTGTACGTAAATATGTACAAGAACAATATTACAATTTTTATTTACAGTTATAGTCAAGTATATATGCATGCCATTCCATGTCATTTAACAAAGATTTAGGGGGAATGATACTAGTTCATGCACATATATACAATTTTCAAATTCAAAAAGGAATGACGCTGGTTCATGCACGGGCACACACACACACATTTCAAATTCATAAATACATGATACTTGTTTGTGCACATATACACTACAATAAATATCAAAAATTCAATGGCAAAAAGGTTGTTATTTCACAAAGTATTTATTGACGCATGAAATAGGATTAAAATGCACCAATAGATTAAATATTTTATTTCTTTTTCATATGTTTTTATTGTCACTTGTCCACTTTTTGCTCATCCTATTAATATTTTCAAGGGGACCCCCAATTCCTTCCTTTATCTAGACAAATATGTCATTTTTGGACATGTTCAGGGTTGTAGACATGTTTATGAAATGTGGACATTTTAAGGTGTAATTGGCAAAGTTATTTCAGACCATGTTTAATTTGAATCTTTATTTTTATTTCTTTCAATATTGTTAAGTCAACTTTTGTACGCCATTATATCTCTTAATATAAAATCACAAAAAATTTATATATACAAATTTGTTATAAGATATTTTAGATTA
Source organism: Torreya grandis (assembly GCA_037957365.1). Lineage (NCBI taxonomy): Eukaryota > Viridiplantae > Streptophyta > Pinopsida > Cupressales > Taxaceae > Torreya > Torreya grandis. The sequence continues at coordinate 3,029,164 of JARHVA010000470.1, read as the reverse complement.
TACTTCATAATTTCAAAAACTAAACAAAAATTTATACTTTACATTTTCAAAAATTTATACTTTACATTTTCAAAGTTACTAAAAACTACATTAAAAATTTCTAATAGATGAATTCGTATTTACATACTTATAAAATAAGAGAAAAAACACGTAGATTTGTAGCCACAAATTCACATATATACATCAATTTAAAACCCTATGGACTCAATTTTGATGACTACGCACAACCTGTTTTATTATGGGTAAAAAAACGCTAAAAGTAGAAGAAAAGAAAAGAAACAAAAATTAGACGCCACCGTTTCTCCCGTGTTGATCCTCTTTTGTCAATATTCACATACATTAACCACCTCTCCATGAGCGAATACAGTCTTTTTCTTTGCTCATAATTACAATACACGTCACACAAAATAATGATGAGTTTGTAAGCCAAACGTCTCACGTTTTGAAAGGCTAATTCACATGGGAGCACTGCAATAAATGAATGGGAAAGATAAATACATGTGAACCATTTTTAAAAATAGTAGATTTAACTTAATAAATCAATATAACAGTTACTTCCAATCAGTGGCTCACACATATTGAGCTAAAAAGTTGATGGGTTCGCAGGTGACAAGCCATTTTTGTTTAGAAAAATGTAAGCGTGATACATAAGTTTTGCAATTTGCCCCTTTCCGTGTGAACCAGCGGTCACCTATTAAGGGAATTTCTTTCGTTTGGCTTTAGCTATTTTATTTATTAGGGTCGATAATTTTGAAGAAAAGATAAAAGAAAAAAATAAATGGATATTTGGGATTTTGTATTTGATTTTGTAGATGTTTTTGTAAGTATTAATTCAAGATGTTGGGATGATAAATTGAATGATATTTCACTTCTTTTTAATTATTTATTATAGTTTTTATTATTATTTTTTATTAAGAAGTGTTTTTATATATAAAATAAGATATGGTACAATGTTAATGATATAAAAAAATGGGTGGAAAAGTTAACTCTTTCAATAAAAGTCAAAAAAGTGGTCACAAAATAATCACACCAACAAAAACGTTATACCACATCAGTGATTGCCGATAAAGTAAAGAAAGCAAGGTACAAATAACCATACCGAGAACATTTAAGCAACAACAATAGCAAACATGGATGTTGGGGGTGGCGGAGGAGACGGCAGACCCTGAGGCTTATCACCCCATCCTTCCATGGTAGGACAATCCTTGTCAGTAGGTAAGGGCTCCCAGCGAGTGTTTTGATATGCTTCCAAAGTTTCATCTTAATTTCTTTCAAGATAAATAACCAAAGCCGGGCGTAGGAATTTGCTTTGGGGAGGTAGGCCCCAACCTCTGTTATCACCATCTTGAGATGGGGGAGGAGATCCCCAGCGCCTGCCATCACCTCTAGATCGGGACAAACCACTCGGGCCACCATGGTGAGGAGAAGGCTAGTGAGGTGGTGACCGTCATGGAGAGTAACTTCTATGTTTGGGTTTGGATCATTGTCATCGAGGCCCACATCCTCGTTCTTAGGGGGTGAAAGATGTCGTGGGGGTTCAGGAGGTTCTCTACTGACCGCAAACATAGCATTTCCCCAATAATCTAACAAATGATAGAGGTAGTTGAGCTCCAGATGGACCGTCTATTTGGCTTTGTATCTAAAGAGTAACATTAGAGAGAATAATAATTTTGTTAGAAATATAAAAATTACGTTTTAGCTCTTCATGATTAAAGCAAGCATAAATTCGAGCTTTCCAAATTTGAAACAAAATGTCAGCTCAAAATATCTGCCAAAAGTGATTATATTTTGCAGGCAAAAGAACCGAATCCCCCAAGAGAGCCATCTTCCATGTGAAAAATTTAGGATGAAAAGACTAAAAAAGGGAGTGTATCCAGTGCCATGCAAACTTAGCGTGAAAGCAAAACCGGAAAGGATGCTTAATAGTCTCTGGTTGTCAACAAACTGAGAAGATGGGGTTAGGCACACCAAGATACTTGATCTGGTTGCCCACAAGCAGGGCCTAGTAAAAAAGGCACCATAAAAAATGAGCTTTTTTGAGCTCAATATAAGCAGAGCAGATTGTGCTAAATCGTCGGAATTAGATCCCATCTATGAAATGAAGATTCCATTTGATATTAAGCATATCTACATTATTTTTTTAATAACTATCACTCTTATTTTTTCATCATTCTAGTTAAAAAATGATTCAAATTTTATTACATTTATGATGTAATATTTCTCAACTTTCACTAATAACTTTAGAGTGAGTACATTTTAAATATAATTAACTTTGTATCATATTGTTAAATAAATATAATTCAATACACATTTTGATCATTCTTTATTTTTCATTTTTTAAAAAAATTAGTTTTAATTTTAATACAAATGGAATATATTCATCCAACCATTTCATAATAAAAATTGCATAAATATTTGTAATTTAATTTTTTTAAAGAATTTTTTCTTCTTGAAAATAATTATTTGTGATTTTGATGACCAAAACCATTTAAATCATACAATTATAATTTAATTTAAAAGAACAAATTAAAACACAATTCATAAAAATAAATATAAAATATTGTCTTTCTAAATTTTAACAAATTTAAAAATTAAATTAATAGTGAAATTTGATACTTTTAAATTTATAATTAAAATGTGAATATATTTTTATTTATTTTATATAGTTTAATTCTTTTAAAATTTATATAATTAAATAGATGAGCTTATTTATTTTATAGAAGATGCTTTTCAATTTTTATATATTCTTAAAAAATATAAATAAAAGTTACATAATAATTAGTTTTTATTTTTATATTAAAAATTATTTATGATTGAATTTATAAATAAATTTGTAATGTAAATTTAATATATCATTATTTTTATATTAAAAATTATTTATAATTAAATTTATAATGCAAATTTGTAATGTAAATTTAATATACCAATAATACCAAAATAAAAACTAAAATAAATATTTATAAACTTTTTATATAAAAAGTTTAAAAATATCTAAATATAAAAATATTATAATCCAAACATATTTGTCATTTGAAAGTCATCTTAATACTTATGTGGTTTATATTTCAAATCATAATAAGTATAAAAGGTTAAAAATATTAAAAGTTTTTGAAGAGGGAAATTTATTTGTCGGTATTTCAATCTATTTTCATAACAATTAAATTGATAATGTTAAAATATTTAGAAAGAGTTAAACCATAGACTAATGTGGCAAACAAAATTACAATATATGTTTAAATAATTTCAAACTCTTAGCATTTATTTTGCAAACATATTTAATCTTGGTATTCGGGTTTTATGAAGACAGACAGTAGAAAAGTATTCGAATTTGGCAAACATATTTAATCTTTGCCTCTGCCAAATTGCAAACACAATTTATACAATGAATGACAATCTTTAATTCAATTGAATATTTTAATAAGAAATGGCATTTGGGGAATATATATATATGGAATTATGTGCTTTATAGTATTAAGGAAGGGAAACTTAAAGTTCACCGGCCAAAAAGATATTGAAGCAAAAATTAGTAAGGTATTTATAATGTTTCATTGTTGGGTATACCAAGGGGGGAGGAATTTAATAGTTGTACATCCTAATTTCATATTTATATTTATGTGGTATTTAAATGGTGTTATATCAATATTTAAAAATTATTTTAATATATAATTTAAAGAGTATTATTTAATTATAAGTTTTGAGAATGTAATATGATAGTATAATATCAACACATCGATTATTATATAAGATGTCATTAAAATGGTGTATATATAAATGTGATCAATACATATATATTAAGTATTTTATACCTATATAATTGATGTATCATTATATTATTGGTTTTTGTGTATTATTAATTGGTCAAAGTTGTATAATTACAAGTAAATTATACATATACTTTTGGCTTTTTTGCAATAAGTATTAGTTATTTTTTAACATGTATTAGATATATTGGTTTTATATACCATCTCAAGTATTAGACCTTGCTCAATTATTGGTATCTTTCTTTTATCGCTGAACTATGATTTCAACATTTTCAAAATTAGAAATTACATGTACGTAATATTATCGATTACAGTGTTATCAATGATTTGAAGATTTTTTTGTATCAATAAATGAGCAAAAGCAGGAACTAAAGAGGCCAAGAGGTTGCTTGTGATTGTTTTGTCAACCCAGCCATTTGAAGGTTGAACATTGAAATGCTTCGATTATCGTATCCGTTGGTAAATTTTCACATCGAAAAATATTTATTTGTACACTCATTCATGATGGAAAATTGGAATGGATATCAAATAATCTAATGGTATTTATTACTTTTCCAAATTTTCCAAGTTTTCATTGTATACTCTATGTTTTTGTATTGTACGAAGCAGTGTTGTATAAAAATATAGATTCATCAAGATCAAATTGATTATGGTCTTTGCCATTAAAATTGAAACACAATTGATCTATTTATTTTGTAAGTTATTTCCATATAAAGTAGCATGATCCATCAGATATTAGAAATAAAATATGAATAGTCCTTGGGCTTGAAGACACTCTCCTTTTCCTACCTAATTTAATTCGATTGGGCAATAGGGAAGGTGTCAAGGTCCAATTTTTAGATTGTAATTATTTGCCACTCTAAATTTATAATTTTTAAATAAGTGGTATTTATAATTGCATTAAATATAAAGAAAATTTTCTAGATAATATTTATAAAATATCTTAATATTTATATGACAAATTTTATAATCATATATATTTTAATTTTTTTGATTAGTTGAATGAAAAATAAAATATTTGAAAAATGAAACTATTAATACCCAACTTTATCAGAGACTAATAACATTCTAATATATCTCATTTAAATTACATATTACACAAAAAAATAAAAACATTAACATATTCAATATATTTAAATAAAATATAACCATATCATCCTCTTTCATGATTTAAAATCATTCAAACCATTTAAATTTACTTCAATATAAATTCTACATTCTAAAATATTATTTTTGATATGATTTATACATATAAGTAATTACAATCTAATCTAAACATTCACTAATTTATTCATGGGTGAGTGAAAATAATGAAGGGTTAAAAGGAACCTAAGTGGTAACACAATCTGAAAAAACATAAATATATCAACTTCAATTGATGATACAAATGGTTTCGAGAAGGACTTTTTAAAAACACATGAGTGAAAAAATATATAAGATATAATTATATTTAAAAAAAACATATAACAAATAAAAATTAATATATTTTTTCTACTTATTTATTGGCCATTAAGATATATTAAAAAAATAAATAAATATTAATTAATAATTTAAATTAAACTTCTTAAAAATTATATATATCTTGAAATTGGACAATTTTCTTGACAAAAATCTTTTAAAATTTTACATATAAATGTAAATTAGTAAATAAAATGTATGATTAAAAATAGGGGATATATGTGAAATTGTATTCTTCCCACGTGTTATAGAAATAAATCATGTTTGGGAATCTATCTCTCAAATTGATGCAAAATTGAACCAAAAGAGGAGAGAATAAAAATTAAAAAAATTATAAGACCTATTCAAGGCTGATATTTGTTTAAACACACTTATAAAAAATTATACGTGTAATGTAATTGAAGTTTTATATAATTAAATTTATAATACTATTAAATATATATATATATATATATATATATATATATATATATATATATATATATATATATATATATATAAATTATATATATATTTAATTAATAGTATTATAAATTTAATTATATAAAACTTCAATTACATTACACGTATATATATATATATATATATATATATATATATATATATATATATATAAAATTAATAGTATTATAAATTTAATTATATAAAACTTCAATTACATTACACGTATAATTTTTTATAAGTGTGTTTAAACAAATATCAGCGTTGAATAGGTCTTATAATTTTTTTAATTTTTATTCTCTCTTCTTTTGGTTCAATTTTGCATCAATTTGAGAGATAGATTCCCAAACATGATTTATTTCTATAACACGTGGGAAGAATACAATTTCACATATATCCCATATATATATATATATATATATATATATATATATATATATATATATATATTTGTATTTGTAACTTAAACTTTTATTATGTTGCGTACCATTTTTTATTAATATTCATACTATGCAACTCACCCTTAAATTAAATATCTAAAAATTTAGATACATATAAAAGAATAAAAATCATATAAACTTGCATAAAAATAAATTCATTATATAAAAATTATACATTTTTTGAAATTGTGTTATATGCTTTTACAATTCAGCGGACCTCTTCTGCCAAGGCATCATGAACATAATTTATGTCTACCCAAGGTGTAAGATTATATTTTTTAAAGTAATGTGCTCTTATTTTTCTCCCACAACTTATTCGAACCCTTCTTTACTACACATAGTATTTGTACACAACATGTTCCACTAAAAAAATATTTATAATGTTTCCATTGACATTGTTATCTCAACTAAAGGGGTTGGGTGTTCCCATGTAACCAAATTGACCTGCATACTCCCATCAAACTTGTTTGGGTGCGAATGAGACTTAGTTGACATGCATTACTCCAATCACATATACGTGTTCATGAATTTGAAATGAAATTTAGCGATCACACATGAATGTGCCTCAAATCATTTGTATTCTCCCTATTTTTTAATTATAAAGAACACAATCGCATAAAATATCCACATGAAGGGTTGATTGGTTGTGTGTAAGTCAATTTCTAACCCCTCTTTAATACACTCATATTTGTGATTTCTTCTATCATATTCATATGCCACACACTTCAGTAAATAAATATTTACAATGCTTCCATTGACATCATAATATGATAAAATTTCAACAAAAATAGGTAGTTAGGTATCGATAAGTTACCAAATTGACTTACATTTCTCCCATCACATCTGTTTTGCTGGGAATGAGACCTAACTAACATGCATTTCTCAAATCACATATATTTGTGACGAATGACCTAAAGTTTCTTGATCATCCATGCTTGTGCCCCAAATCATCAATAGTCTCCATAGCTTTTTTGTGTTTTTTAAGCCTATAAGGGACCTCATCTCATAGAATATCAATATGAAGGATGGTTTGGTATAGGTAGGTCAAAAATTTGACCTGCACTAATCTGATCGCACTTATTTATCCTAAATTGGCTTGATCTTGCATGAAATGCCCCAAATCACTAACATTTCTCAAAATTAGATGGTTTTTTTGGTTTTAGTGTCGATTTCAACTTATAAGAAACCTAACCACATGAAATATTGGTATAAATGGGTGGTTGGGTTTATGTAAGACACCAATCCTGCATACATTTGGCATAAATTATCTATATTTTACCCACTTACAAGTGGTTAGGATTTCATTTTTAGAATATAAAGAACCTAATCACATAGAATATAAACATAAATAAGTGGTTGGGAATATGTGGATCACTAAATTGACATGATTTTCCTAATCAAGTTATTTTGGCCTAAATTTAAATTAAATTGACTCGATCGTACAAAAATATTTCTAACATTATTCATATTTGTCTTGATCATAAATATTTGAGATTTTTTCTATCAATTTTAGATCATACAAAAAATAATAACATATAATATCAACATAAAAAATAGTTGAATATACAAAATCATTAAATCGACCTAAATTCCCTCATCACATAATTAAAATCCAAATTTAAATTAAAATATTTCAATTACAAAGATATTAAAATTCTATTATTATAATATCTGATATTTTTATGTAAAATCTATTATAACTTAAAATAATTAATATTTAAATAATAATTTTTTTTTGGATATAATATATTTAAAATTAACAAATAAATGTTTAATTTGTTTTTAAAATAAGATTTGAAAATTTGAGAAAAAAAAAATAATAAAAAACGATTTAAAATTTTAAAGTACTTTAAATGAGCTTAAGGTGAAGGCTTAGGTATCTTATAAAATATTTTAAACTTAAATTTGAAATAAATAAAATATATATCAAAAAAATTAATTATTAATTTATTAAAAATAATTTTAAATTAGAAATATTTTTCTCTTAGTTTTATATAGAAAAAAGGAAAACACTCACTCTCTATATATTGGAGTGTAATTATTTCCATTCATTTTTATACAAATTATAATATAAAAATATATTATTTATAAAAATATACTTTTCTAATTATATATTTTGGATTAAAAGGAATAAGACTAAGAGAGTAGGTTGTCATGTAAGGAAGTGGTCACTTGAGTTGAGTAAGGATTGCATGCAAGGTTTTGAGTGATAATTTTCACCACTTTTATCATAAAACCATGAGTGCACTGTATTAAGGTTAGGTGCAAGGCTTATTACACTCACTTGAGCACAAATATTTGCTCTAGGGTCATCACAAATTTAATCCATGATAAAGTTGATTATTGGTTTTTTTTGGATTGACTTATTAGATGGCCTAGTGTTTTGATACACACAATTTGGTTTGGACATATGGCATATGAGGGATGATAGTTAAGGTGTCAAAGATTCAAGTTTCCATGTGGGATACTTTGATTAGTTAGTATATATCCATACATTATTAATATGGTAGGACATTTGAATGACATTTTGTGAAAAATATTGGTGGGTAGAAGTTGTTGGCACATGTTTGAGTCTTATCGGGCCTTATTTTTTATTAGTCCCAGAAGGAACTATAGCATTCAATTTGATTTAAATTGGAATTAGCGAGCAGGTTGTTGGCCAAGGAGATGTCCTCATTCTGGTTGTAAAGAATATGCATGAAAGTTTTAGGGGGTAAGGTGTGTGGTATTTAATAGGGTGAATAAAGAAACATTATTTATTACATTGTGGTTGGATAAAACATTTGGGATGTTATTGGCACCTTCTCTTTATTTAAGGCAATTATTCAATATAATCAACATGGCAGGGGATTGTGAGTTATCCAATTGTGCAAGCAAGTTAAATTCATGGATTTTTTATTGTTTGGATGTGAGGGTGAGTTAAATGCAGGATGTAAAACTTGGTTAGTGGCAAGATAGGAAAACACGGTTTATGATTTCACTAAAGTTAGTAGGAGAATTAAAAACTTGCTAAAGTACTTAGCATTGAATCCTGGCTTGATGTAATGTAGGATTAAGATGGAAGCAATCAAGTGACATTTTAATTTAGTTGTTTCTGGGAATTCAGTGGAGAGACTTTTGGAGCTTTACAGTTTGTTTATTCTTTTACTATTTTTTATTTGCATTGTGGGTGAAGCATTGACAAAAAAATTAGGGTTTTTTCATAGTAATCAAGTTCATATTGTTAGGTTGTGGAGCTAAAAGCTTCATTGATGCAGACATGGAGGAGGTTGCAGGATGAGTTGCTGAGTGTCAGAAGTCTTTGGCGTTGGTCTGGCCAACCGACGTCGGCAGGTAGGCGACAGGAAGCAACCGACGTCGATCATGGATCGGCCAGCGTCGGCGACCCCCAGGTGGACAGGGACCGACGTCGGTCGCCTGTGTGGTTCGGACTGCGCTTATTACGGGCAGTTAGCTAACGAACCAAGTGTTTGCATGAAGAGATCTATTTTTAGACTGAGAGCTGTGGATCTAATTATTGTAATTAGATGTCTAATTATTGTTTGGATAAGATCTATATAATAGACTCATGGTTGTATTGGAAAAGTGTTCTAGTTTGAGTTGAGAAAAGTTTGCTCCTTCTGTGTGTGAAGTGAGTAAGGGTGTTCCTCCTAGTTCCCTATCAGTGCCAAGCTTGGTACTGGTTGGAGAATCATAAGGACTTGGTGAGGCAAGGACAAGGGTTCTTCAGGGTGTAGAGTGATCTACATGGTAAGTAAGATCGTTGATCTGCAGGTGTATGTGTGTGCAAGGTCAAGGTTCACAGGTGTGCAGAACCGTGTTTGATTTGCAGGTGTGCAAGATCATATAGACAGCAACACAACAGGGAGCAGTATCAGGCAGGATCTACTTGGAGTACAGGTGTGTACTCGGATAGAGCTAAGAGGAAGGCAAGGGAGTTCCTTCCATAAGTATGGTTTGTTGAAGTGCAGGTTATTGCAGGTTCATGGGAGATCTACTTGAAGTACTTTGAGTACTTGTTGAGTGCGTGGAGCACTTGTGGAGTGCGTGGAGCACAGGTGTAAGGTGAACACCAACTCTGTATTTGAGTTGGGTGTTGGGACCTAGTAGAGAGAGCTTTGAGGAGAGAATTACTGTTCACTTGAGGTGTGGGAAACCTCTGTAAGGTGGTGGAGAAGAAGTGGCATCTTATTTATTGTATTCTTTTCTGTAAGAGTTATTAATACAAGTTGTGTATTGTCTCTCATATTCTGTGTTATTCTGAATTCTAGTTACTTGTTGATTCTGGTTATTTCCGCATATTAAGTTGCTTGAATTTGGTAATCAATTGTGTGCTTCCGGGTTGGTCCTTTTTCCAACACATATTAGTGACTTGATTTTATTTATATTTGGCTTATGTGTAACATCTGAGTAGTATTATTAAGTTTTTATATGCTTATAGTCTAGGTTTACTCTTTTACTAGGTAAGAATTTTATTGCGGGGCTTTGTTTTTTTATGTGTAGAGGTATTGGTAATCAGAAAAAGGGTGGAGTTGATCACTAGTTTAGTAAGGAAAATAGTAACAAAGACTTTTAGGGTTTTTGTTCAATGAAGGGTTTAATTTTTTGTCTAGAGTGAAGTAGGCTATTTAGGGTTTGAGGTGATAAGTGTTGTTGATTTTAATTTCATTATTTTTGGGTATATAGAGAGAAGACTATTTGGGTTCAATTTTGTTACTGTATTTGGTTCATATTTGTGACCTACTTTTATTTCTATCTAGATTATGTTTAACATCTAGGTAATATTATTTAGTTTTATATGCTTGTAGACTTGCTCTACTGTATTATTGGGTAAGAATTTTACTAAGCGGCTTTGTTTTTTTACACACACACACACACACACACACACACACACACACACACACACACACACACACACACACACACACATATTGCTAATACAAAAAAAGGTAGAGTATACTATTGGTTTTGTAAGGTAAATAGTAACATGGGTTTTTAGGGCTCTTGTTCATTAAAGGGTTTAAATGTATTATTTGTAGTGAAGTAGGCTTTTTAAGGTTTAAGGCAATTAGTGTCATTGATTTTAATTCCATTATTTTTGGCTATGTAAAGAGGAGATTTCTTAGGCTCAATTATTACTTACTTGGTGCTTATGGTATTAGATGTTGTTTTAGTTTGTGTGGATTGGCTTTGTTTTTGAGTTAAGGCATTCCAAAGATTTTAAGATATGTATTATAAATTTATAATGTATTTTGATAGGATAGGCTATATACAAAGCATTGAAGCAAGTAATATTCATTGACCAAAAAAAAAAAAAAAAAAAACTTTGATAATCTTGCTGATAAAAAAAAAGCCTAGAAAAAAAATATGGGTCAGCTTTGGATAAATGTGATTGTAAATGGTTGAAAAAAGGAAAAAAAACAAAATCTTATACATTGAACAAAAACTCTATTTATGAAGTTTAGGATCCTGCATCTATATCACTTTCAAAACTAGATAACACATGATTCTATGCTTTGCATGCCTGAAAGCGATTAAATTAAAATGGATGACAATAATTGTCTCAAAACCTAGACAACTTATTTTGCTTTGGAAATAAAAAATAAATTTATGTCCTTTAGTGAACAAGATGCCTAAAAATCCTGTTGTTATAATTTGTCTTACCTACAAAATCAATATTCAATTTACTAAGAAAATTTTCATGGCAATGACTACACATGCAAAGAGATAAATGCTTGTTACTAAGTATTTTAGTTACAACTTACATTTTTATAATATTTAGAAGTTTAGTATATAGTCTTGTTCAGTTACACTTTTACTATGCACTTCATGTGTGTGTGTGTGTGTGTATGATAATTACATGTCCTAAATTACATATGTATTCCTTGATCAATATATACAGTACTATAAATCAAATTCCTATTTATAGTTTGAAAATATCCCATGCTCATTGCCTCCAACATTATCGCTATATGGAGTCTGAGGTAGGATGAATAATTTTTATATGTATGTATGTATACATACATACATATAACATGGTAAAATTCTTACCTAGTAAAAGATCAAACCTAGTATATGAGCATATAAAACCTATTAATATTACCCAAATGCTACACATAAGCCAAACAGAAAGGAAATTAGGTTGTGGATATGAAAATTCAAATTCAAGTACTTTAGAAGTCTCCAATTCTTCTACTAAGTTTGGACATATCATAAACCATGTTTTACCATCCTACCACAAACAAATTTTAGGAGCCTACGTTTAACTCACCCTCAAATCCTGACAACATTTGATTTAGAAAATGTTATTATTATTTGTGATTCATTGCTCAGACTTTGGTAAGATCATTGTTGGTCCTCTACTCGGTAGGAATTTTAAACTGTTTGTTTGTTTTTTTGCATAGAGGTATTGGTGATGCCATGAGGATGGATTTGAATATTGGATTTGTAAGTAATAAAATTAATTACAAAGGATTTTTGGTCTTTTATTCACTATGATGCATTTCAATTTCTTTATGTTTCTTTAAATTCGGCTTATGTGTAACATTTGGTTAATATTATTGTTTTTTTGCTAGGAGCAGAGCAATGTAGTGGTAATGTCTGTGGGCTGATTTTGGACTTGTACTCCATAAAAATTTAAGGAAAACAATGGCTATTAACATTGTTGTTCAGTGAAGGGTTTGACTTTTTTGTTGGAGTCAACTAGGGTGTTTAGGGTTTAAAGTATTTTTTGTGTTTGATTTTAATTTAATTGTTTCTAGGCACATAAAAGGTAGACTTTTTGAGCTTTATAGTGCAATTATTCTTTTACTATTTTGTATTTGTGTTTTAGGCAAAGGATTGGTGAAGAACATGAGGTTTTTGGTAGTAATTAGGTTTTTTTGGCAAAGATTTTGGTAATATAAAAGGGGTGAAATTGGATACTATTTTTTTGACTGAGTCAAATAATAACAATGACTTTTAGGATTCTTGTTCAATGATAGTTTTAGTTTTTTTGGTGTTGGAGCGTAGTGGGTTTAGGGTTTACAATGGTGTCTGAGTCATTTACATTTTGTTAGGAGCATCATATTTAAAAAAGAGAGTAGTTAATATTAGGGTATAACTTTTTATTCATTTACATAGCTAGTTGCCTTATTCTAAAAACATTATTTATACCAATATCATTATTTCCAACATTATTTATATCATGATATTGGACTTGTTTGAAAATCTCTTAGCTTTGTCTATGATTTCATTAAATTTGCTTCATAAGAAAGCATGAAATCAGTCTTTTGCGATTGTAAAAACTAATTTATGTAATTTTATAGAAAACATATTGCTAAGCATAATGTAATTGTGAATTGTTTGATTGACTGTGATGAATGCATTTCTAGAAACCCATAAAAAAAGTAAACATGTTGGCTTTATGTTTTGTCTTGAGCTAAGCAGTGGAGAGGTTGAATACCAATAACATAGGCCTTTATTTTTTATTATTTCCTTTGTAAAAATTGATGAATAAATCAATCTATTGCTTGTGATGAAGTTGTGGAACAAAATATCCTACACCTCTTAGCTAGTGAGAAACACTTAATATTATTCATTATGTATCTCAAGAGAGGGTTATAAACATTCAATACAGAGTAAATAATTGTTATAAATACCAACACAGATAAAGCTTTATTCTAAAAGATAATAAGATAATATTTGTCAATAAAGTCAGTCTTATATTTGTTTGTAGCATAATTTGAGTAAAAATCTTAGACAAATGTAGAACTTTATGAAGTCATCTCAAAGAATTTGTAACAATTATATAATAAAGTAGCTAATTCCATATTTTCCAAATAAATTTTATTAAGTCTATTTTGGTAGTAGGAAAGTATTAAAGGCCATGCATGTAAGAAGGCATTGCGTCAGAGCAGCCATTGGTAAACATAAGAATGCATCAAATTGAATAACATAGCATAAAAATTAGAATCAAAAAATTTGAGGAGATATTAAGTCAAAATAAAAGGCACAAGTTGAAAGAGAAAAGCTCACTAGACAAGGATTGAGATAAAGAGACTAGTAGTGGCATTGAAGAGGTTC
>JARHVA010000470.1:2932500-3010000 GCA_037957365.1 Torreya grandis | reverse complement strand
TATGATGATGGTGGGGTGGAAGATAATGAGTTTATTTTTCAATGGCTTTCATATGTATTAAACATGACTATTTGGCTACGGTCATTGACAACTCAACAAATCATCAAAATATATAATGATTGCTCTCAATCATATGCAACACACAACATAATTTTATTTGAAACAAATACAAAGGATGTACACTATGAACCATTAATAATGAAAAAAATGAATAATAAACAAGTTGAATATTTTACTAATTAGATAGACAAAGCACCCAAAAAAATAAAACAATATTTTTTCCAAACATTGAAAATCGCACGTAAAATGTGCTTGGCCAATAAAATTATTAGCAATTCACCTAGAAAAGGAATATAAGCTTTCAAAAAAAAATGACATGTTTATTCATGTTTACATAGTTTGTAAAGAATTAGGTTTTAAACATAATATAAGACCCTTTCATCAAGCTGAAAAGGACACATGCTAAAAATTAATGATAAACAATAAAGTCATTTACAAAAATAAAATATGTGCAAATTACAATCAATCATTGAAAAGTGACATGCTTCTTAAATTTGTAACACCTACACATATTAGACAAAACAAGAGCTTGAAATATGTGCTTTTGCTATCAAATCTTGAAAAAATACTTGTTACATTGAGAATAAAATTTGCACATATAAGATATTTGGGCTATAACAAACCTCAAATTGGACTAAAATGTCTAATTATCAATGTTCCATCGGACATTGATAAAACTTAGAATGCATTGCCTAGATCTATAGATGAAAAAACAACATTTACTATAACATAAAAAAAGGTGATTAGAATACAAAATGCATATCAAAATGGAACTGTTCATCCAAATTTCATTATGGAAGCATTACATGAATTATGCACAAGATAATTGTACATTGCTCATAATGTGCAAACTGAGATTGATTGACAACCATTCATAAGTACTAATGTCATGGATAATGTGAATAATATTAGTTTCTCTAATGAGTTGGAAAGTAATAGTGATAATGAAGTGAACATGTATTCTAAAATAGATTGGGACTGTTGTAATGATACTCTGGTACATGTATTTATAGATTCAATGTCTATTGTAATAAAAAAAGACAAAGTAATTGCAAAATCACCAACTAAAGACAATCATCCATTGGGAATTTTTAGAGACAAGGACTAGGAAGAGATGAATTTTCTAACACTTTTCTTTGGAAATCCTCATGATGAAGATATCACGTCAATATTTTCATACCAAAAAACAACACAATGGGAAATGTTACATATTAATCAACAATTCACACATCACCTTACCAACTTGTTTTTTAATGGAATAAAAATAATCATAGATCAAGTTCGAAAGACCATGTGGGTTCAAATCAAAAAGGGACAACTAAAGGGAAGAATGTTTTTGGAAAGAGATGTCAAATACAAACCAAACTTGGAAAAGTTACTTAAATTAGAAATTAAATACATATATTTCAAAAGAATATGTATATCACCTGATTACTTGCAAGGTCTAAAAAAATTCATTTACCATGATACATGAATTAGGACTGCCAACATTTTTTGTATTTTCAAGTGTCAAACATCATTGGCAACGATTGATGCATGCATTACAACAACTACATCCAAAATATAATAGAAACAAAAATCATGAATTGGATGAACTTGAAAAAACAAATAATGATTTGCTTTTGTTATGAATTGATCCAGTTACATGTACACACTATTACAGACATCACATCAATGTATTGAGACAACTGATATGTGACAATGAGTTCTTTCTAAGCACAATCATAAACTATTTTTAACATGATAGAATATCAACAAAGGGTAAATGCTCGTGATCATTGGTTGGTTTGGATAAAAGATGCACTGATTAATGGAAAGGATGAAAATTTGATAGTTATAGATTTCATAGACAAATACATAACTTGTTTATCATTGACACTCTTGAAAGTGACATGTGCAAATTACACACACACCATCATACTAGAAGTTGTATACAATTATAATAAAAGAATTATAGATACAAATTTACACAATTGCCAATGCAATGAACATTGATTCTTGAGCCATTTGAAAAATTAGATGAGATTCCAATTACATCATTGAAACAAATTTATGAATTATTGAGAATAAAAAAATACACTTCTTCAGATGGATATTATACTTTCTTACAATATCTAAATATGACCAAGTAAAAATACATAGCAATAGTATAATGCATAGTTAAATAGCCTACCATATTCCTTGTTTGTAGGATGTCACAACTATGGAACAATAATTTAAAAAAAATATGCCATAATTAAGGAAAGACAATACATATGCATAGTTTATACTAAATTCATATGCTACAACAACATATTGTAGCTCATATATGACAAAGTGGAATTCTAAGACCACACATAAAATTAAAAAAATATGAAAGTAACATGAAAAACCAAATACAAATGCTATTTAGATGTTAAATACGCTTGGAAATGTAATGCTAAAATACCAGCAAATGTCTGCAAAACATGCTGTGTATTTGGTATTATCATTGCCATTGAATCAGACTTCAAGAACATGTATATTTGTAAACACATCTTATCTTGATGAATGAAAATTTATATTAAAACCTTCAATTCTCATAAGGCATGAACCAAACGAGTCTAAAAATGTAATATGTCAATCTATTATAGACTATTACATTACACATCCTATTAACATTGATCACATTTCCTTAGTAGAGTTTGTTTCCCAGTATAAAAAATGGAAAGTCGCTGAAATAAATTTTTTTATGTTATACACTTTTTTAAATATAAAAAATATCTTGATACGAAAAACTATTCTCATGAATGAATATCATTATGTGTATCTTTCAAAACAATGAAAATAGTTTGAAAAAAATCTTGAAACATGGAAGTAGGCATATAATTTGCAGCTTGACATTATAAAGCTGAATGAAGCCAAGTTCAACTTTGATGTAAATCCTACCCAAGGAAACATAGGACATGCTAATTTTTAGGTTGTGGTCAATGTTGCTGGCATATCCAATATTATATTTACTTCAACAAAAATAAAATCCATGCAAGAAGAATATGATCTGCACATGGAATTTCCATTCATAAACTTTGTACCATATAAGGGTGTATGCACAGAGTTGGGAGGCCAAAAAGTGGACATAATTATTCTCCCCCCAGTAAGCATTTTGCATATGCAGTTATTAGAAACATGTACTTGGTTCTTAAAGTTAGCCTCCATTATTACTAAATCTAAACCAGGTATGTAGAATAACTATGTATGTAGTTATAACTACATACATAATTATAACTGCATACACAAAATAACCATGTATGTAGTATTCAAATAATAAAACAAAAAAAATCATGAAATCCAAATCAATTGGCATTTCACATAGCTAAAACCATGAAGAAGATGAAGAAAAAAAAGCTGCTCTTTGGAGTAAGAATATTGAGCAAATAAGAATATGCATTTTGGAGCTAGGTACCCTTTGATTTGAGAATGCCACATTGAAGGAGAGGTAAGCCAACATGTTTTTATGAAATTAGACCCTAGTTTTTTCAAAGTTGTATATTTATTGAAACTATTTTTGTTTTTATGTTTTTATACATCTTCATGTGTAGGGAATAATGATATAGAACCTAACCCCCTAAACCCTCTTATCCCTCCTAACCCTCCTATCCCTCTTAACCCTCTAATCCCTCCTCACCCACAAAACCCTCCTAGCCCTCCTGTAGTTACTCAAGCCCCCCAAGGTAGTCAATAATATTTAGCAAGCCACATAGTATAAAATAAGCTTGAACTTGAGGATTTTATTAGGTCATTAAGGGATCCACATTCAAACAACCCCCATCTAATTTCCCTGGTAAACACAGTACAAATATTAGTAGATCAATTTGAGTCATTAACAGGTCAAATTGATAGGTAGGATGATTCTATAAATAGATGTAGGACATATTATTCCAACAAAATTTTGAAAGCCACTTTGAGAGATAAACACATAACCAAATCCCAAATTTATACCCTATTCATTAGTGGGAAGACTGGTATGCCACTTAATATGATGGCCAAATATATTTCAATCCATTGGTGCACTCATGATTTACTCAAACAAAAATTTTGGGACAGATGGTGGATGGTACTTGATCACCCACATTGCAACAATAATGAGGTCTAGTTGTATTTTATGAGAAAATTATATTATGAGTTTGTGCTAAATTAAATCCCAAATTATTTTTATTTCTTATAGTTTCAGGGTAGGGGAAAGGGTTTTGTGCAAGATAGGCTAGGTTCACAGCATGCACCTAATCAAATAGCAAGAACATGTGTTGATAAACCCCACCCTCTATAGTCAAGGAGACTATAAATATTTTTATCTTTCACGTGCTTATTGATACCCTCATCTAGCATATGAGCCAAGTTTCTCATACTCCTCATGTGGAGGGTGGACGTGGTGAGGCTTCATCCAGTGTTGCTACCTGATGAACTCACTTATGCAAATAATGTGTCACGATATGTACTAGGCCTAATGAGGACAAGGAGGATTTCATGTATTCTACTCATAATGGTTTTTCCATGGGCCTAGATGATATTGATATTTCTATGTTTCATCCATCTACATTTCATCCAGTCACCTTGCCTACCACTTCCCAGGTATGTTTAATATTTTAATTATTACAAAAAAAAAGTTAGACTTGTTAAATTTAAAATATTTTTATAATTTAAAAGGTATTTTGATTTATATGAATTATTTTTATATTGCCATAGGTTTGTAGGGTCTAGATGATCATGTGTGTTGCTCATAGTGCACTGGCAATTTATACCTATATGGAGGTAATTTATAATGATTAATTAATGTTATTATTCATTATAAATATATGTTGTATATATATATGTATGTGTTTAAGTGATTGATAATGATATTTAGTATGTTCAGTTGATGACCTTAGAAGACACTCCACCATCTATTAGGGAGGGAAAAAATATAGGTGTTGTTGTTATTATTTCATATGCACAACAACTCTTCAAGGTACATGGTCTAGTTATATATTACACAATTTTTAATTGTAAATATGGATGTGTGTTTTGTAATTGTCCTATATACTTGTGGAAATAGCAAACACTCAAAATAATTATCTACATAGATGCTTCTAATGATGTCTTCTGGTCCCATCGAAATGATTAGTAGGGGTTGCATGGTATAATTAGATAATTTAATTTGTAATTTTGTATTTTATATTTCAATAATTTAGTTTATGAGCTAATTTTGAATTATTATTTTGTATGTATATATACGTTTGTAGGGATTGATGCCTTCCATCATTAGAAGTACGTCACCAAATCATAGTAGTGATCCGTTTCACACTCTTGTTCACCAATGTGAAACTATCATCAAACTTATTGAGCACTAGTCTCAAATTAACCATGAATACTAGCTTGCAGTAAGTGCATTTATGATTAAAATTTGTATGATTTGAAAAATTTAACATGTTAATTTTATAAGTATCTTGTTGTAACATGTACAATTTATAACAATATTTGCATATGAACAGTTGGATCTACAAGCGAGTTTGCAGCCAAAGAGGATTCATAGTTAATTTGCCCAGAGACTTTTAGTTGCGAGCAAGGCATCCAAGGGAGAGGATTCGATAAGCAAGGCAAAGAGAGCAATGAATTTTGATTATTAGGAGATCATATCTTATGAATTTTTGTTGTATGCCTATATGGATTGATGTATAGTTGTTTGGCATGTTGTATATATGCCTATATGGCATTGGCCTTAGATATTTTATTGTGTTTACATTTTTTATGCCGTTATGGTTTTTATGGATATAATATATATATTTTTCAACAATTCAATTTTAAAACATTGTAGTCTATTGAATGTTTTTAAAATGCATGGAAAATTTATGTATAATTATGTTAATATATTGTTCAATAATTTTTTTTGATTTTGAATATCTTTAAAACTCTTTCACAAACATTTGTTTACAATATTTCATACTCTTTTTACCTTAGTCATGGAATTCCTCACTAGACTCTCTTATTGTCAACACCAACACTCTCTTATGCTTCCTTAGTTTTCTGATATTCATGTTAGTCACCTCTCAAGGTTCAACTCACTCTATATTCTCCACTCTCCTCTTGCAATCAATCTTGTCTCAGTCTCTCAATGCACCTTCTAGACTTGTTTAGGCCTATTGTCATCTACCTTCTCTATGCACTTAGAGTCACCTCCAATAGCTTATAATCATACCCTTTCCTCAAATATGCCAACCAACCTTATTAAAGGCCCCAAAGCTTCCTTTTATCTATCTTCCACTTTTTCCCAAGTAGGGCTACAAGGCTTAGTAGGCCTAATTCACATTCTGAAAGCTTATTCTTTCCCCTAAGGCCTTCTTTGATGTAAATCCTAGGCCTGCAACCTCTTTCTTCCTCATATCACTATGATAACTGAATTTAATATATGATCATCATCTTTTTATAAAGGTTCTTATCTTCCTTGACACTATTCCTCTCTATTGGCATCAATAGGCTTAATATCATTCTCACTCTTCACCATTTTCTATATTCTTTCCTTCTAGGATCCATACCATCTTCCCCATGCACAAATCTGAAATCTACACTCTCCTTACTCACTTCAACTTAACTCTCTTTGATTTAGGTACATAGTATTGAAAGCCTAAAATAGGTTCTCAGGGTTCTTGATCCCCAATTGAACCTCATATGATTATTTACCCTCACATTCTAACCCCTTTCCATATCATTGATGTCAAAGGTCTAACATTATTGGTGATAAAGGCCCCATTGCATTTAATGATGTTTGTAATAGATATATCTTGGCTAATGTGAGTTAATATTTATTTAATATTAATGAATATATTTTTGGTTGCATATGAGACAAAATAAGGGCCCATGGAGAATTCAAAGAGCCATGGGGTAAAGAGAAAAGAAGGATGGGACACATTTTCTCATGAAGAGTCATCTTGGGGAATTCCAAGAGTCACCAAGTGAAGACAAAAGAGGAAGGACACAATTTATCATGAAGGGACACTTTGAGGAATATGAAAAGTCACCAAGATAAGAACAAAAGAGGGAAGAAAGTTTTTGCTCATGAAGGGTAACCACATGACTTTTCAAAGGCAAGGATATAAAGGGTCATACAAATTTGGCACCATTTTCCATGAGGATTGAAGGGTCACAAAGGGGGAAGGCCAAAGGTCATTTGGAAAGCTATAAATAAAGGCTTGAGAAGCCATTTGTAATATGAGTGAAAGAGGTTGATTTGATAATTGTAATATCTAGCTTAGAAGAGCATTTGAGAGAGAAGAATATGATTTGTGTTTGTTATATCTAGCTTAGAAGAACAAAGGTGAGAGAGAGGAAAGAGATGTTGTAATGAACTATCATTTATTGAGATAGCAACATTGAGAGATAGTTGTGTGGTATACACAAAGGGTTTGGTGCTCCTATGGGTTGGTGCTCACGAATAATTGCTCGGTTGGTGCTCAACAAAGGGGTTGGTACTCCTGTGGGTTGGTGCTCGACAAAGGGGTTGGTGCTCATGAATAGTTGCTAGGTTGGTGCTCAACAAAGGGGTTGGTGCTCCTGCAAGTTAGTTATTGTGAATATTGTTTGGGTTGGTGCTCATTCATATACTTGAGATTGTTCTCCGTGGTTTTTCCCACATTGAGTTTCCATGTTATATCTAGTGTCTCTCCCTTATGTGGTGTTTATTGTTTTAGTTTTATTGCATATCTTGAATATTTGATTAAGAGAAAGTTTTATAAGATATATGATATACTGATTCACCCCCCCTCTCAGTATATCCTATGCTTAATAATTGGTATTAGAGCAGGTTTCTTTAGAAGGGGTTTAACAGCTTGAAGGTAGATTAAGAAAAAGCACAAGATGGCTAAGCAACTAAAGAAGGAGAATCAAGAGTTGAAATTTGTAGTTGAAGCTCTTAAATAATAGGTGTGTATCTTGGATTCTAAGTTGGATATAGAAGTAAAAGAAAATAAGATATTTATTCAGGATCTTAAGAATCAGTTAGAGGTTGCAAATTCAAGTTTGATATCAAGAGAAGAAGAGTGTAATCAGTTGAAGGTTGAGCTAGGTTCTTTAAAGGATAATCATGATAATCTTATAATCAAGGTTGAGAAAGATCATGAAATATTAGTCCAAGGAAAGAAGGATGCAAGTTTTGAAGGAAAATTAAAGAAGCCAATCAGGCAATCCAATGCTTTCAACTTTTCAAATTATTTTCATGGCCATTGCTTTGTTTGTCATCATGTTGGTCATAGGGAAAGAGACTGTATGAGGATAAGTAATTAGTCAAAGGGAGATCTTCAAGAAAAAGGTATGAGAAATATTGTTTGCTTTTATTGTCATAAGGTTGGCCATATTGCTAAATTATGTCAAAATAAAGTAAAGAGATATTCAAGGTATGTCAAAGGATATAGAGCCCCTAGAAAACATGAGAAGAGTCAAATTCAGGTTTGGAGACCTAAAATAGTAAAGGTTGATCAGGTTGAGTTTAAGAG
Organism: Torreya grandis; assembly: GCA_037957365.1. Classification (NCBI taxonomy): domain Eukaryota; kingdom Viridiplantae; phylum Streptophyta; class Pinopsida; order Cupressales; family Taxaceae; genus Torreya; species Torreya grandis. The sequence continues at coordinate 3,001,460 of JARHVA010000470.1, read as the reverse complement.
TGAGAATGAATTACTTGCTATAGTAGAAAAAGAATTAGATAAAAAAGATTGTGAAGAATCTCTTGTTACATTTGAGCATGAGCTTTGTCAAGATAAGATAGTTGCAAAAGTTGAGAAGATAGAAAACATCATAAATGTTGAGGTTAGTAAGTCAAAAAGGTTAGACATGCTTAAACGGATTCTACAAGAAAAACACAAGAATATCAAGGAAGAAACAAAGGAGATGTGGGAATCTCCTGAGATTTGTTTCTAGGACCCTTTTGTGTGGGGTGTCTCTTTTAGGCTTCAAGGAGACACTTTTAAGAAAAATTGAAGCATGATGGATGCTATTGGGTCTTCGCTATGTTGCATGACAAGAAGGTGAGTTGGTAGATTAATTTGTATATCTTTTGAGGGAATAGATTTTTGAATAAAATTTTGCATCAGTATTATGGTTTGAGGCTATGTAGTGTTTAAAAGTTTTAAGGAGTCTCAAATAGATATGGTCATAAAATAATAGAATGTTAAAAAAGAGCTAATAGTTTCAGAAATAAGGAGAAGGATACTCATGCAGATTCAATGAAGAAGGATCAGAGTTTCAAAGCTCAATTCATCAAGAAGAAGGTTTAGACATGTTCATGGCAGAAGAAACAACCTGAAAATTCTATGATGGTTCAGACAACTCTGCATGTAAGAAATAAAGATCAGCCATGGTTAATTCATAGCAGATGTTCGAAGCATATGACAGGAGATAAAAGTAAGTTCATAACTCTAAAAAATATCAATGGTGGCACAATGAGATTTAGAGATAAAACCACTACCAGGACAGCCAGAAAAGGTACTTTGAGTTTGGATTATGGTAGAACTAAGACTAAAAATGTTTTGTATGTAAAAGGTCTTAAGCATAATCTATTGAGTGTTCGTCAAATATGTGATCAAGGATACACATTAAAGTTTCATGCTGAAGGTTGTGAGATTAGAAGAAAAGATTTAAATGAGTTGATTGTAGATGCTCAAAGGATAGGGAACAATGTGTATGTATTATCAGATATCTTCTCAAAGGCACGATCAAAGGATACATTCAAAGATATGCAACATGAATTGAGAGTAATTTATATCACTTCTTGCCATTGATGTTAAGCATCAATTGAGGGGGAGCTACGTGTTAGCTCTAGGTAGGCCTTTTGCCATTGATGTCAAAAGAGTAGAATAACAGGTATAGGTATAGGTTTAGAAATAGGTATAGGGAATAAGTACAAGTTACTACAGTAAGGGGGAGTTACTGTATGTTTTTAGATGATAGTATGTGCAGGTGATAGGATGTGGTAGTTTCAGGATTGAGGTTGCCATCAATGACAAAGGGGGAGATTGTTGGAAATATTGTCATTGATGTCAAAGGTCTAGCATTATTGGTGATAAAGGCCCCATTGCATTTAATGATATTTGTAATAGATATATCTTGGCTAATGTGAGTTAATATTTATTTAATATTAATGAATATATTTTTGGTTGCATATGAGACAAAAGAAGGGCCCATGGAGAAGTCAAAGAGCCACATGGTAAAGACAAAAGAAGGATGGGACACATTTTCCCATGAAGATTCATCTTGGGGAATTCCAAGAGTCACCAAGTGAAGACAAAAGAGGAAGGGCACCATTTCTCATGAAGGGACACTTTGAGGAATACAAAAAGTCACCAAGATAAGGACAAAAGAGGGAAGGATGTTTTTGCTCATGAAAGGTCACCACATGAATTTTCAAAGGCAAGGATATAAAGGGTCATACAAGTTTGGCACCATTTTCCATGAGGATTGAAGGGTCACAAAGGGGGAAGGCCAAAGGTCATTTGGAAAGATATAAATAAAGGCTTGAGAAGCCACTTGTAATATGAGTGAAAGAGATTGATTTGATAATTGTAATATCTAGCTTAGAAGAGCATTTGAGAGAGAAGAATATGATTTGTATTTGTTATATCTAGCTTAGAAGAGCAAAGGTGAGAGAGAGGAAAGAGATGTTGTAATGAACTATCATTTGTTGAGATAACAAAATTGAGAGATAGTTGTGTGGTATTCACAAGGGGGTTGATGCTCCTGTGGGTTGGTGCTCATGAATAGTTGCTGGGTTGGTGCTTGGCAAAGGGGTTGGTGCTCTTGTGGGTTGGTGCTTATGAATTGTTGCTGGGTTGGTGCTCGGCAAAGGGGTTGGTGCTCATGAATAGTTATTGGGCTGGTGCTCAACAAAGGGGTTGGTGCTCCTATGGGTTGGTGCTCAGCAAAGGGGTTAGTGCTCCTGCAAGTTGGTGCTTACAAATATTGTTTGGGTTGGTGCTCATTCATATACTTGGATTGTTCTCTATGGTTTTTCCCACATTGGGTTTCCACGTTATATCTGGCATCTCTCCCTTGTGTGGTGTTTATTATTTCAATTTTATTGCATATCTTGAATGTTTGATTAGGCGGAATTTGATTAAGGGAAATTTTTATAAGATATATGATATACTGATTCACCCCCCTCTCAGTATATCCTGTGCTTAACAAGGCCTTCTTTGATGTAGAGCCTAGGCCTGCAACCTCTTTCTCCCTCATATCACTATGATAACTGACTTTAATATATGATCATCATCTTGTTATATAGGTTCTTATCTTCCTTAACACTATTCCTCTCTATTGGCATCATTAGGCTTAATATCCTTCTCACTCTTCACCATTTTCTATATTCTTTCCTTCTAGGATCCATACCATCTTCCCCATGCACAAATCTGAAATCTACACTCTCCTTCCTCACTTCAAATTAACTCTCTTTGATTTAGGTACATAGTATTGAAAGTCTAAAATAGGTTCTCAGGGTTCTTAATCCCTAATTGAGCCTCATATGATTATTTACCTTCACATTCTAACCCCTTTCCATATCCATATCCAAATAATCTTGAGTTTTCAAAAGAACTTCTTAGCTTTCTTAAGAGTCACTACCATATATTTAAGGCTTCTAACATCCTCTCAAGATCTCAAATCTGGACTAAGACTCTTAAGAACTCTTTATTTCCTCCTTTACTTGACTGATCAAATGAATTTCTTGTAAATTGATAGTGGTCATGCAAAATGGTATATCCAAATGATGTAGGATGAACTTCAACCATACTATGTTCACAAGAAGCCTTCCTTAGTGATGAAGCAACAATAATATTTTAATAATAATTTCACATTTTATCAAACACTTGAATGTATTCCAAGACTTTCTTGTTTTCTTATTTCTTGACTATGTTATGACCGAGTTCTAAAAATCTAGTTTAGCCAATATAGAAGCTTATTTACTTGAGAATTAGTAACTAGAAATTAATTTACAATCAAAAGAGATAAACATATAAGATTCACTACATATCAATACTCTCCTAAGGCATTCCTTTTATTCATACATATCATTCACTCTCTCTAGTCTCCTTGAGACTCCTATTCTCCTTATCTTACCCTTTTGTAACTCTCTCACATTCATTTCCAACCTTAAAGAATTCTAAACATGCAAACACTTACTAATTTTAGCCACTCCAAATTTTGAGAGTAGTTACATTCTTTGATGATCTTGCATCATTCTTTCTCACTGTTAAGTTGTGGAGCTAAAAGCTTCATTATTATGCAAATGGTGGAGGTTGCTGAGTTACAGAGTAATCGACGTCGATCAGGCCAATCGACATCGATCATATTCAGTGTGCATAGTAACCAGCATCGATTATGGTCAACCGACATCAGTCAGATAGGAACTGACATCAGTTGCCTATGCATTTTCAAAACTGTTAGTTAGACGAACAGTTAGTTTGACGAATAGTCAGTTTGCATGTAAAGACTAATTTTAGTCTTGAGTCTGCATTTCTAATTATTGTTTGTTTTGGGATCTATTTAATAGACCCATGGGGCTATATTGTAATCAAGGACAAAGTCAAGGACTTGTAAAAGACAAGGATGAGATCCTTTCGAGTGTAAGATCAGTTAGATCTGCAGGTAGCAAGATTAGGGAGATCTACATGGTAAGTAAGATCAGTTAGATCTGCATGTGTGCAAGATCAAGGAGATCTACTTGGAGTAATTTGAGTACTTGGTGGACTGGTATTGTAGGCAAAACAACCGGTTGAGTTGATTGTCACAAATAACTGGTAGATGGAACAACTCTGTGTTTGAGTTGGTTTGTAATTGAGAGAGAGAACTCTTGAGGGAGAATTACTATATGCCCAAAAGGTGTGGGAAGAGTGTGATTTCTTCATTGTATTTCCTTCTGGAAGAGTGTTAATACAAGATTGTATTGTCTCTCATATTCTATGTTGTTTTTGAATTCTAGTTACATATTACTTCTGATTAAATTTCGTGTTTAGTTGCTTATACAAAGGTAATCAATTATGCTGTCAAGGAGTAGGATCCTAACAAGTGGTATCAGAGCTTTGTGTTCTAGATTCTTGACAAGTGGTATCAGAGCCTAGTTTGGCGCAAGTTAGTGTTTGTTGATTACAGGTCACTCACAGGGGTTTCTGTTTGAGTGGGAGTAAAGCAATGGTAGAAGAAAGTAAGCTAAGAATGGAGAAATTCAATGGCAAGAATTATCAATTATGGAGGATGCAGATAGAAGATTATCTATATTGTGGAAAGAAAGGGCGTGTAAAGAAAGATTGTTGGTTGGTAGAAGATCAACATGAAGGAAATAAAGAATCAAATGATGTAGGTATTGTTGCACATAGTGCTCTTATATGTTCCTTGGATAAATTAGAATCTTGGGTTTTAGATTCTGATGCCTCTTTCCATGCAACCCTAAATAGAAATTTTTTTCATGATTATGTCCATAGAGACTTTGGAAAAGTTTATTTAGGGGTTGGTGAGCCTTGTCAAATTATTGGCAAAGGAAAAGTGTAGCTGAAATTGCAGAATGGCAACACATGGGTGTTGAAGGATGTCATGCATGTCCCAGTCCTGAAGAGGAGTCTAATTTCTATAGGAAAGTTGGGTGATGAGGGTTGCATAGTAACTCTCACAGTGGAATCTTGGAAAGTTTTCAAGGGTGCACTTGTATTAGCAAGAGGTAAGAAAGTAGGTACACTTTATCTATCTACTTGTATTACTGATTCTCCTTCTATTTTATCTACTTCAAATGTAGATGCAAAGATGTGGCTCTGTAGGCTTGGTCACATGAGTGAGAAGGGAATGGATGTTCTTAAGTCAAATGGTAAGATTTTAGATTTGAAAAGCATAGATCGAGATTCCTGTAAGCAACATAAGAAAGTGAGGTTTCTTGAAACTGGGTCAACAAAGAAGAAGGGAGCTTCTATTGGAGGATCACAGTATTGCATAAAGAGAAAATTTGATGTTTTTGACAAAATTAAGAATTGGAAAGCCTTGGTTTTCAAGGAAAAGGTGATGGATAGTGATCAGCTAAAGAGGTTGAATAATACTGAGCAAGGCAGTGTTGATTTGGACAAGGTTATGATCCAAAATGAGCTCGTGGATAAAAATCATCACTCATAGGAAAACATAGTTATTGACGTCAGTCAGGTGAGAACCGACGTCGATCAGGCATGAACCGACATCAGTCATGTGTAGACCAAAGTCGGTGATGTTGAGCAGCAGGACATTGACATTGATCAAGGTATCGATGTCGGTGATTAGGTGGAAATGACATCGGTCGGGTGCAGACTGAGGTCGGCCAGAGGTGACCGAGATTGGTCACTGTTAGAATAAATTTTGGGTGGATAGTAAGCTATCAAAGAGTCTCAAATGCACAGGAGGAGGTCTGAAAGGGTAAGTAAGCCTCAAATTCATTATTCTCCTTCTTTATACTACTTGTTGCTCACTGATGGTAGAAATTAGGAAGTTTTGAAGAGGCAATGCAGGTAGAATCCAGGAAACAGTGGGAGCATGGCATGAATGAGGAAATTGATTCCTTAGAAGAGAACCAAATGTGAGATTTGGTAGAGTTTCCAGCTAGAAAGAAAGTACTAAAAGATGAATGGATTTATAGGTTAAAGAAAGGAGAGAATGGACATGTGAGATAGAAGGCCAGGTTATATGGTCTTGAGCAAGCTCCAGGGCAATGGTGTTTGAGGTTTGACAGGTTTATGACAAAGCATGGCTTTAGTCAATGTCAATGTGACCATTATGTTTATTTTACTAGGTTAGATAATGATAGCTACATTATCCTGTTATTATATGTAGTGTATATGCTTGTTACAGGGTCACACATGCAGGGATTAGCTGAGCTAAAGGTAAAAGTAACTCAGACATGTGCCAGGAAGGATTTAGGAGGAGCAAAGAAAATCCTTGGCATGAGTATTTCTAGAGATAGGGAAAGTCATAGGTTGATTTTGTCTCTAGAGGATTATGTGAATAAGGTAGTGGAAAGGTTCAATATGTAGGATGCAAAACCGGTAAGCACACCTATAGATGGATAGTTCAAGTTAAACACATAATAGTGTCTTAAATCACATGATGAGGTTGAGTACATGGTATGTACTAGACCTGATATTGCCCAAGCAGTGGGAGTTGTCAGCAAGTTTATGGCCAATTCAGGAAAGGAGCATTGGAAAGCAGTTTAGTGGATTCTCAGGTATCTGAGAGGGACCAACAGTAGGTATTTATGCTATGCAGGGTCAAGCACTTCTCTACATGGGTATGTAGATTCAGATATGGTAGGTGACTTGGATGACAAGAGAAGCACCACAAGATATGTGTTCACTATTGGTGGAATGGCAGTTAACTGGATTTCAGAGATGCAGAAGGTTGTTGCAGTCACAGTGGTTTACAAGGATAAGAACCCTACGGATATGTTAACAAAGTTGGGAACAAATGAGAAGTTAAATCTTCATTCAAATTATATTGGTCTTCAAGATTAAACTTGAAGAGGGATAGAAGCCATAAACAAATTAGAAGATGTACATGTACAGGTACAGGTGCATCTATTTATCTCCAAGTGGGAGATTGTTAAGTTATGGAGCTAAAAGCTTCACTGTTATGCAAATGGTAGAGGTTGTTGAGTTACAGAGTAACTAACATCGGTCAAGCCAATCGACATCAGTCATATTCAGAGTGCATATTAACTGGCATCAATTATGGTCAGCTGGCATCGGTCAGACAGGAATCGATGTCGATTGCCTATGTGTTTCCAGAACTGTTAGTTAGACGAATAGTTAGTTTGATGAATAATCAGTTTGCATGTAAAGACTAATTTTAGTCTTGAGTCTGTGTTTCTAATTATTGTTTATTTTTGGATCTATTTAATAGACCCATGGGGCTGTATTGTAATCAAAGACAAAGTCAAGGACTTGTAAAGGACAAGTACAAGATCCTTCTGAGTGTAAGATCAGTTAGATCTATAGATAGCAAGATCAGGGAGATCTACATGGTAAGTAAGATCAGTTAGATCTGCAAGTGTGCAAGATCAAGGAGATCTACTTAGAGTACTTTGAGTACTTGGTGGACTAGTATTAGAGGCAAAACAACTGGTTGAGTTGATTGTCACAAATAATTGGTGGAGGAAACAACTCTGTGTTTGAGTTGGTTTGTAATTGAGAGAGAGAGAACTCTTGAGGGAGAATTATTGTATGCCCAAGAGGTGTGGGAAGAGTGTGATTTCTTCATTGTATTTCCTTCTAGAAGAGTGTTAATACAAGATTATATTGTCTCTCATATTCTGTGCTATTTTTGAATTCTAGTTACATATTACTTCTGGTTAAATTCCGTGTTTAGTTGCTTATACAAAGGTAATCAATTGTGCTATCAAGGAGTAGGATCCTGATAAGTGGTATCAGAGCTTTGTGTTCTAGATTCTTGACACTCACTCCTAATCCCACTCTCATGCTTAATATATTCATTTTAATCTCAAATAATTATTCTCACAAGATTATACCTATAATCTTACACTTTATCCACTTATTTCCCCTTGTTGGTTTTAAGGACTAGGCCTAACTAGGCCTACAATATGTCACTTGCTCTTGTATCTCCTTATATAGACCTCATTCCAATCTGACTTAACTACGCTCACAACCTTACACCTCTATCCCTTCAATTTTCTCACATTTTTTCCTCCTAGGATCTTATCCCTATAAGGCCTAATTAGGATTCTTGCTATCCATGACTAATATACCTTCTCTTCATGGTCTAATTACCCTTGAAACACCTCAAACACCTCACTCATAACCTCTTGTAACTCTTCTCAAGATATCAAAACCCTTCTTGATCTCACCTAACAAATACACTATCTTATACTCTTATCACACTAGGGTTTTATAGTTCTTTATGAATAAATTTTTTCATACCTCAACTATCTCCTCTCATAGACATACCCCAACTTTCAAACCACCTTCAACACTTGAAAATCACCTATTCCCACTACTCTACACAATTTCATGCCTTTTGTATGAACCATATATTTATGTAGCTCCTATGAATTGATTTGATGGTGAGTTATACTATTAAATATTGTGTTTTTGGATGTACCCAATTTATTAAGCTATTATATGGCTGCAACATCACAACCAACACAACACCCATTAGATGATAACCCACTAAATACTATATCACATGATTATGGATATGCAAAATATTCTCAATGGACATTAATTAAAGAAAAAAAATTAGTTGAGGATCCCATGAATGATGGTGTTATCATGATATGGGATGAAAATGAGCTAGATGATAATATAAGTGTGCTATAAAATGAGTTATGGTTTGATAGTTTGATAAACATTCACTCAAGCAACATTTTGACCTCAATCAACATTGACAACAAATGCTGTCAATATGTGATCCAAGTTGGATATATATACCTTCAAGGTATTGTGACTAAAAATAGTGTTGCCACCATGTTGGGGGTGGGAATTAACATATAATATCAAATCCTTGGCCTCCAAGAGCACCCATTTAGGAGACAGAACACCCATTCCAGCCTCAAGCAATATTGACAACAAATGTTGTCAACATGCGAGCCAAGTTGGAGATCTCTATTTGTAAGGCCTCATGGATAAAAAATATCATTTCCACCATGTTGAGGGTGGTGATTAACACATAGGACCAAAATTTTATCCTCTAATCATGTTTGGTTAGGAGACTAAGCACCCATTCTGACCTCAAGCAATATTGAAAACAAATGTTGTCAACATGCAAGCCAAGTTGAAGATCTCTACCTTTGAGGCCTAATGGATGAAAAATATAATTTCCACCATGTCAAAGGTGGAAATTAACATCTAGGACCAAATTTTTGGCCTCTTATCACACTCAGTTAGGAAATAGAGCACCCATTCTAACCTCAAGCAACATTGACAACAAATGTTGTCAACATGCAAGCTAAGTTGGATATTTATATATCTAGGGCCTTGTGGTTGAAAAATATTATCACCACCACATTGGGTGTGGTGATTAATATCTAGGAACACATTATTCAGCTTCAATCATGCTCGGTTAGGAGACAGAGCACCCATTTTGGCCTCAAGACAACATTTCCCTATAAGGCAAAATTGTCATTTTTAAGGAAAACTTTAGATAGGCATAAAACAAAAAATGTAAGTCATATCCACAAACCAAAAGAACTATCTTATGAATGTATAAGTAATTTAAGTGTACCTATAATATTATTAATAAAAAATAATCAATGAATCTTTGGTAGAAGATTCTGTGATTAGTCCTATAATGCAAATTTTATGTACTTAAGAGATAGGGTATTTGCCTCCAATAGACATTTCCACTTCTTAGACCTCTGATTATAAATTAGTCACTTCCAAAACCTGAAGATGTGCAAATTACATGCATTCCCACCACTAAGGGCTTATAATCCATGTAGATACATAATTTTAAAATAATTCTGGCCTTGAGCAATATTGACAACAAATATTGTCAACATGTGAGCCTAGTTGGAGATCTCTACCTCTAGGGCCTCATGACTGAAAAATAGCATCTACACCACATAGAGGGGTGGAAATTAACATCTAGGACTATACTATTGACCTCCAATCATGACTATTTAGGAGATGAAGCACCCATTTTAGACTCAAACAACATCGACAACAAATGTCAATAGAACTTCTCTTAGCTTTGAGAATATGAAATTCTCTACTAACAGGCCAACCACATGAATGTGGAAGATAATTTGGCACCACTAACCTAAAAAAATATGTTAGTATCTAGTTAAATTGAAATTTATATTTAAAATCATAGTCATATAAAATGTCCAAATTGGTAGTTTGAGTGTGGCTTGTGACACCCCATCCATAGGTCCTTTTTGCATGCTCTTACAACCCTTCTAGACACCTTTTTGTTCATTTCCAGTCATATAAAACCTTCTAAATGGTCATTCCACCTCAACTAGATAGTATTCCCCATGCTAATCCTATTCCCCTAAGTCCCAAACCTATAAGATAGGAGTGCCCCATTTGGACTATAGCGCCCCATAAAGAAGTTTCCCATTTTGGTGGTCCTGTCCATTTGCATTTTGAGCTCCAATGGTCATTTTCATCCAGTCCTTATCCTTAATTAGGTTAGCCTAGTGTGAATACATCTGACCCATGACCAATTGTTCCCTATAAAATCCCACTCAAATCTTATTTCCAAAGGGGGTGACCAAAATTACAAAGCAAACAAGAATACAAATAATATACTAAGTCAAACTTCCCTATTGTTTGCACACAGTCACCCAATACAACTACAAACCTACTCAAATCCTCATACCAATCCCTAGCCACCTCAAACACTATCAATTTTGCATTTACATCCACATCACACTATTTCACAAAGAACACTAGGTGGGAGAATTACATATGGGTTGATTCCTCTTCGAAGTATTGGTATGTAGGCAATGTTCCCACACAAGGGGTATGGATTGCATATTTAATACATCTTTCACACTAACCCCACTTTTCTCAAGTGAATCAAATGTTGTTTTATTAAGCATGTTGGAGGTTTAAGGTTTGAAGACAAAATTAGCTCCACAACAAGTTTAATCAATAACCAATGCTCTATTTTTCATAGGCACACTCACACAAGCACAACACAACTACCTAGAAAGTTTCAATTCTTTGTGATCAATTTGGAAAATAGTGGCAGGAATAGACAACAACAATGGACACCAAAGCATCTACTTTTTAGCACTCGTATCCTTTCACCCAATGAAATAGAGATTTAGGTTTACGACACCTTCCCAGTCCTAAACAACCATTTTCAACCTATGTATCAACCATCTTAGTCTATTTTCCAGCTAAGTTATATTTATTTTTATTTATTACTATTTTTAGAAAGGTGAAAAAGACAAACATTTTTACAAATCAAGATTGTATTTATTTCTATATTCTATACTGATTTATTAATCTAGACCCTTAACTAAAATAAGAATAAAACTCCACTATTCTTAAATAAGTTAAAATATTTGGTGGACTTGACTTACTTTGTTTGCACACAAAAACCTTAGAAACCCTAGGGAAAATTATTTGCTAATTTTAGTAGTAATTTTTTGATTTTTTTTACATATATAAATCAAAATTTCACATTTAATTTTTAAAATTCACCATAGTAATTTGAAAAATCATTTTCTTTCAAACCTTAGTTAAATATACTATGTCCCTTTGCTTCTTGAGGTGTAAGGTTCCCTTTGGGGATGATTTGTTATCAACCTTTTGAAGACCTTTAGCCTATTTTATTCCTCATGGGCAAAGGGATGATGAAAGTGGAATATTTTTAATAAGTAAGAGATTGCTAGAGAGTGATTCTAATCATTGGAAATTAAAAGGCATTTTTATTTATTTATTATTTTATTGACCCTCAAGTAATTTTAATTACTATATTATGAGGAGTAAATTAGATAATAAAGTAAAATGACACTCTCATGAGGACTTGACCCTCAATTAAAAATACTTAATGACTTTGAGTTTAAAGGAGAAGACCCAAGTGGCTATAAGAGGTCTATATTTGCCAAATAACCCCCACAAGTTGTTCACCCACCTTGGAGGAGTTATAAAAGTAGATTTGAAATATTGTGAAGACATCTTTTTTGTCAATCAATCTTATTTTCAAGTTATTAGAGTTCCAATCTTGAATCAAGGAACTTAGAGTTATAAGGAGATCTTGAAGAGACAATTTCAATTCAGAAATTGTAAGTGTGCTGAGTTGATTTATTGTTGTTGATTTGAAGAGTATCTTTGAATAAGATCAAAGGGCAGAGTTTTTTGTTCATTTGTAGATTTCTATTTTTTTAGGGTTTGACTACACAATTTTAGATTTTGTTTTTAGATTAGGTGACTACCACCCAAGATAAAATTCTAATTATTGTTTCATTTGAAAGAACACATTTTTATCTTCAGTTCAAGCTATTATTTGTTCAAAAATTTTAAGTATTTTGTAAGTTGTGAAAGTTCAACTGTATTTTTGTCATATAAAATTAGAAAATAAGATTTTTGTAAATCTATTTGTGGAATCATGTTTGGAATATTTTTATCCATCGACAGATTTAATTTCACAATTTTTGGAGCAAATTTGAGGCATAAATCAGCCCCAAACCTTAGTCACCTCGGTCTTTTGGGCGATTTGCAATTTATGGAAAAATATTGCAATAAATTTGAGTTTTATGAAATTCTATTTTTTTCTAATAATTTATGGGTCTAAGTTGGGATTTATGACATACCCTTTTTGTTTGGTTTCAACCCAAAAAATACCTTATATTGGTATCGGATCCATGATCTTGCTAGCCTGAGGGTTTGTGGATGCAAAAGAAGAAATAAAATGGCACATGAAGAAGATATGGGAGAAAAAAATTAGTTGGAAAAAGTTTTGATGGATCTATCTCAAGGTTAAAAGGAGCTCCAAGACACCATGGTGAAATTTATCAAATCCATGGGGAAAAATGTGGCACCTCAAAGAGAGGGGAGTTCATAAAATAAGAGGGTTTCTAATGAAAGGGTTTCTCCAAAACCCAAGCATATGTTTCATGCAAATTTTTTGAAAAAAGAGCCCATTGAAGAGGTGGAACAACCACCTAAGAAGAGCCAAAATATCACCAATATTGAAGAATATAGTCTTATGAGTGATGAGGTAAAAAACAAGCTTTATTTCAATGAATGTTGTGAGTTCAAGCTCAAATTGGTGGTAGGAAGAAGCAACATCAAGGGACACTAATGAGAGACGTCCAAGAAAGAGAGGAATAACAACTCCTAGAAAAATCTACCATGCAAGTCCAATTTAAAAATATTTTAGTGATTGAAGATATTTCTTTACCTTCTAATGATTGCTTTCAAAATAGTGAAGTGATAGAAAATGGGATCATGGAAGAATCAAAATTAGATCTACAAGTTGTGGAGGCAAATTTGGTGATTGAAGTACCAATTCTATGTAGAGATTATCATATGTAGCTTGTTGTCCTTCCTAGAACAACATCTTAGGGGGAGCATGAAGAGGGTGTCAAATCTCTAATAGAACTTCTCAACTCCACCAATGAAGGTAGATCCAATGAGGACACTTCAAAGTATGAGAAGGTTGATGTATTGTTGCATATTTTGTCATTTCATATATGTTTCCATCATGAGAAGTATCCAAGAGATAAAATGAAGGGTTTGGTTTGCACAATAAGACAAGAAGATTTTGTGGTTCCAGAGCACTTATATGGGCACCCTAAGGTATGGGATCTGGGTAATGTTTTGCATTTTACTCAAGCTAACAACGTTGATTTTCTGAGTAATAAGCTTCTTATGGTAGTTATCAAGGGTAAGCAAGTTTATTGTCTTGATAGTAAAGAATTCCTTTACATCACCATACTATGTCTTTGCATGATCAGGAATGTGCTAACTTAGAAAATGAGATGAATGGCACTACATGGAGAGGGGGAAACAAGAAAGATGTTCAAAAATTTGGTAAATTACTTCATGTCAATTTTAGATTTCATGTCACATCATGGGCCAACTCATATATGGTCAAAATTGAAGATGTTTGCATAAGGTATTGTTTCCTAGACATGGGTCAAGACAAAGCAATAGTAAACTTAAAATGGAAAGTAAGTAAAACAAAGTGTCTTCATGTATTTTTTGTCATACAATTAATTTCAATTATCATAGGGAGTTATTTTTAGTTTGAGATAGCATGGGAAGGAATTTCAGTCACTTGGTGTGAAGGGAAACTCAAGAAGAATGAATTTCTTCAAATGGATCTCATTGGGGAAAGTTGGATAGTTATTTTTATCATCATTTTCAGCCAACTCAACAATGTGTGTGCACTCCTACAAGTCAATTCAGTCATGCATAAGAAAGATCTTCCATTTTTGGATTTGGTTGAAGAATTTTTAGCCATTTTGTGGATGATTCCAGCCCTCACCATTCTGATTTTTTGTGAAAGAATAAAAAATTTCAGTCAAGCTTCTTGGGCTACCCACTACTTGGTAAGTGCAACTCATCATACAATTTTTTAGTTCCTATAGGAAATTTATTCTTGTGAAATAAGTTGTAATTTGAAGCATAAAGATTCTAACATTAAGAAGGAAGCACTTTTCTCTGCTCTTACAACCAATTGGAATAATTTATGTATAGATGAGCATGTAAAAAATCAGGTTGCTAATGTTGTTGTTAAGAGGGATGCTTGTTGGTTGGTAAATAGCAATTCAGAAAATTTAGAACAACCATTCAATTTTGATGTTTTTTTGCTTATTATTAAAAAAATTTCATACAAAAGGGGCACTAGGAATTATATGAATGAAAGTGCTGATTTAATAGAAGAATTGGAGAAAAGCAACATATGCATGAGCATGTCCATGAAAGAAATTCTGAGTTTTTGGATTGTTGTCTAGTATTTTTATAGGTTTATATATGGCTATTTAGTTGCAAGGAAAGATATTTGGGCCATGTAGAAGGTGCATATTTAACATACCATTATTTTTAAGTCTTTTGCAATGGTTATAAGAAGGATTCCAACCACTTTAAGCTCAAGGACAATGTCAAAAACACATTGCTACAACCAAATTATGATGTTGTTGTTGATTCTACATAATGCCATGAATAATTGCACTATTGTTATTTACATTTTCAGATTGCTCTTTCAACTTTTCATAACTTCATGGAAGTATCTTGGCAAGTGGGAGATGTATTTCTTGAGCCTTGTTATCTTGGAAGATTTTTGGGCACATGTACATGAATTTCCAGCCATCATATACTCAGAGTTAAGTGCAGGAATAACATGCTACAACCAAGAGTATGTAAGCATCCAAGATTTGTGGTTTCATTTTGAGTCATTTAATTTTTATGGGCAGCCAAGTGAACCATAAATTGTTATCTAAAATATGGTAAATCCTTGGGGCATGATAAAAATGAATGAGAGTACGAAGGAGGGCAACCCATGGTTCATGAGAGGTGTTGGTATATTGTTACAGATTGATATTTTTTTAATTTTTAGTCTGATTATTCTCCTTTCTACACTTCTTTGGAGGTACCTTGACACTAGAGAAATTTTCTTTCCAATCCCTATCATTTGGAGGGAATTTTGTGCAAGCTTAAGTGCATTTCTAGCCACTCCTATGATAGTTTTGAATGCAAAAGGAAAGAATTACAAGAATATATGGACCAAAAGAATTCATGAGTTGATCTTGCCAATGAGACACAATGGAGGAATGACAAAGGTGTTGCTAAACACTCATGTTTTTTCTAATATGTTTTCTTCATGTGTAGGATTAAAATCAAGAAATAATAAGGTTGAAGAAATCTTGAAATGGCCAAGGCCCTTTGGAAGCATGAACTTGGGTCAACAAAATATCTCTCATTTGATCGATAATGGATCAAGGCTCTGGGAGTAATACATCATGTTTTCCCTCTTGGACATGGTACTTGGACACATGAGTTTACATTTGCTTGATAACAAGCAAATTTGGGAAGGGAGGACTGTAAGGTCCACTTTTCTAGGGGGTTGATTTTTGATCAACCTTTTGAAGAACTTTAGCCTATTTTATTCCTTGTGGCCTAAGGGATGATGCAAAGGGAATATTTTTAATAAATAAGAGATTGATAGAGAGTGATTCTAATCATTTGAAATTAAAAGGAAATTTTCTTATTTATTATTTAATTAACCCTCAAGTAATTTTAATTACTATATTATGTGGAGTAAATTAGAAAATAAAGTAAAAGGACACTTCATAAGGACTTGACCCTCAATTAAAAATACTTAATGACTTTGAGCTTAAAGGAGAAGACCCAACTGGCTAAAAGAGGTCCATCTTTGCCAAATAACCCCCACAAGTGGTTCACCCACCTTGGAGGAGTTATAAAAATAGATTTGAAATATTATGAAGACATCTTTTTTGTCAATCAATCTTATTTTTAGGTTATTGGAGTTCTAATATTGAGTCAAGGCACTTGGAGTTCCAAGGAGATCTTGAAAAGAAAATTTCAATTCAAAAATTACAAGTGTGTTGAGTTGATTTGTTGTTACTAATTTGAAGAGGATCTTTGAATAAGATCAAAGGGTAGAGTTTTTTGTTCATTTGCAGATTTCTATTTTTCTAGCGTTTGACTACACAATTTTATATTTGGTTTTCATATTTGGGTGACTTCTACCTAAGGCAAAATTATAACTATTGTTTCATTTGAAAGAGCACATTTTTATCTTCAGTTCAAGCTATCATTTGTTTATAAATTTTGAGTATTTTGTAAGTTATAAAATTTATAAGTTTTAGCTGTATTTTTGTCATATGAATTCATAAAATAAGATTTTTTGCAAATCCATTTGTGTAATCATGTTTGGAATATTTTTATCCATCTACATATTTAATTTTGTAATTTTTGGAGTAGTTTTGAGGCATAAATCAACCCGAAACCCTAGTCACCTAGGTCTTTGGGTGATTTGAAGTTTATGAAAAAATATAGCAATAAATTGTAGTTTTATGAAATTCTGATTTTTTATAATGATTTGTGGGTCAAAGTTGGGATTTATGGCATACTCTTTTTTTTTGGTTTCAGCCCAAAAAGGGACCTTACATGAGGTATCACCTTACATCTAATTCATTTTCATTTTCATTTTATCATAGTAATTGACAACTGCTCCTTTCAAAGACCTAAGATGTCTATACTAGGTCCAATGATGTACATGAATGCAAAAGTTTTTTATTCCTTAAAGCAAAGTTTTATCAGATGCCTTATATGCCTAATTCACTTCCTTCATAAATGGGAACACATGCATGTTATTCTTTTTATTGATGAACTTTACATATATTTTTTCACACCTCTTGCCTCACCTCCCTTAGAGCCTCTATCTTGTGTTGAGTCATGTTGTATGGTCCATTTTACTCTTCCCTAGGTCACTACCCATCACCAAAGATCCTAGATAACACCCTTTGTCCCTCCACCACCTTGACTTGTCGATTATCTTCATTCTCCTCTTGTAGCTACTACTACCCCTAGATGGATAATAGATAATGTGGTTAGGGCTATTAATTGATGTGCCACCATACCTATTACCCTTAGTTAGGAACCCCACCACCCTCATATTCCCTCTCATCCTAGGCCCAACCCACCTGCACAAGAAGATCCACACATGGCATATGATATTATCGATGAGTTGAGAAACACACCAGCTAAGATTTCCATGTTAGAACTACTTTAGAAAGCAAATGTGTTCAAGGACATTATTTATCAGGCACTCACTTAGACTTCTATGCCTATTGATTCAGAGCCTTCTTATTTTACATAAGTGGTCAACACATTAAAAACTATAGAAGATGTTATTTTTTTATTGTGAAGACATGCCTTCTTAGACAGTTATTGATCATAATTTGCCACTATTCATATAAGATAAAGTCAAAACTAGTACAGTTAAGAGAGTTTTAATTGATAGTGGTTTCAAATTTAATATATTTAATATTAGATTTTTACAAACCATGGGTGTAGATATAGCTTCCATGTAGAAGTCATATAAGAACATTATAGGGTTTGATGATATACCATGGTAGACATTAAGAACCATTGCTTTGGATATCATGGTAGGGCCGAAAAGCCTCTCTACATAGTTCTAGGTCAGCTAGGTTCTCTTCATTATAATTTTTTACTTGGATGAACTTGGATACATGCTATGGGGGTAGTTCCTTACACTCTTCATCAATGTGTTAAGTTCCTCCATGAAGGATATCTATACACATGCCCACCAGATAACTAAATATTTGTATTGTAAAATTACAAAGTCATCTTCAACTATTTCACCAAATGGGATACCTCATATCACAGTTCAATCACCACCTCATCGCATTTATCTTAACTAAATACATACATATGAGGTAGGAGAAACTATCACATCTCACACTCTTTCACTTATAGTTGTTTCCTTAGCTCTGGATACTTAGCCAATTATATCAGCTTCAAATATTATAGTTACTCTATTAGTCATAATTCCTACACCTATTACAATTATGCAATCATCGATAACAATTTTAACAATCCTAGTTGATTCTATAGATACAAATTTTTAGTTAGTCACAATCACTTCACTAGTTACAGATACTCTCATAACACCACCATCTTTTCTTACTACAGTTGATGAGACTCCAATATAATAGTTACCCTTTGTGGTAATTTTGAGTTACCATATGTGCATGATGTTGATACAGATTCCCAGGCTACTTTAAATGATGATACAACACCCACACTCACAACTGACTATTTGTGTGGATTGAGCTTTACACCAGTTATCTCAAGAGAGTATCAAGATGACTCTAGATCCCTCATCACATATCCTGCATCACTCTTAGCATCTCACATTACACTCTTAGGATATACTCCACATTCATGGTCATAGGCATATCATTTGGAACATACAATTCAGATGGTTACCTCTATGGATATAGAGCCAATTAGTCAGATTTAGGTGGGAAACACATAACATTAACCAAAAATTATTCTATAAATGTTACTTGATCATGGATTAATCACACTACCTAAGTATGACATAGATCTATTAGTAGGTTATCACGGTAGGATGGTCACCCATTTTGTCTCTTTAACATAATCACATGACATGACACAGACTCATGCACAAATTTACAATAGAGATTGGATAAACTACAAGTTCAGTGTACTATTTAAATTATATCACCACCAACACCAGCTCTACCACTTCCACCAAGGTTGCCTATTACTAGAGCTAAATGCCCTAGAGGAGAACCAACATCTTCACCACTAGAG
The DNA here is from genome assembly GCA_037957365.1 of Torreya grandis. Classification (NCBI taxonomy): domain Eukaryota; kingdom Viridiplantae; phylum Streptophyta; class Pinopsida; order Cupressales; family Taxaceae; genus Torreya; species Torreya grandis. The sequence continues at coordinate 2,982,326 of JARHVA010000470.1, read as the reverse complement.
TGACACTCAGTTTGCTTTGATAAGATGACACCACTATGAGTGATAGATATTCAATTATATAAAGATCACAGATCTTACTGACACCTGAGGATATATCCACCATGTATACAAAGTCTATGGTATTTGATGATAACCTTGAGCATTTGATGATGGATGTGATCCCTTCCTCCATCTCCATCCCCATCGGGATCCATCTTTGAACCCTTTACCCCCTCCATCTTAGTCTTTTACGTCATTGTGTACATATTGCTTTACTCATATTATTGTACATAATTTCTCAGCTTACTTATACATAGTTTATTTTCACTTTATTATACATAGTTTCCTTATGATTACTTGTACATAGCAATATTTCAAAATACCAAAAATAATACAATATTTAAAAATACCAAAAATAATATAACACGTCAAAATTAAAAAAAAAACATTCAAATAACTCAAAACACCAAAAACTTTTCAATTATATACATTATCCATGCTTTGCATTTATACTACCATGCTAGACTTACATTTTGCTATTCTATTCTATTGTTTGTTGATTTATCTACATTACCATGCTTCACTTGATCTTCTTTTAGTGTGTGCAGTGACACCTAGATCCTTGATTGCTTCACTCTACACTTTGAGGGGGCATCTTACTTTTAAATTCGAGACATACATCAACATATCACCCACCGAGGGCATATTTTACATGACTACACCATCCATGTTATGTCATTCCTACACCACACACTCTAGTTTTCATGTTGATGCACATTATTTACTAGCCCACATAGATTATTCTATCGACACTCACTAGTATATACCACTTTTGTATATCTTAGTATCTACCTATTCTTGTACTACATATTTTATATACTTTCACTTCTTGCTTTGATTAATTAGATGTGATAATATTTCCAACATTTACAGGTTTTCCTTTCTTGCTTTAAGTAGCTAGATGTGATTGCATTCCTCAATTCTTATTTTTTTACTTGTGTGTGCCTTAGGACATTTGCCAATATCCTTTGCTTGTAATCTTGTATGTGCTGGTGTCCCTCATGCTAATATTGATTCTTTGTAATTTTATGTGTATATGGGTATTTAAACATGCATTATATGCTTGCTTTAATAGTTTGAGTGACATGTGCCCATGTCCTTTGTTTTCTTGGCCCCTTGGCCTCTTTTGTACGCTTCTTGTTTCTTATCTTGCATGCTTGTTTGCTTATTTGATTCTCAGTTGTTTTCAATACCATGATCAACATCTTGCATTATCTTGCCTTCTTAGATGCCATGAAGGACATCATGCTCCATCCCTCCTTGAAAACTAACCAAATTTCTAGTTTCAGTTTAGTATACTGGACATGCTATTACATTGTTACATCTAACTAGGCATACCCTTATTGATATAACAATCTCTAATATAAAATATGCTATATCTTGAGACATATTTTGGATTATCATTACTATATCATGTATTTCATAGCATAACACATTTGTAGGGCTCTTTCTTCTAAGGTTAGTCATTACAAGGTGATCATTCCTACCCTCATAAGAGGGGGTAGCAAATAAGGGTTTTCTCACAAAAATCAGATCCCTCTACCAGTCAAAATCAATTTTTAGAACAATTAGAACAAAAATTCAAATTCAAATCATGTAGAATAAACTAGAAAAATAGGGATGAACATAGAATATCCATAAAAAATAATAAAGGATAAGAGCACCCCATTTTGACTACAATGCCCTATAGCAAAGTGTTAACTTTTTGACCCCCCTTTTCAAACAGTCAAAAACCCAAAATTTTCAAAAATAGATAGAAAGGTAAGGTTAATTAAAGTTTTATCAGCTATAGTCTAGTTCAAATTGGGTAGTTTTAATACAATTTTACTCAAATTATCTAAATATATGGGGCATCATGCACACCATGATGTCTCTTGCTTCTAGTTTTAGATTGGATAGTTGGTACAACTTCTAGATTAGAATCCATGTTACAAACACTAGTGATTGGGGGCAATGTGTATGACACATTTATCTTATTTTCTTTCTAGTTCATTTTATTACCTAGGTATTTTTAGTATTTGCATGCCTTATTCCATTTGTAGGTGGTTGGTATCATTTTGGAGTGGCTTTCATATAAGCTTAGTTCCTAATTTTAGAGTGGCTTTAATACAAGCCTAATCTCCACCTTTTAGAGTGGCCAAGATTGGCCTCATTCTCAGTACACATTCATCTATCCATGCCACATTATTAGATTACAAAGCATTCATGGGATTCATGAGCCATCTCACTCAACACACATTCATACTGGTATCAGTTCATAATTCACACTTAGTGGGAAACGATCGAGCCAAAGGACTAGCTGTCCTTTGTATTATTGAGACACCTATTTAGAGGGATTGGACACACATTCCAAACATTGATTAACACACAAATGATCACATAGCTTCACTATATACTAGGCGATGATGGAACCAAAGGGTTAGCCTTTATATTCTTGAGCCACCCTTGGGGAATTGAGCACTCAACTCTATTTGTGATATTACTCTTGGTTTAGTACATACCCAACATCACTTAGCATCACTAAACATACTCAACATCATAATAGATGTACGCTTCATGCTTTTCTCTCTCTATGCACACTCAACATCACACATCTTCATGGGCTTCACCCTTGTAGGTAAGTTCAAGTATACTTTCTATGTTTCCTTTATCTTAGTATTTCACTTTGGTGCATCATTAGAATAAAGGGGGGGGAATGTAGTCATATAAAATGTACAAATTCATATTTTTAGTGTGGCTTCTGACACCCCATCTATAGGTCTTTTTTCATACTCTTGTGACCCTTCTATACATCTTTTTACTCATTTTCAGTTGTAGACACTAGAAAACTACACACTTGTAGTTTTCGATGACTAAATACCTTAGGACCCACCTAAAGACCCCATAAACCTTATTAACCCTTAACGAAATTCTATTAATTTAACCAAATCACTATTCTCTTAGTCACATAGTAGTATTGAAAATTACTATTTGAAAGTACTATTCAAAAGTACTATTCACTGTGAGACCCACTATCACTATTCATGATGACATGATAAGTGACATGTAATGTGACATGGAAAGTGACATGGTAAGTGACATGGAAGGTGATATGATAAGTGACATGGCTTAGAAGTGATGTGAGATATCATACCCCACCTAGGACCCTTTCTTAATGTGCTTAATGACCTTATTTAAGCATCACAAGGCCCCCTCTTGAAATATGGTAAATTTTCCCTTAAAGGGCCATAATTAAACATATATTTTGCAGTCACACATAAAATTAGATTTAAAAAAGAGATACCTATCTCCTTAAAGACAAAGGGCACCAATTTTTGACTTCTTAGCCCAGATGCGAGACTCACCAACCTAAATGGGAATCCCCACCAACCTCATCTTTGACTATTCATGCGCCACATAGAAAATGGTGCCACATTTGGTGTGCCACCTATTTAAGTTCTTGGATGAAGATAATAAATGGCGGTGAAAAGTATTTAATCCTCATTCAATCCCATGTGCATGATTCCCATTCAAAATTGGACTCATGTGCAAGGTGGGAGACACACCAACCCAAATGAGAAGACCTATGATCAAAGTGGGAATCCCACCAACCTCATCCTTGAATTATTTATGATCTTCACTAGGAATTTTTTTCTACATTTCACTATTCCCCTTTTTTGGCATGATTCTTCACAACAAATTCTATAAATACCCCCCCTCTCCTTCATCCAAGGTTAAGTTAGAAGTTAGTCTTTGGTTCTTAACATCTTGTTGCAATTTTTTAAGGAGGTAATCATTTTGGAGTTCATCATCATATTTGAAGAGAAAATATCAAAGCAATGAATCTCCACTAAAATTACCTTAAGCTCCATCAACAACAACATCTCCATCAACCATCTTCATCAAGCATCAAGGTAACATTTATTTGCATTTTTGTATTCCATTTCTTTAATTTCTTGGCCTTATTCATTCCTTAAACTCAAAAATTTAGCCCATTTTACACTTATATTTTAATCCATTTAACTCCCTACTATCTTATCCATTTACTTCTTTTTCCATTCACCCTTTACCTCCTTCTTACCACCTTGACCATTTACCCCTTTTGCCTCTTTGCCATCTTAACCTCTTGACCTCATAATTCATTTTACCATTTATCTTCCATTTATTGACTATAATTTACCCATTTAAACATTTATAAACTCAATCAAAACCTTATAATTTAATTTTTACTCTTGTCATAAACCAAACCAAAACCACCATTTTGCCTTAACTAATTTTCAGCATTAGTATAACTGAACTAGTTGCTTTATTTTGGTTAACTTAGAAAAGAATTTAATTATCTTGTATTAAATTCAATTTTTTGATGGTTTTAATTTCAATTTTATGTAATTTAGTTCAAGAATAAATTTATTTTATCATCTCAACTAAATGTTTAAAGCAAGTGGATTGACATCTTCCTAGAAAGTTTTCGCTTCTAGGATCTAGCTCATGGTAGGCAATCCACCCATCTACTTGTCTAACAAAAAAATCTCTTTTAATGTTTTCTTATTTTTAGGTCATCCTCCCGAGCCATAGAGGATCTCTTCACAATAACTTGGATCTAATGTGTGCACTTTAATAGGTATTCTTCTACACCCTTCTTAACTAGTTTCTTCTTTTCACACTTAGGAAAAGACAAAAAATAGATAGAAACATTTTGGCACGCCTGGTGGGACCCTTGAGTTTTTTTGGGTTCATTAATTTTTTAAGATATTTAGTTGAATTATTAAAATTACATTTATATGTAATTTCATTTTTAAAAATTAATCATTCGTCTCTTTTAAAAAAAAAAATTTTAGCTTTTTTATTTAGAAAATTAAAAAAAATAAAAACAAAAAAGTAGAAATTTTCATTTTTTCTTGCATTTATAAAAAAAATCAAAATAACATTCACCCTAGGATTAGGATTGAATTTTAATGCTACATTTAGGTGTATTTTACTTGTTCTTGTTTTCATTAAAATAAATCAAAAATAAATTTTTTCTTTGGGTTAAAATTAATTGCATACATTGTTTGCTTGCTTGCTTAATTAGTTCACTTAGATTAATTAAAGATAAATCAAATCAACCGTAGTGAACGAATGTTACACAACCAAACCAATTTCATTAAACAAACATAAAATTCTCTTAAGACAAGGCTCAATTAGGATTTCATCAACTTGAATTTAATCACCAAGAGGATAATCAACTCAGTTCTCTCGCTGAGTATAAGCTTTGGTAATTGGTATATAGAATAAGCACCCAAAATGGCTGTAGGATGATGATATGAGGGGAGCAAGACTTAAGTATCAACCCATATACTTGATCCAATATATACCTCTCTTTAAGTGCCTAAACTTAACCCAAAACCAAACATAGATTGCTTTCTAGGACTTATTCAAGCCAATTTCTCCTTCACACTTTTCTAAGGCATAAGCCAAAAGAGAGATTAAAAATAATCCTAGGACTTAACATGCCCTTAGTGAATGTATTGTTTACCTTGAATTTTTGTTGATTTCTCTTTGCTTTGATGTGTGAGTTCTTACTAATCCTTTACTTGTTTCTCACATGGTCTTCATTAGATAATAGTTGAGAAACCAAACAAATCAAGAACCACTTCCCTCCTCTCCTTCCTCCATGGAGTACCCATCTGATGCTAAAGGCTCACCTCACATTTCCACTCCTCTTACCTTGCCTAAGGTATTTTCCCAAGGTTATATATACTTTGCCACTTTTCTTGATAACAACCCTGTTGCCCTTCAACATTACCTCCAAACTTCAAATTATCACCTTTCTGCTTTGATTCGTCTTAGTGACCTACCTTTGGGCATGCCTTCCCATCTCATGGTCAAACCTACCCAACCTCTTATCACCCAAATATACTCTTCAACTAACCCAAACCATGACCAAACACCACCCACACCATCAAACAATCCCACCAATGGACAAATACCCCCAACCAACACCCAAACATTAACCCATATACCATCCACCATAGGGATAACTTCACTACTAGCTACACAACCTTTGTCCACCATGGGAATACCTTCTACTCATGCTACTACTACCCATTCCATCACCACTAATCTGCTAGTCTCCACTCTGCTCCAAAATTTGGCACTTTTCATACCTTCCACCTTACCACCTATAAGCACTTTGGTCACTACCGTCATTCAACCAACTAACCCACTAATCACTTTGATGCCATACATAAACCCCCCAACATCAACCCTACAACACATGCTCATGACATCTTATCAATATATTCTTAACACATAAAGATACATACTTCCACCTTCCACCTAATCTTACGTGACCTCACACACATGTGACATCATCGCAACCATCCACTAGTTATTCCCATTTTACCCAGCCTCAACAAAATGTGTCATATACTCATCCAACCCAACAACCCAAAATTGACATGGTCAAGATGCTAATGGAAAAAATGACTACCCTTGAGTCATCCATCTTGAGATCACATAACCTTATCTCTTAGTTCCAAATTTGAAATAAACCCATCCATCCATCTATCCCTCTCCGACCATATCCTCCATAATGGAAATTGACAAAATTCTCTAAATTTCAAAGCAAAGAGGAGCCCCAACAACATTTAAGAGTGTTTAGGCATGCATGTTACTTGATTACCCATGATGACGCTCTTCTCCTTCATACCTTTCCTATGTCCTTAGCTAGACCAACATTAGATTGGTATAGTGCCATCCCAAAACATTCCATCTTCTCCTTTTCCCAACTTACCCAAAATTTTTTGGATCACTTTTCAATCAATATATCCATGAAAGTTTCTATTACTGACCTCTATTCGATTTGACAATTCTAAGATGAATCTATTACTAATTTTTTGGCTTGTTAGAGGAACCTAATCAACCAAATTTCCTTTTCATTTCCTTAACCCAAACTTATATAGCTCTTTTCCCTAGCATGTACAAAATATATTTCCTCCACATTACATGTTCAAAGTTTCTAGAAATTTTATGAAGCTTTTACCATGGCTCACAAGCTATAAAATAAAGCCCTTGATGAAGGAAGGTTAAAGTTGAATAACAAGAACTCAACTTACAAACCCAATCAGCCCTCTTCTTCCAAACCAAACAACCAAACCAATCCAAACACTAAAAACAAAGCAACCAATAATGCCATTATCTTCAAAGCTGCACCACCACCATCTACCAACCAATAGAACCCAAGGAGCCAAACCTTTGACTCCCCTAATTATTCAGATTGAAACCAAAGGAATCAAACTTGGAACAATAATAAGCAATTAAATCCACTTGGGGAGCCTTATCCTTCTATTTTGGAAAAGTTACTAAAAGTCAATATCATCCAACTTCCACCAATCAAACCACCCCAATAGTTTGATGCTTCTCATCCTGTGCCTAGTTTGTATAATGAGAATGATTATTGTGACTTTCATTGAGTCATAGGACATAAAATCAATAGGTTTAATACCTTTAAATACCTTGTCTAATGCCTCATTGACAAGGGGGAGCTTAGTTGGACAATCCTAATGCACCACCAAACCAAGCCCATGATATATTCTATAAGCCTTTCCCTAATCATGCTCTTTCTAACCCTTACCATGATAATAAACTAGACCCATATCATGAGGCACACATTATTAATATGGTTATAGATGAATCCATTATTGAAGAAAACATTACCTCAACCACCTCTTTCTCCATCCCCCTAATGATAGGGAAACAACTACCTTCTATTCTTTTAGACACCTAAACAAAGGAAGCCACTGTACCCACACCTCCATTGGATGATACCACACCTACCTCCCCTATCATATAACTATCCACCTCCTCTTTGGAAGCTATCTCACAAGAGGAGATGATTTCATCCACCCAAGCTCTAATTTTAGAACCTTCTGTCAAAGGTTGAGACAAAGGTAAGGAAACCAAACTAGAACATCTAACCCCTTCTTTGGTAGACCAACCTAGCCCTTCAAAACAAAATAAAACCTCCACCCAACCAACCAAAACCTCATCTAAATTAATTAAACCTCATAAATCTAAACACACAAAGACAACTAAAGTGACCAAATCCCCTCCAAAACCAACAACTAAAATAACTAAAGAAGTAAAAACACCAAAAGGCCCAAAACCCTAAATTTTACCTCCCTCAACCTTGCCCTCCATTTTGGGTCCTCATCCCTCTACCTTGAACATGGAGTCTATCATTTTTACCAAAACCCCACCACCTTTGCTGGTCACACCCTATACTTGTTATCTAAGACACCTCTCCTCACTATGCTAACAATTCCTATGTTACCCATCTTACCATCCTCTACCTCCAGCTCATCAAACATCTTGCCTAAACCAAAACCATCAAAGTGTACCGCCTTACCTAAGACACCTATCACCAAACCCACATCCAAACAACCTTTCACCTCAACACCCAAAGTAAGAATTGCTAAATATTTACCACCTTTAGTTGAGTCCTATTCAACCATTCTACAATGGTTATTACAAACTTCTTCCCTAAACTTACCATCCATCAAACCCTTTGACCCTTTACATACCAAAACCTCTTGGTTCAATGATAACTTGATATGTGAACACCATAGGGCACCAAGACATGACACAAAAAACTATAAAGCTCTCCAAACACTTGTTCATAGCTTGTATGAAGATGATGATATTTTATTAGAAAAACCTCCTTTATCCCCATTTCCAATCCAACCACCAACTTAACCCATCCAATCTTTAGTTGCACCCAAAAGTAAAGAGGAGGAACCAAAACAACTACCCAATCTAGAATACCCCCTTATCCACACTATTCACATGGTTACCTGATCCTGGGCCCAATAGAAGGATAAATGAAAGGCTAAGGCATCCATCCCTTGGACTTACCACTCTTTGAGCTCCCAAGCAAACAATACCCAACTATCTCTATCTTAAAAAAAAACTAAGATGTCTATTTTAGGTGCCTCCCCATCTAACCCTCCATACCCTAACCCATATGCAATATCCATTTGAAAAGCTATCCTCAAGTAGCTTCACCAAACTCTAACAAAAATGAGATTATATGAGTTAGTCTCTACTTTTCCCCATCACTTCCAAGCAATCATAGAGTCCTTGCAATCCATCGAGGTCCAACCCAATGAACCTCAACCTCTCATCGCCTTTATTGGGGCCCTTCAAACTTCCAACCTTGTCACCTTTAAAGATTTAGAAATACCTTCTATTCATCTAAAGAATCCCAATCACTCCCTCTTCATTACATCATACATTAATCAAACCTACATCAAAAGGGTGATGATTGATTAATGAGCTAGCATCAATATTATCTCCTCCCATGCCTATGAATAGCTACACTTACCCATGAACATCATGTATAAAATCACAATGGTCCTTCATTCGTTAAATGATACCATGGCTACTACCTTGGGCATAGTTGTCCTCCATATCTATGTAGGGCCTTGTACCATTCCCAAATTTTTTTATGTTGTGGAAGGAGAATTCCAATACAATGTTTTACTTAGGTGCCCTTGGATTCATGCCAAGAGTTGTGTCCCTTCCACCTTACATTGATGTGTCAAATTTGAGCATGAAGGGTAAGTTGTGACTATTCAGGCTGACCCTAGTCCTTTCACATCTTGAAATATGACATATCAGCCTAATGATGTCCTCCTTCCTCCTTCAACTACCTCACAACCATATTCTAATGACACAACCCCATCAACCAAAACCTATGACACTTCCACACCAAATGTTGATGAAGCTTCTACTAGATCATCTATCCTTTCTTCCTAAATTCTTGTAAAGAACCTTATGGTAACCACATTCCAACATCTTTCCCTTGGGGAATATAGACTCTTAGCCTTAGATGTATTCTCTACTCCCCAAGAATATGGGAATCTCAGGCATGACCCTTAAAACCACAATGTTAGAACCATCATCCTCTTCAGGCTCCCTAACCATAAAAACAAATTCATTTATGGAGGACTTGATTGGCCACTCCTAGCCGCTACCACTACTTCATTCGTCCACCCATTTACCTCTAACTTTTGCTATCTTAGAAAACCAGAGTTTGCTAAGTTGTATCTTCATAGATGTTCTTGGAAAGGATTTAGCCTTAGTCGTTATGAATAAGGGCCTCATGAGTTACCCCATATCAAAACTTTTCAACCTCATGAGTCATTTGGACTTGGGTATAAACCAACTGAAGAACCCACTAATTCACCCAAACCCATTGCCACCATGGAGGAAGATATCCCATCCTCACTAACCCAACCACTTTCCTTGCTTGAAGATCCTGACATCATCCCCCTATTTTTTTTTTCTAGTCAATATTATTAGTTTGGGCCCTCTCATCTACCAAAAAGGTGGTCAAACCAAAGTCTTTCCACTTGTACACCTTGAAATGGTAGAAAATGATTCTCTTACCATTAACACCATCCAACATCAAGATGATGATTCCATTCTTACCTACCTCAGTATAAGGGATTATTTTATCCACAAATCCATTCCTCTTGAGGCCTTAACCATGTCAAATGAATCCACCATGGATATCAAATTGGGCACTCTAGACAACCCTCGTATTGTCAAATTGGGCCAATCATTGAATGCTAAGGAATTCTAGGAATTCTCCTCTTTCTTCTAAGACTACAACATAACATTTGCTTAGTCTTATAGTGATATGCTTGGGATTGACCCCACCATTGCTACTCATAACATAGTCACTCATCATGATGCCAATCCTATTAAATAGAAACTTTGATGCATGCATCCTCGCATAGCCTTCTCATTAAAGAAGAGCTTCAATGTCTCTTCTCTTTAAACTTCATTTAACCCATTGAAAACCCCTAATGGGTCTCAAATATTGTACCTATCACCAAAGTCACTAGGGTTCTTCACATTTATGTAAGATTTTGTGACCTTAACCTCACCTACCGTAAGGATGAATTTCCTCTACTTATCATTGACCCGCTTGTTGATCTCATGACCAGCCACAAGATGTTATCTCTCATGGACATGTTTTTGGGTTATAATTAGATCTTGATTACTCCTAAAGACTAGCATAATACCACCTTTACCACCCCATGGGGGACCTTTTGCTATAGAGTCATGCCTTTTGAGTTAAATAATGCTAGTACAACCTACCAACATGCCATGACTTATATCTTCCATGCTATCATCGATAAGATTGTAGAAGACTATGTGGATGACCTTCTCGGGAAATTTGAGCTTCAAAAAAATCACTTGACTATTATTAAAATCATATTTGAATTCCTCATCCATTATCATGTTTGCCTTAATCTCAAGAAATGCATTTTTAGGGTCCTTTCAAGAAAGCTTCTTGGCTTTATCATTTCTCTTCATGGAATCAAAGTAGACCCTACCAAAGTTATAAATTTTTTGGACATGCCTCCTCCAACCAAACTTAAGCAACTCTATAGCCTACAAATAAAACTTCAATCCATTCACCATTTCATTTCCCAACTTTTAGACCAGTGCCAACCTTTCCATCAGATTTTGAAGAAGGATGTCTCTTTCAGATAGAATAGAGATTGTCAAAAAGCCTTTGATTCACTCAAATAGTACCTTTTATCACCACTTGTCCTCACCCCTCCTAAGGATGACCACCAATTTTACCTATATATCTTTTCCATTGATGATTCCCTAGGGGCAATGTTGGCTCACCAAGATGAATAACATAAAGAGCAAGTCGCATACTACATTAGCCACACGCTTGTAGAATATGAGGCTCAATATACATATATTATGAAACTTTACTTAGCATTGACCTTCATTGCCACCAAGCTCTACCACTAACTTCTTAACCATAAAACCTATGTCATCACTAATATCAACCCACTCAAGTACATGCACTCTAAACCATACCAAAATCAACATATGGCTAAGTCGCTCATGTTCCTAGTTGAATTCAACCTTGAATTCCTCTAGTAGAAGTCAATTAAAGGGAAGGTCATTGCTAGCCAATTGGTTGAAGATCCTTTACCAAACAACCAACCACCTCCTCTTGCCTTTCTAGATGAGTCTATTGTAACTCTTTTTCAAGAAGATGTTATAACCTACCAAATGAACATGTTATTCGCTGGCTCAAAGTGCCAACAAAGAGGGGTATTGGAGTTATTTTCATTCCTCTTGATGGAGAAACCCGTCCTCTCTCATTCAAAATTGATTTTGAATGTACCAATAATATGGCTGAGTACGAAGCCCTAGTGATTGGTCTTTAAACTACACTAACCTTGGGAATTAAGACAATCTATGTCTTGGGTGATTCCTATCTTGTGGTCAACTAGGTTAATGGATCCTATCAATGTAAGAATGATGTCTTGAAAATTATAAACTTTTAGTTGGAAAACTCTTCACATCATTCAAACATTACTTGGTCCAATTCATTCCCTAATATACCAATAAATTTATGGATATAATGACCTGCCTTGCTTCTTAGATCCCTTCTCAGCCTTCCAATTCTAAAATATTTTTCACCATTTATCATTTTACCACACCCACTTATACCCAATCTAACCTCCCTACCATTTTTAATGTGGAGGAATCCCTATTTGACATTTGGTATGACCAAACTTTCAACTACCTCAACTTAGGCATCATTCCTCCTAACTTCTCTAGGAACTACCATAGAAACTTTGTTTAGAGTATATCTCATTACACCATACTATGGGGAATCCTTTACAAACATGGTTTTGACGGTCTCCTTCTTTGTTGCCTATGCAGCCATGAAGCTTCCCATGTTATCAAGGAAACACATGATGGGATATGTGGGTGACACTTTAGTGGCCTAGTGGTCACTAAACATATCCTTCACCTTGGATACTATTTGCCCACCCTCAACCAAGACTGTTGTGATTATGTAAAATTTTTTGTAAAATGTCAACAACATGCTAATTTACATCATGTGCCAGCCAATAACCTCTAGGTATCTAAGGATTTCTAAACTTTCTCTAAATGGAAGATCCATCTCATTAGGGAAATTAACCCTCATTCTTCATAGTGACATAGCTCCATCATCATAGCCATCGAATATTTGACCAAGTGTGTGGAAGCTATCCCTCTTATCTTGACCAAAGTAGAGAAGATTGTCGGCTTTACCAACCATCATATCATCTGTCACTTTGGTGTTCCTCATAATATCATAAATGATAATGGTAAATATTTAAAAAACAAGCAAGTCTAAGGGATATGTGATGCATTTGGCATTGGGTTAATCTTTTCCTCACCTTACCATCCACAAGCAAATGGACAAGCAAAAGCCTCTAATAAAATCCTTAACAAAATGCTAACCAAAATAGTCTGTGCTTCAGGTTAGGATTGACACTTGCACATCCCATTCACTTTATGGGCCCATTGTACTAACATTAAAACCTCTATGGGTGCTACCCCTTTCTCTTTAGTCTTCATAATAGAGGTAATATTTCCTCTTGAAGTCCAAATCCCCTCTCTTCGTGTATCTTTGCAAGAAGTAATTTTTGAAGAAGATTTTCATCAACACCATTTATCTCAACTTGAGATACTTGATGAATGTTATTTATCAACCCTCACCCACCTCTGTATATATCAAGAGTGTATCAAGCATGCTTATAACAAGTACCTCAAACAATTAGAATTCATTAATGGAGACCTCATCCTAAAATAAAACCAACATGTGACCAACATGGAGAAGAGTAAATGAGGCAAGTTTGGTTTCAATTGGCTTGGATCCTACATCATTACCCATAAGTATGGATCAAGATCTTATCATTTGTCCTCTCTCCAAGGCAAACTAGATCCTGAGCCTCTAAATGCTTCACATCTACATCCATTTTTTTTAAAGAAGGATCAAGCTAACTCTTTTTGTCTAACTTAAGCTCACTCCTTGGTTACAAGATTTTAACCTTTACCCATCTTTCTCCTCTCCTTTTGAGGATAATTGATTACAATATATAACCATGTGATTAACCATTATAGTCATAGCCTAATCCTAAATTTGGGTACCATGAATATACTCATTGCATGGTTCTCATGGATACTTTTCATCTCTAACAAGATAGAATCCCATGGTTATTGTCTATCAAAACCACACCCTTTCACATATCATTGAGTTTCTTGTGTTAATGTTTTTCCCTCATGAAGGTAAACCTATGAATCTAATTAGACTTGTCCATGTCTAAAAACATTGCATTCAAAAACCATTGGGATGCCACAATACTACTTGGGTCACTATATTAATCATTACAGATAGTTCCATCAAAGGACATATGCTCAAAAACAAAATAAAAATTGCCAAATGTAAGGTAGATTGCTCCCTTGAAGGACAATTATCAAGAATGTTTAACAAATATAATAAGCTTAGACCACTCCCTTAAAGGATAGCTAAGTTCATTTTATCAAAAGCAAGGAAATTTCTTGGAAGCTTCCCACATTGATCAACTTCCCATATATAGCAAATAAATAAAAATACCCACTATCCTAACAAATTCTAAAGCCACAATCAGCTCTCAAGAAACATAATAAGTTGGAAACCACAATCAGTTATCACATATGGACTTCCTTCATTAATCAGTTTACATCTAAAATATGAGATGGAATTATCTGTTACCATTCTTAGGCCACCTATAGAAGGGGAAAAACAATTCAATTGAGGTTATCATACATATCACCAATTACCCTTCACACCACCTATCAATCATCTTCCCTTTAAACTATCTATAAATTAAGGGATTTAGAGTTTACTTGACACCTTGTGATCAAGAAACTTTTTTATCAACTAAAGACCATTCATGCACAACGTTTGAAAGGCTTATATTCATTAAGCTAATCCCACTTCGGGTCTATTTTTTGTCCTTATAAAAACCAAAGTATCATGCCCTATTCTTATCTTACTGTGTTTGGTTGATGTTTTTATCATGACTTTTACCATCTAGTGTTGCAACAACAACAATCATTATTTTTACATTAAGTAAGAATACAACAACCATAACCCTATCACTCATAACCATAACCATAACATTCATAGGTATCCACACAACCTTAAGCATGATAACATTCGATCAGTGACATCTAGTGCATTTTTTACATGTTTACAACAAACTATGCAATATTTTATTTAGGATACAAGGAGTTGCATGAAACATACATAGTCATCAGATTATACACACATTGCCTAAAACACATGTATACATTATTTTCCTACCTAAGCGTCATACAAATTATCTGGTGACTATATATTTATGTTTAGCCATCCTTCTAATTGATTACTCCCTAAACTAACATCCGTACCATTCCCTATCTCAACAACCACTAAAGGGTGTACTCTATTATCCTCTCTCACATTCATCCCCACAAGATGAGAATCATATTTTTCTCCAAGTTTTTCACCCTGCTCAACTATCATAGCCATTGCATCCCTCTGCTTTGGTTTTTCTACTTGCATAGGTACCATTGGTTGTTGCCTTAGTACACATACCCTTAGATAGTGATAGTTCCCTCCATAGATAGGTCAATGATCATGTTCTCCAACCATGCATCTTGCATATTAAAATTCTCACCTTCTTCATTGCTATAGAGGTAATATTTTGGGCTCAAGCTTGGGCTGTGGGTGCCTTTCCTCTTGTTATTGATCTAAAAGTACTTCCATTATCACCATTACATGTTGCAGAATCTAATAGATCTGCACATTCACCATATTTATTATTTCAATTCATGGGGTTTTTTTATTATCTCCACCATTTTTCTAATTCTTCACCATCTTCAGCCTTGTGTAGTTATTTGCACTCTCTATGACCTACAAAACTAAAACAAAATCAATAATAGACATTCATCCTTATCATGATTCTTTAAATATAATACCTAACCATTCTTACTCACTGACATGATTCTTCCAGTCCACTAAATGAGAAGATCATATGATGTCATTGATTCCCTTGAATAGTCTTCTCATGTGAAATGGTCATGTCTACTTACCTTTTTGTATGGACATGTCACCCTCAATCTGATTGGTTGTCTTGATAAATCCATTATGCACCATCATGATATCTTTTAGTTTCCCTTATCATCTGATCTGCATTCAATGTCTTTCTTTACTTTGTCATCTTATAATTTTTATTAGCCTGGTGGTCATTTGCATCATTGTCACCTTTAGCCTAGTTGATGTAAATTGGCTTCCAACCATGGGTCATTGTAATGATCATGCCTTCAAAACTACCACTGTTACTAGTGGTGTCAACACCCAAATGCTTACCATTGTAGAAACTCTTTAATCAGAGGTAGGTTACCATGAATTCACAATAAGACATTCACCTTCATATCCCCTCTACCCTCCTTTTATTACCAACCCATTTCCATAGGCTCTGAATGTTAGACCCCAACCATTGGCAGTGCTTGATTAAACATGACAGTCTTTTCTTTTATGTTAGCTGAGAGTTTATCTATGGCAAAGGAGTGGTTTCCTTCTTTAATTTTATAACCAATATCCTAGACCACATAGCTCCCTACTACTAGGGCCTCTTCTAAGTGGAATCCCAACTCATCAGTTCTAAGGAACTGGGATAAAGGATGCAAAAATGGCTACCTTTCATCTAGCCTATCCATGCAGCTCTTGGGTTAGGCATGATTCATCTCTATCATTCACCACCCTACCAATTTATTACCTTGTAGAATCTACTTGACCATCAAAGAAATTATTTTCAAGTAATCACTTCACTACTACCCTTAAAAATAGACTCATAGTAGTGATGAACCTTGGCCAAAATGACTATGCAGATCTGAATAGACACCCACCTCCTAAAACTCAGCTCATAACGATAGATGCTAGAACTATGCTTATACCCCCACACAATTTTAGAAGGTGTAACCTCCTCACAAAGGCACCTCTTATATGGATTAGTTCCATCGAAGGTCATTTTTAGTGCTTAGCATTGTGTTCCCTTCTTATTTATCCTACCTTTCCCATCTGTGTCTCTCATCCTACTAAATGTAGGATCATTATAGTAACTATTCACTAATCTATACCATGCACTTTCACCATCACCTTCACCAAAACATAAAACTATTGTTTTAAAACATTTTATCCATCCACCCAAACCAACCCATGTGGTCCATCAAATTGGGGCAACCAATTTGAACACCACTCACCCAACCCTTGTTGAACTACATTGTCCTGATGTCCATGGACTATGTAGGTGTTACTTCACTTCTACAGGCAATTTAGACACTAACAAATAAATCCCATCCCATTTTTCTTCTTAGTCATTTTCACTGCTAACAACACCCTCTTGCTTAGGGTGTCCTTCATCAAGGAAGCTTTGAATTATTTATTCAACGTTCTTATATTTTAACACCATATAATACTTAATCTTAAGCTTTTTCCCCCATTGAAGGGAGAACTACATTGGCTTGAGGTCTTTTTGGACTATGTAGGTAGCGCTCAGTTACTAAGGTTAGCTCGATCGCATCCTTTATTTTTTTTCCCTCCTAAAATCTCTTCTTCTACTTCTCTACCTATCCCCTCACCACCTACCTCCCTTCAGCTTGTGAATATTTTTTAACCACTTTTCTAGCTTGTCAATCTCTTTTAACACAAGAGTTGATAGCCTTCCTCATTAGTCCCTCTTATCTCCCATAAATACACCACCTACTCTACCTCATTAGCCTCCCCATCACCTTTCCTTGTGCATACTTCAAAGCTCACTCCCTCACCCACTTTTCATGTTTTTGGTCCCTCTTTCCACTTATTACCAACCTTATCCTTTATCCCCTTCAACTTATTTCACCATCCTAATCATCTCCCCTTGCCCTTGTCTATTTATTGTACCCTCTTTATCACTCTCTTTTCTTCCCAAATTCCACATCATATTGTGCATCTTGAAAGATTTATATTTATTTTGTTGTTATACTTTTTATTTATGTGTATCACCACTCTGCCATTTCACCAATCTTTCCACTGTACCCATTTTCCATTCTTCTTGTTTGCTTTTTTCCCATACTTTCATTCTTTTTATCTTATTTTTTTACCTCCACAACTAGTTTCTACCTAGGTCTTTATCCTTTGAGAAGCCTTCCATAATTTCCTCTTTTCTTCTTCTTAATTCTTTCCTTTTGCCTTTTGCATTCCCATTTTCCTCTTTCCATCTTGGTACTCACTTGTTTTTTGCATCTGTGTGAGTATCCGTGATTTGTATCCCTGCTTCAATTCTTCCTTTTTATTCTTATCATCCCTAATCTTCATCCCTTATTTTCATCTCATGCCCTTTCCTTGTGTTCCCCTATTTCTTCACCACCTCACCCCTTTTTGGCTTGTTAACCTCTTCTAACAAGCTAATTGATGCATACCTTATCTGTTTATCTTCTTCTTCACCCATCCTTTACTTCCCCTTGTTTTTCTTCACCCTTTTCCCATTTTCCATCCCGTTCTCATCTCTAAAACCACCATCTACTTTGGTTCATTACCTATCATCATCCATACTTACTTGGTCAAGATACCACCTACTTTTTCACTTTCCTATCATCCTTTTTGTGTCTTCATTTCACTCTTTTTTTCTCCTATTTCCTTTCTTCCATTTATTGCCTTAGTTTTCATTTTCATCACCAAACTATTTTCTCCTTGGTTTGTTTTTAGACTCATTTACAAACCCTTCATGGTCTCCCATATTTCCCATCCTCCGCTTACCCTTCATGATTGTTACACTTCTCTCCCCATCCTTTTCAATTATCCACTCTATCATTCTTTAGCACACCCCTCACCCCCCCCATATTCCACCTCTTATTTTTCTTCTCTTTTCTCTATTTCATTTCATTTTTTTCATCTCCCTTGATGACATTCCTTGTTCTTCCTGGCCTTCATTTTTTTAATATATATGTCCATGCCTAGCTCCTTCCATCCTTCTCCACCTTCATATTTATCTGCAACCTCATTATTTCCTCTTCATCCATCTCCTGGTCTACCTTCACCTCATCCATTATTAGATCTCCCTTATTTTCTCCCATTCAACCTCCAACCCCTTAGAGTGTGGTCACCCATTATACCACTTTTACTGCTTCCTCATGTCTTCCACACCCTTGATTTAATACATGAAATCCACAACATACTCCCTCATTTAATTAATATTATTATTATCCACCTCGCTCCATATTTGAAAAACCCTCATAGTCTTTCTCTGAATTCCCTCAAAACTCAATGCTTACTTATTTTGGGTCCCCACTGACTCAAGAGTCAAGGGTTTAAATCTTAGCCACTTCTAATTTACCCACTCTACTACTTTGCTTCCCCAAATCATTGAATCATACCCTTCTATATCCTATTAATGACATTGTTGTGAAGTCTGCACAATGTTGGCTTATTTAGATGGTGATGAAATAACCCATCAGATCACCATGATAATTTGAGTAGTGTCAAAATTTTTAAAGCCTGGTAAAGCATATTTCTCCCTTTTTTTCTCTTTAAAATGGTGGTAGAAGTTTCACACTTGAACCTGCTTATCCATGGCTGCAGATTCCTTTTACCTAGTTGACGTAATAATCTAATTGCATCATAGGTAATCTCATCCACCATTTATACTAAACCAATCAAAAAACTATTTCATAGCCATCTTTTCCACCCTTTCGCACTTCCATTTCTCCAACATCCTTCAATTAGACCTAATTGCATGATATCAAATTAGGGAAACCAAGTTAACCAACACTCCCCACCTTAAAAGAACTATATTTCGCTTGACATTCTTTTTGGATTCCTATCCATGGAACTATGTAAGTAACGTCCAGTTGCTGAGAGAATCTGGAGTTAGATTAACCATCCCCTTCCAACCCATACCCAATCCACCTATGCTTTCACACATCCACCTTGATGTTGGTTGCTTTTGACCTTGACCATTAGCATGTTTTGTAATTATTTTATGTGGTCCTTTAACCATACTAACCCATTTTTCCAACATTGACCATTTGAACACTAAACTATCATGCACAACTCAACCACTTATGTTATTTAGTGGGAGTACTTCCTCACCTGGATACCTATAAATGACATGGACCTTGTTTAGATGACTTGATGGGAATGACCCGATTAGCTATGACCAACACTAGAGATCAGTTACCTTGTCATTTATATTAGAACCCAACCTTTTTTTAACAACATTAGTAGCTTTAGTCTTTGTGAAATCATGACTATTGAACTTAGTCACATTTTGTGCACCCATTGACATTTCACATGCCTAACTACCTTGTGGTACCACCTAGTGCCTCCCCACCAACTACGTATCAAACATAAAGTTGATTTGGCCTTTATTTATTGACTCTTAGTTTGAGGGGGAGCATATACTTCTATACTTAGAGTACCCTAACCTTTTTCCAAGTGATTTATTTTTGTTTTGTAGCTTGTTTTTTCAAAGTTGCATAATAGAAAGGGGTAAAATGTAGACACTAGAAAACTGTACACTTACAGTTTTCAATGACTAAATGCCTTGGGACCCCCTAAAGACCCTATAAAACTTACTAAACCTTAACCAAACCCTCTTAATATAACTAAATCACTATTCTCCTGGTCACATAGTACTATTCAAAATTACTATTTGAAAGTACTATTCAAAAGTACTATTCACTATCACTATTCAATATGGGAGCCACTATCACTATTCATGATGAGATGGAAAGTGACATGGTGAGTGACATAGAAGGTGATATGGAAAGTGAAATGGATTAGAAGTGATGTGTCTTGATGTGTGACATCATACCCCACCTTGTACCCTTTCCCAATGTGCTTAATGACCTCATTGACCTCATTTAAGCATCACAAGGCCCCCCCTTGAAATATGGTGAATTTGCCCTTAAAGAGCCATAATTAAATATATATTTTTCATTCACACATGAAATTAGACTTCAAAAATAGATACATACCTCTTTAAATACAAAGGGCACCCATTTTCAACTTCTTAGCTCAAATGGGAGACTCATCAACCTAAATGGGAATCCCCACCAACCTCATCTTTGACTACTTATGCACCACATGGAAAATGGTGCCATATTTGGTGTGCCACCTATTTAAGTGATTTGATAAAGACAAGAAAGGGTGGTGAAAATTATTTAAACCTAATTCAAACCCATGTGCATAATTTTGATTCAAAATTGGACTCATGTGCAAGGTGGGAGACACACCAACCCAAATGGGAAGACCAATGATCAAAGTGGGAATCATACCAACCTCATAATTGACTTATTTATGAGCCCCACTTGGAAAATTTTTCCACATTTCACTAATCCCATATTTTGGCATGGTTTTTCACAACAAATGCTATAAATACCCCCCCTCTGCTTCACCCAAGGTTAAGTTGGAAGTTAGTCTTTGGTTCTTAACATCTTGTTGCAGGTTTTTGAAGGAGGTCATCATTTTTGATGTCATTATCATCTTGAAGGATAAAATATAAAAGAAATGAAGCTTTTCAAAAATTTCCTTAAGCTCCATCAACAACAACATCTCCATCAACCATCTTCATCAAGCATCAAGATAACATTGGTTTGCTTTCTTGTATTCCATTTATTTCATTTATTGGTAATATTCATTCCTTAACCTCAAACCTTTAGCCCATTTTCATCTTCTTTTTTAATCCCTTTAACTCCATACCCTCTTATCCATTTAATTATTTTTACATTCAACCTTTACCTCCTTCTGACCACCTTGACCATTTATCCCTTTTACCTCTTTGCCATCTTGACCTCTTGACCTCATAATCCCTTTTACCATTTATATTTCATTTATTTACTATCATTTACCTATTTAAAAATTTACCAACTCAATCAAAACCTTATAATTTACTTTTGACTCTTGTCATAAACCAAACCAAAACCACCATTTTTCCTTAACCAATTTTTAGCATTAGTATAACTGAACTAGTTGCTTTATTTTGGTTAACTTAGCAAAGCATTTAATTATCTTGTATTAAATTTATTTTTTTATGGTTTTAATTTCTATTTGATGTAATTTAATAAAAAAATAAATTTATTTTATCATCTCAAATAATTTTAAAAGTAGGTGGATTGACAACCTCCTAGAAAGCTTTCACTTCTAGGATCTAGCTCAGACTAGGCAATCCACCCATCTACTTGTCTAAAAAATAAGTTTATTTTAGTGTTTTTTTATTTACATGTCATCATCCCAAGTTAAATAATATCTCTCCATAATCACTTGGATCCAACATGTGCACTTTAATGTGTACTCTTCCATACCCTTCTTAACTAGTTTCTTCTTTTCACACTTAGGAAAAAGCAAAAATTAGATAAAAACACTAGTCATATAGAACCTTCTAAATGGTCATTACACCTCAGCTAGATAATATTCCTCATGTAAATATTGTTCCCCTAGGTCTTGAGCCTAAAGGATATGAGTGCTCCATTTGGACTATAGTGCCCCATAAAGAAGTGTCCCATTTTTTATGGTCCTATCCGTTTGTACTTTGAACCCCAATGGTCATTTTCATCCAGTCCTTATCCTTAATTAGGTTAGCCTAGCATGAATACATCTGAACCATGATTAGTTTTTCCCTATAAATACCCACTCAAATCTCATTTACAAATGGGGTGACCAAACTTACACAGAAAACAAGAATACAAACAAAGCACTAAGGCAAACTTCCCTATTATTTTCACATAATCACCCAACACAACTGCAAACCTAATCAAATCCTCATACCAGTCCCTAGCCACCTCAAACACTATCAATTTGGTATTTTCATCTACATCACACTATTACACAAATTACACTTTGTGGGAGAAATACATATGGCTTGATCCCTCTTTGGAGTATTGGTATGTAGGTAGCATGCCCACACAAGGGGTGTGGATTGCACATTTAGTACATCTTTCACACTAACCCCAATTTTCTAAAGTGACTCAAATGTTGTTTTATCAAGCATGATGGAGGGTTAAATTTTGAAGACAAAATCAGCTCCATAATAAGTTTCATTGATAACCAACACTCAATTTTTCATATACATGCTCACATAGGAACAACACAACCACCTAGAAAGTTTCAAGTCTCTATGATTAGTTTGGACAATAGCGGTAGGAATGGATAATAACATCAGACATCAAATCATCCACTTTTTAGTGCTCCTATCCTTTCACCTAATGAAATCCAGATTTAGGTTTATGACACCTTTCTAATCTTTCATAGCCATTTTCAACCTATGTATTAACTATCTCAGTCTATTTTTTAGCTAAGTTATATTTCTTCTTATTTATTTCTATTTTTAGAAAGGTGAAAAAGATAAAAAATTGTATAAACCAAGACTGTATTTATTGTTATATTCTATACTAATTTATTAATCCAGACCCTTAACTAAAATAGGAATAAAACTCCATTATTCCCAAATAATTTAAAATAAAACCCTAAGAAATAAATAAAATCTGATAAAACTAAATACACTTGCATTTTAGAATTCAACCTAGCTTAGGGGTTCAATCTAAGGAACTACTAGGATCAAATCTATTCTTTATAATATTAGTAATTGCTTCATGGTCAGATTCATTAACCTTCCATAGAGTCCTTTTCAATTGCCTACCTTGGAATTTATGTAGGTAAACATTTATTTCAAGAACCAAATTTGAATAGTGGAGTATCTTTTTATGTACTTCAAAGTCTTCAAACAACCATACATTGGATTTTTTCATAAGATATTGTTGAAGCCAAGTTCTAGTAATTATAACAAACCAATGGGATAGTGAATGGTTTTCCCATTTGTGACCATATAAGTCAATTTATATTTTTCATTTACACATCGACACAAGTAGTAGTATGTCCCCTCCTCATTATCCTCATCTATAATAATTGCATAAACATGCCTTGCATCACAAAATAAAACATGATTTAATAACATGATCTATTGATATAAATTTACTAAATCTAGTATATGAAACACATGTGAAATATAATATCTAACTTGCTTTCATTGGATCAGACACATGGTCAAAGTCATGTGATGATGTCAATGTTATAAGTTTTAATGCTGATAAAACCTGATAAGTGTCAATTGGATCTAGAGGCCTATAACTCCATTCATCCACCCATTCTTGTGACTCACACTTGCTCCAAATAAAGTCAATGCATGTAGAACAAAAACATGCCATGTACCTCGTATGAACCATCCAAGAACTTGTGTTTGAGATATGAAATGAGTGTAACTCACTCTATCCTATAATTAGCATTTAATCTTGATAGTTTTTCAATTATTCATCTTCCATGAGCTAAAAATATGTACTTATAGTGGACGTTTATTGAGCACCATGGACCATATATTCATTATACCATTCAACTATGTTCTTTTCATCTGACAAATTAATAACCTCTTCAAACTTCAATTCGTCTCTTACAAGAACTATTTTAACACATGATCCTACACTATCATGCTCCCCTTTTCCATGGCCTACTTTAATGAAACTCTAAATATGTTATACACCAGTACTTGCATGCATCTTTCTCATCCAGTAGAACATCCGTGCATTCTTGAATTGTGGTGTATAGTTATTTGACAACATATAATGTTGATTGAAATTAATTTTCCTTTCACTCTAATTTTCATAAAAAAACTAAAAATAACCTTGAACATACTCTAAATAATGTGTTTGATCATCGCTAACATAAGAGTGGTACTCACTTAATATTTTTTGATCATTCCTTGTACTATCAAGTGAATGCATGAATGCTATATGCACAAAAAATGAAACATATACTAAATTGTAGTATTGTGATTGAACCTCTCTTTGTGGATGTAATGTGTAATTCTATATAAAGTCAACTATTAAAACAATATTACCAATCATGAATGTGTCCTTAATTAACATGAATTTTTCTTTTATCCATCAAGCTCTCTGTGTGTGCCTTGCATATTGATATACAATTTCATCTCTAAATTTGTCCATAAATTTGGAAACAAGTATTTACTTTGTAACAAGCTCACACCTTTTATATTACTTTCCATTTTTCATTTGATATAACACATATTTATATTTACTAAGACTATCCAATTTTTGTCCAATTCCATGTGTACTCTCCTCATGTATATAATATTTCAATTTTGGCAATCTACCACAAATGTTACAACTTCCATCTAAACATGCACTATTATAAAATAATTAACCGTATAGTCTTTCACAAAAAAACTATTGGAATGAATTCTCTTACTGATTTTGGTGGGGCCTCCACTCTGAAATCCCACAAAATGTTGTTAGTATGCAAAGTATGATGAACATGACAAAAAATATCATAATGCATAGAAAATTCAACATGTTGCTGACAACAAGTAGTGCATGTATAAATTATTTTCACATAGAAGGGTTTGGCCATTTCAAAATACCTTTGACTAATATAAATATGTGGATATTTTTTAACAAATTTATATTACAATTGTGTTTGATTCATATCCAAAAAATGTTTAGGATGTGGTTCACGATTATGAGAACCAACTCTTCTTTTCAGTACATATCTAATATTAGGTGATACCCTTGTGTTATATTTCCAAAATTCTAAAATTAAATATTTTAGGGCATCGATTATAGCCTTGTCTTTCCATGGGAGTCTACCAAAAAATTCCCATAAGACATTGTTACCATCAACATCAAGTATTTTACGCCTCTCAATTGCTTTCATTAGTGTTTTTCTATTTGTGTCCAAATCTTAGCTTATTTTCTCTAGTCAATCATTTATTTTTTGTTTTACCACTTACCAAAGAAGTTTTAATAATACATCAGGCAACATTACCATCTTTGATGCATTTATTCATGCCTACTTGATGATATGCATTATGAAAATTTTCAACAATTGCCTTGTTTACAACATTAATATTAGATGTTCTCAGTCCTATGGTTTTCATTGTAGGTCTCATCTTAAGTAATTTCATCAATGTAAAAAAAATTGGCATCTTTGAGTTTCATTTGAATCTTCAAAGTATCACTCCCAAATTCTTTCATCTTTTCTTCTCATATGGCACTAAGACATTTTGTTAAGCATTGGTTTCAAAATGGATTCATAAATTTCAATTAAATATATTGGTTTTATTCTATAAATCCTAAGAGTTGTTCTTAATGGTATATTTGATTGATTTGGTGTTTCTATATTATTTTATTCATTAGTAAGTTCTTCATTCAACAATGTTCCCATATTATTTTCTTCATTGTAACTTTATCCAATAGGTGTTTCCATATTAGTTTCATCATTATTAGTCTATCCTTGAATGTGCGTTTCCATGAAATTAACATCATCATGCATACTATCATCATCATCAAAATTAAAAATAGTAAAATTTGAATGTGGAATTTCATTATAATTGGGTATACTATCAGCATTGATAATTGGAATTTCACACTTTGGTATAATATAATTATTCATTTCATTATTATTTATGACAATCACTTCATTAAGGATAATAGACTTCCTTGCATGAAGTTTTTTCATTCACTACCTTTATTTTTTTCTTGCCACTTCTAATTAATTTGGTGTTTTGAACTTTGACTACTTCTTCCTACTACTAAAAAATCTATCATCCATGATTGCAAAAAAAATTCAACTATTGGGGGTGGGGAAAACAATCTAATTATTCCAAAATAAACCTAATTCATGTGAAGTAACAAGTGGGGATAACAATCTAATTAATCCAAAATAATTAAAAATAATCATATGTACTCTTTAGTCAACCATGTGAGTAGATAATGATTTATGATTTTGAGGGTGTGGACATCATTCTAATCATTTACAATAGAAATCAATATAGTAGGGGACCCACAACATATAATACACAATAGAGTAGGGGATAATACTCTCAAAGTAAAAAAATGACTATTGGTGTTTTCTTTTTTTATCACTACTATAAGAACCACGTACGTGGTAATACCATGTACACAGTAATAATACATATGTGTTAATACTACATACATGGTATTTAGTGTATGAAAAATAAAACTTAAACACTAAACACTATACCATAAGCCCTATACCCTATAGATACTATACCATATACCCTAAAATTTAATGCCTAAACCCTAAGATGTATACCCTAAATCTTAAACTCTAATCCCTAAATATTAAGTCTTAGAAACCCTAAGTTTTATTAATCATAAGCTATTAAAACACTAAAACAATCATTTGAGAATGTCAATTAACATCATTTAGACTCATAATTGTAAACCCTAAACCCTAAACCTCAAACCCTAAGCTATAAACCTTAAAGTATAAACTTTATACCCTAAATTATAGACCCTAAAACCTAAACCATATGCCATAAACCCTAAACCCTATGCACCCTATACCATAAACCATATATCTTAAAATCTAACCCTAAATCATAATCCCTAAGGACCCTAAACTGTAAATGGTAAACTCTTTAAGCTCTAAACAAATCATTTGATTCCTAATTAACATTATTTATACTAAGAATTTAGTTTTAAGGGCTCAGTTTAGCCCAAATCACACTATTAATTATCCTTATTGACTAATCTTATCAATATGTAATGACATGAGGGCTAATCAAACCCAAAAACACATTGCATGCTCATAAATAGGTTCAAACAACTCAAATTATCCTCTATTACCTTTGTAATTAAACCTTATACCCTAAATTGTAAACCATAAGCCCTAAAATCTAAACACTTTAAACTTGAAGCCCCAAAACCTATAGCTTATACCCAGATGTACACCTTAAACCCTAATCCATAAACCCTAATCTCTAGAAACCCTAAACCATAATTCATAAATTAGATTAAAACTCTAAATTAACTAATTTAGCCCCAATTAACATCAATTACAGTAGAAATTAGGTTCATAAGGCTTAATTTAGACCAAATCATATGACTTATCGCCCCAATTGACTAATTGAATCAATATATGGTGTCTTGGGGGCTAATTTAGCCTAAAATCACATTTTATAATGACAAATAGGTTCAAGGAGGTTAAATTGGCCCTAATTGCCTTTGTAATTAGACTAAGTATGCACCCTAAAACATATATCTTATGCCCAAAAACACATTTTGGTCACAAATAGTTTCAATCAGCTCAAATTGTCCTCAATTACTTTAGCAATTAGACTCTAAACCCTAAACCCTATCTCACATATACCTAAATCTCTAATCCTTAAACCCTAAACGAATGATTTAGTCATGAAATTCACATCCTTTACAATAACAATTATGTTTATAAGGATTAATTTGTTTAATTTTTCCCTAATTTCCTTTATGATTAGACATTATTCACCTTAAAACATAAACCCTATGCCTAAAAACACATTATGGTCATAAATAGGTTCAATCAACTCAAATGTCCTCAATTGCCTTCATGATTGGACCCTAAACCCTATGTCATATATACCTTAAACCATAAGCCCTAAACCTTAAAACCTAAATTGTAAACCTTGAAAACCAAATGATTTAGCCCTAATTAACATCCTTTACAATAAAAATTAGGTTTAAAAGGCTCAATTTGACCCAAATCACATCATTCATTGCTATAATTGACTAATTTTCTCCATATGTGGTAACATGGGGGTCAAATGAGCCTAAATCACATTTTTATGTCACAAATAAGTTTAATGATCTCAAATTGGCCTAAATTACCTTTGTGATTAAACCTATTACATCCTAAATCATACACCCTATGCCCAAAAACACATTATGGTCATAAATAAGTTCAATCAGCTCAAATTATCCTTAATTACCTTCATGATTGGACTCTAAACCCTAAACCCTATCTCGTATATACATGAAAGTCTGATCCCTAAACCATAAATTATAAACCCTAAACCAAATGATTTATCCATGAAATTAACATCCTTTCTAGTAATAATTAGGTTCACAAGGCTCAATTTAGCCCAAATGACACCATTAATTATTTGAAGTGACTAATTTTATTAATATGTAATGACATGGGGGCTAATCAAACATAAGAAAATTAAGTGCTCATAAATAGGTTTAAGTAACTCAAAATATCATCAATTACCTTTGTGATTAAACCCTATACCCTAAATTGTAAACTGTAATCCTTAAACTCTAAACACTTTAAACTTGAAGCCCCAAAACCTATAGCTTATACCTAGATATACACCTTAAACCCTAATCCATAAACCCTAATCCCTAGAAACCCTAAACCACAAATCATAAACTAGATCAAAGCTCTAAAACAAATGATTTATCCCTAATTAACATCCTTTATAGTAATAATTAGGTTCATAAGGCTCAATTTGGCCCAAATCATATCACTCATTGCCTTAATTGACTCAATTTGTGGTGACCTGGGGGCCAATTTAGCCCAAAATCACATTCTATAGTCATAAATAGGTTTAAAGAGGTTAAATTGGCCCCACTTATCTTTACGATTAGACCAAGTATGCACCTTAAAACATATACTCTATGCCTAAAAACACATTTTGGTCACAAATAAGTTCAATCAACTCAAATTATTCTCAATTACCTTTACAATTAGACTCTAAACCCTAAACCCTATCTCATACATACCTAAAACTCTAATCCCTAAACCTTAAATTATAAACCTTAAACCATATTATTTATCCATGCAATTAACATTATTTATAATAATAATTAGGTTCATAGGGATTAATTTATCCCAAATCACATCACTAATTGCCCCAATTGACTAATTTACTCAATCTGTGGTAACTTAGGGGCCAATTGAGCCCAAAATCACATTATATATTCATAAATATGTTTTATGAGATTAAATTTAACCTAATTACATTTATGATTAGACCTTATTCACCCTAAAATGTAAACCCTATGCCCATAAACACATCATGGTCATAAATATGTTCAATCAACTCAAATGTCCTCCATTGCCTTCATGATTGGACCCTAAACCCTAAACCTTATGTCTTATATACCTTAAAACAAAAGCCCTAAACCCTAAAACCTAAATTTTAAACCTTGAAAACCAAATGATTTAGCCTAATCAACATCTTTTACAATAACAATTAGGTTCACAAGGCTCAATTTGACCCAGATCACATCATTCATTGCTCCAATTGACTAATTTTCTCAATATGTGGTAACTTGAGGGATAATTAAGCCTAAAAACACATTTAATTGTCACAAATACGTTTAAAGATCTCAAATTATTCCAAATTACCTTTCCAATTAGATGTAATGCATCCTAAAACATATACTCTATACCCAAAAACAAATTATGGTCATAAATAAGTTCAATCAGCTCAAATTATCCTCAATTACCTTCATGATTGGACTCTAAACCCTAAACCCTATCTCGCATATACATGAAACTCTAATCCCTAAAACTTAAATTATAAAACCTAGACCAAATGATTTAACCATGTAATTAACATCCTTTACAGTAATAATTAGGTTCACTGGGCTCAATTTAGCACAAATCACACCATTAATTGCCCTAATTGACTTAATGACATGGGGATAATCAAACCCAAAAACACATTACATGCTCATAAATAGGTTCAAACAACTTAAATTATCCTTTATTACCTTGTGATTAAACCCTATACCCTAAATTTTAAACTGTAAGGCCTAAACTCTAAACACTTTAAACCTAAAGCCCCAAAACCTATAGCTTATACCTAGATGTACACCTTAAACCCTAATCCATAGAAACCCTAAACCATAAATTGTAAACTAGATTAAAATCTAAAACAAATGATTTATCCATAATTAACATCTTTTATAGTAACAATTAGGTTCATAGGGCTCAATTTATCCCAAATCATATCACTCATTTCCCCAATTGACTAATTGACTCAATTTGTGGTGACCTGGGGGTCAATTTAGCCCAAAATCACATTTTATAGTCATAAATCAGTTTAAGGAGGTTAAATCAACCCTAATTACCTTTGTGATTAGACCAAGTATGCACCTTAAAACATATATTCTATGCCCAAAAACACATTTTGGTCATAACTAAGTTCAATCAGCTCAAATTGTCCTTAATTACCTTCATAATTGGACTCTAAACCCTAAAACTTATCTCACATATACTTGAAACTCTAATCCCTAAAAATTAAATTATAAATCCTAAACCAAATGATTTAGCCATGCATTAACATCTTTTACAATAACAATTAGGCTCACAGGGATTAATTTTTCCCAAATTACATCACTAATTGCCCTAATTGACTAATTTACTCAATCTCTAGTGACCTGGGGGCCAGTTGAGCCCAAAATCACACTATGTAGTCATAAATATGTTTAAGGAGCTCAAATTTGACCCAATTGCCTTAGTGATTAGACCTTATTCACCTCAAAACATAAACCCTATGCCCAAAAACACATTGTGGTCACAAATAGGTTTAATCAACTCAAATGTCCTTAATTGCCTTCATGATTGGACCCAAAACCCTAAACCCTATACCATATATATCTTAAACCATAAGCCCTAAACCCTTAAACCTAAATTGTAAACCCTAAAAACTAAATGATTCATCTTGAATTAACATTCTTTATAATAATAATTAAGTTCATAAGGTGAATTTACCCCAAATCACATCATTCATTGTTCTAATTGACTAATTTTCTCAATATGTGGCAACTTGGGGGCCAATTGAGCCTAAAATCACATTTTACTATCAAAAATAGGTTTAAAGATCTTAAATTGGCCTAAATTACCTTTGTGATTAGACCTAATGCATCTTAAAACATAAACCCTATGCCAAAAACACATTATAGTCATAAATAAGTTCAATCAGCTCAAATTATCCTCAATTACCTTCATGATTAGACTCTAAATCTTAAGCCATATCTCGCATATACATGAAACTCTAATCCCTAAAACCTAAATTTTAAACCCTAAACCAAATGATTTAGCCATGAAATTAACATCCTTTATAGTAACAATTAGGTTCATAGGGCTCAATTTAGCCCAAATTGCATCACTAATTGCCCCAATTGACTAATTTACTCAATCTATGGTGACCTGGGGGCTAATTGAGCCCAAAATCACATTGTGTAGTTAAAAATATGTTCAAAGAGCTTAAATTGGCCCTAATTACCTTTGTGATTAGACCTTATTCACCCTAAAACATAAACCTTATGCCCAAAAATAGATTTTGGTTATAAATAGGTTTAATCAACTCAAATTTTTCTCAATTACCTTTATGATTGGACCCTACACCCTACACCCTATATCATCTATACCTCAAACCATAAGCCCTAAAACCCAAAACCTAAATTTTAAACCCTAAAAACCAAATGATTGATCCCTAATTAACATTCTTTAGAATAACAATTAGGTTCACAAGGCTCAATTTGAACCAAATCACATCATTCATTGCCCCAATTTACTAATTTGCTCAATATGTGATGACCTGGGGGCCAGTTGACCCCAAAATCACATTTTGTAGTCACAAATAGGTTCAAGGAGCTCAAATTGGCCCAAATTGCCTTTGGTATTAGACCTAATACATCTTAAAACATAAACCCTATGCCCAAAAACACATTTTAGTCATAAATCTAGGTTTAATTAGCTCAAATTATCCTTAATGCCTTCATGATTAGACTCTAAACCCTAAACCCTATCTCATATTGTCCTCAATTACCATTTTGGTATTATTGCATATGTGGTGTAATTGCATACATGGTAAGACTGTGTATGTGGTATAATCACATGCGTAGTTCTTTAGCTTGCCATTTCAAATACATGCCTTAAGGCTCATGAATGTCTTGGATTCTCGAGCCTTAAACATGGAACTATAACACACACATCCGAATGCATATTTTATGCAAATAATAAAAAAATGCAACTTTTCCCTTGCTAGACACTATCTATTTTAGTGAATTTTTCCTTGAAAATAGTACTGCAACATCAACTAAGTCTCCTCTTTCTATATATATGATTTTTTAATATTTTCATTGCTTTAAGGTTGTTATTTAAATATTTATTGACTAAGTATATTTTTGTAGTGCTATATGCCATGATTATTCATGTTCATATTTGTTTATTTATATTTTTATTCGTTGATCCAAACCAAAAAAAAAGTACATGGTTGTAAATTAGACTTAATTCTATACACATTACAAAAAGAAAAATCTAATTTTTGATATTTTTTGAGGCAGTTATGGGGAGGGGAGGCACACAATCAGCTATAAATTTTAATCATATTTTAGGGTATATTGAATTGTGAAATTAGTAAAAAAATACTCATTAATTAATTTATAAAAAATATAGGTTGCAAACTAGATGATCTTACCTAGCTTTCTACCAAGGGGTTTAAGTAAAAAAACAAACTATGCTTAAAAAATGGTGGGGCACACTAATAACTACCTAGTATGATTTTTATAAAAAATAATACCACTTATTCAATTTTATAAAGTTTGACCTAGTTATACTTAACCATTTCAAAAAAAATTAGTATTTTATAAACTAGACTTGAATTGATACAATTCATCTTCCTATAACATCTTTAAATTGTGAGTGTAAATATCTTAAATAATTTTTACAAGTCGAGGTTTTGTGTTTTTCAGGAAAAACATGTCCACTTAAGACCCCCTTTTACGCACACCCCCCCCGCCCGCCCCCACCCAATTCCCTACACTTACTCATAAGCAAATTTCATTTTTTTTTGAAATCGATCACCATCCATTTTTTTCTAATAATGATGAATAATTAAAACATATATGTATGTTAAAAAACTAACAAGTAATTTTAAAGGATGTTCCTAAAAAAAACTATTTACAAAAACTAGCCATTGTACCTATTTTTGACTAGAGGTGCAGGCACAGGGAATTTTTTTATAAAAAATTGTATATATGGAATGCTTATTTGTATCTACTCCCAATCTATTGATAATGACCCTTATAATCCAAATGGACTTATTCTTGAATACGCAAGAAAAGATGCATACAATGTCAGTGGAGTGATACTGCATTTTGCATTCCTATTGCCATTTAATAAGTCAAAGCTTATACCTATGAATAATGAACATCTAGATGCATTGTGTAAACACTATAGCCAATTACATATAGTTCTGGTTGATGAGATATCACTTGTAGGTGAAATAATTTTATATTACATTAAAAAATAATTACATGAGCTCATGTTATTGCCAACAATGCACTTTGGCAATGTTGACATTCTCTTTTACAGATACTTTTATAAAGTCCAACCTATGAACTATTGCTTTATCTTTTGAAATCCAAAAATGAATGGAAAACTAATCCCATATTATTTTTGGAAATAGAACATAAAATGTTATCACTTTCAATGAACCATGAGATGAAATGATGAATTATTTGTGTCGATACTAAATAGAATGCATACATGCTCTCACACAACAAATTATATAACATATCTTAATAATAAATGTTTTCATTCAACACCAAATGATCATTTATTTTCATATCTTTTTAACTTAAAGACTGATGTGGAAGCACACAATAAATGAATGCTTGAAACTATCCTGTTTGAAGTAATTATTATTGATATAATAGATAAACAAGATGATACATATGATGAAAAACAAAGACATGCTAATGTCGTATACCTATCGACAAAAAATACATTAAAAACCAATATATTAGTAGAGATGTTTACTGTGAATTATGACATGCAAGATGGCTTGGTCAATGGTTCTAATGAGATATTCAAAATATATGACAAAGAATAATGTAATGACATTATTTGGATCAAATTCAATGATATTGATATTGAACATTTGTAAAGAAAAAAACATATTCATTTTTATAAAAGTCATGTTGATCCTAATTGGATTCCTATATTTTGAATCTTGAAGCTATTTCCCATGCCCATTTACCAAAAACACCTAATTAATTTGAATACAGTTCCCAATATAATTAACATGAGCATGTATAATATACAGGTCCCAAGGCCTCACTATGCATGGTGTTGCATTTAAACCACTTGGCATAATAAGGCATGGCTTAGCATGTACGATTCTCTTGTGTAAAAAGCATAGATTTGTTATATTTTCTAACTCTACTAATAGATAAAAACTTTGTAGTCAACTCAAAAATTTCTATGGATATTTTAATGTTAGAATCAAAGTCAAAATGGATATTGGAATGTAGCCTTCAATCACATCTATCATCTTCTTATGTTATTATATGTTATTTGAATACTCATAGTCATTCTCCTCATGTAGAAGACATTATCAATGACTATTACTTGATGAGATGTGATGTGTTATGCTTACAATAAACATATGTTGCATTTATAAATTTCTTTAACCTTATCCCAAATTTATTGACTTGTAACTTGATACATAATGTCCATGGTATAATGATATGTGTGCAAAGCCATGTCATCACTTCAAACTTGATGCAATCCATTACAAATAAAGTGGAAGCATTAGAAATAAATGTTAAAATACATGGGCATGAATATATATTTATTAACATCTATTCATCCCCATCTACTTCTATCTTGGATATTATCAATGTTATTGAAAGAACATTATTAAATGTAAGTATATGTAAATAAATATACATATTAGAGGACTTTAACATTGACATGTCTTTATCAAAAAATTTAGAAAGCCTAATTGAAAATCATATGTTAGTTTACAATATACATTTCCTACTGTATAGATATAAGCACACTGGAAGCAGAATCATAGACCATGTTTGGACAAACACAACAACATAACATATTAAGATAGTAATAGTAGAAACATATTGGGCTGATCATAGTGCCATTTGTCTGGTCATAGATAATGTTATCTTGATCATATGAATTCAACAAAAATCAAGTTAATATATATCTCGCCACTTTTAAACTTAAGCATTATATGCTTTTGTATTCAAAATATTTTTTGTTTATAAAAATTTATACTTTATGCCATATTGAATTTATCTATAAATCAAATTGACAAATAATCATGCTATTCCATGTGTTTCATGTACTCACTACTTAAAAATTGTATATACATTGTTGATAGCACATCTGTTTAGAAAATTTCTACATTGAAGCAACACAAAAAAAGTCATTTTATCTCGGGAAAGGAAAAAAATACAAAACATGAATTA
The DNA here is from genome assembly GCA_037957365.1 of Torreya grandis. Classification (NCBI taxonomy): domain Eukaryota; kingdom Viridiplantae; phylum Streptophyta; class Pinopsida; order Cupressales; family Taxaceae; genus Torreya; species Torreya grandis. The sequence goes on along the minus strand of JARHVA010000470.1, from coordinate 2,946,314 downwards.
ATAGCAGATAGTCTTGTCAACAAAGAAACTCTTTAGAAAAAGAAACAACTTTACCTACAACTACTCAAATATAATCTCCATAATAACAATTGCAAAAATGGTAGGTATTAAATAATTTATCTTTTTTTCATTATTGCTTCACTGATACTGCTTCTACAAAGAGAGAGAAATAAAGAGGTAAAAAAAGAGAAAAAATAATAATAAATAGAACATTTTACTCATACTCTTTTTATTGTCTTCTAAAAGAAAGCATTATTTATCTTTTTTCTTTTAGCACTAAAAAAAAATATATATATATATATATATATATATATATATATATATATATGCATAATATTGGACATTTGTGTTGGAAAATCTTGCACCATATTTGAAGGAGATATTTTGATAGTTTATGGTTGTGCCCATGTTACAAATGTGGCTTCTTTGATCAAGGCAAAAATAGTACACATTTATTTGGTTGATGTCTATGGATAAATGACAATAAAAACTAATATTAGTAAAAAATTAGTTCAAAAAATTGAATTGTATGTGGCTCATGGAAAAAGTATTCCTATTTATGATTTCATGATCAAGGAAAAAAAAAATGAAAGAGGGGATGCCAATGTCTATATTTTGTTGACTACACATTCTACTATGCAAAACATTCCTATAGTGTAAACTCACACCTAATTAAAAAATCATCGGTATCATAGCATTTGATGATTCCTTTACAATAGGCTATTTTGGAGCTTTGATAACTAGCTCCCAACAAACAGGTTTGTAGTTCAACTTGCATGTTAAGGATGGCGAGACAGAACATAAAACTGAAATTGTAAGCATTTAGTCATTTATATATTTCTTTATTTTATATTGTGATCTCATATCTTTACAATTAATTGTGACTATTTGCTTCTAGATTCAACTTAACAAGCAATATCAATTACTATGCCATATAATATATGAGAAGCTCATGTCCAAAAAATAAGCAATATAAATTTTCAAAACATGATTCGTAAAGGACCAAAAGGTTATTGAAAATTTTATATAAAATTTGCATTATTTATTAAACCATTGGGTGACAAATCCACCAAAAGACACTTGTTAAAATAATTGCAGCCAACATTGAGGCAAGTCTTATTTATTTATTTGTTTATTTTTTTTCTTTTTCTTTTCTTGGTAGCTAAGAATAGTTTGTAATTATGATTAATATTTTCAAGAAATTATTAAAAAAAATACAATTGACCAATAGTACAGTGCATAGGTTACGTAACATTGAAGCTAAAAAACATTTATGTAGTCTGTTTTCAACCTATATATAATTATTGAAAACATCCAATTCTAGGAATGGATCTTGAACATGATGATCATTTTCATTGCCCAAGATGCCCACCAAAATTAGGGAATAATTTTATTCATACACTTACCTGAAACATGTATACTAGAGATATAAAGATTGAATACATATTGCAAAAGACTATGCTCCAAAGGTTTCTACCAATGTTAATAACAACATCATTTGAACAGTATAAACATGACATTTCCCTAATAGTTTTTACATTGCAAATTTTCTAGTTGAATGACACATTTATAATTGTAAAGGATGGCATAGTTTTTGTAATCATACATCAAAGAAGCATAAATACATATCAGTAAGTTTGCTATGTTGTTATTCTATTTACATACTTTTGGATTTCAAAAACCTATTTGCATTTTCTGATAATGGATCATATTATTGATTTATTTTTCTTGTCTGAATTCAAAGAACTTTGGTGTTTTCAAAACTAAACATAATGATTTTTTGACACTCTTGACACTTGTTAAAGCCATTTTTATGGCTATGTTATATACAACATTACTATCAACTTATTTGATGTTGATGTCACTAGTTTTACATATGATGACTACAGTAGTGGATATGACATGTTGCATAACTATTTTTTTGACATGGGTATGTCAATATACTAAAGGAAAAAAAAAACCTTTTATCTATAATGTCATATAACTGCTAATACTTATTTTTAATCTTATCTGTCTTTTAAATAAAAAATTGTTCTTTTTGTTGCACATGTTTTTAATCTATGTACTAGTTTTGATCAAGGTTCATTTTTGAGTTAATGAAATTGCATAATTTTAAGAAGTGTTTTTTGGAATTCTTTACAAGCCATATTCATATGTTGATTCATATTTATTTATATATAAAAACTATTAGACATTGTAGTTCATAATATTCTTTGTCATAATTATCCACATATTTTACATGTGTCAAACATGAATGAACTACATGTAATTCATATAGATAGGTGTTTGATGGTGTTGTAATTATTTTAAATGTTTAAAGATCATAGTTATTATTTTGGGTACTAGACATGTCTTTATAAGAAAGACAAGACTCCAGGCCACCAAAGTCCAATGCAATCAAGCCAATTGATTTTGAAAATGTAGTAATGCTTGATATTAAATATAACCTTGTAAACATCAATTGTTTATGTTATTGTAATATTAACTTCATATTTTTGATTTTATTTATAAATAATCTTATTTTTGTTAATATTTGTTTATTCACATAATTGATATAAGCAATAATACTTGTTTTAAGACATTGCATTGGGCATTGTAATTGGATCTTCCACACAAATGTTAATGCTTATGGTAAGAACTGCTTCCATAATCCTAAGAGACTATCTATAGTTTAGATTTTGGTTATTTTTAATCTTATAACAAATTTTTTTTATCGATTGAGTTTTTACATAAAATATCTACTTCACAGGCCTTAACATTTACTTCATTTTTTATAGTTCCACTAAAATAATACTTATGTTCAAACATTTGATGATTTTGGCTACAAGAGGTCTTAAAATTCACATGTACATATATCAGTAAAGAATTCATTATGTCCATTGCATCCATACTTAAATAATCCATAACTAAATTTGGTCATTGTTATTGTCAAGCTATCCATCTTGATCCTTGTCTATTGAGATTTTTTATTTAAACTTCTATTTTTTTATTGAATTAATATTTGTTCAAATGTACTTATTCTAATTTAAATGTTATGTTATTAATTTTGATGCATTTTGACCTTGGGTTTGTCAGGATCTAATCTGATTTGATGGTTGAAAAAAGTATGTTTCTAGGCCAACAATTGCTTTCATAGAAAAGTGAAAATGAAAGAGACTTGATTTTCAATAACACAAAGGTAAATGTAACATGAGAATTGTATTAATTATTTAATCCATTAGAATCATTATGATTGTTTCGTATATATTATAGTGTATATCAATCTATGTGTTATGTTCATTACTATGGTTTTTGTATAACTAACCACTTGTATATATAAAGTCGAATTAGACTAAATATTTTTGTTCTATTACTCTATAAATCACATGAAAAATAGTTGGAGAAGTAAAATGCATTGGATATATGCATAAAATAAGGGGAAATAAACCTATTAGTCAAATGATTTTATACATTTTCTAGGTAAAACATATACTCATACAATGTAAAAAATGTTTCCATAATATAGTCTATAATTTTTTTCTATCTAGGCCACTGTCCAATACATGATTTTGCTAAAAATGACTAATAACTTTAGAAATATTATATACTTACTTTATTTTTACATCAACTAATATGAATGTTGAAAAAATGTACAATGCTTTAGATAAATTGTTACAAGTCATTACACAAGCTTGGCTTGGCATAGATGATAAAATGATAAAAAAGTTAAAAAACTTTGCACAAATTGGTTATTAAATTTCATATTTAAAATTTTCAATATAAGGACTAACATTTTGTGTTTAGTTTCATGAATTTTGAATTTCTGAATGTTGATGGATTGTAGACACTCTAAAATCGTTCATTTCTATGTTTACAATCCAATCCTGCATACCAAAGGTGAGGCATTCATCAAATTAAAAGTTGTGTCTCATTTCTTCTCACATAAGATCTACCAAAAAAAAGGTACATGGATCAATTCTGGGCATATATAATTTCATAACACAAAATAAAAATAAAAAACAAAATATATAAAGTAAAAAAAGTCTGGACATGCAATAAACAATTGTTACTAAGTATTTTATTTTCAAACTTATGTCAATGCTAATTGGTAAATAAATTGATTAAAACATAGATCCATGTAACATATAATTTCTTTTGCATAATTGTCACAAACTAGAGAATGAATTTTGACCAATTGACAAGACTTAAGATATATCATATGATGTATTCCTATTCAATAGTTTTAAAGGGAGACTATAATAATCAAATTGAATTAACTTGGAATTAGTGACTGGACTGATGGAGACTATAGGAATCAAATTGATTTAACTCAGAGTTAGTTTTATGTGAAAAAAATGCATGATGGTTTTGGGAGGAAAGATACAAGCTCTTTAACATGATAGAAACAAATGACTTCCTACATTGTGATTAGACAAAAAATGTTATGTTATGGGTAGCCTCGCTTTGTTCAAAGCAATATTAAATGCAGGTGCTAGAGCATGAGATTTTTTCTCGGTTAGATTCAGGAACAAGTTAAATGTAGGTTGACAAACTTGGCTAGAAATAAAATGTGAACACACGGTTTGTTATCTCGCCAAACTTAGTAGGAGAATTGGAAACTTGCTAAAGTACTTGGCATTGATTATTCATTTTCTCAACCTACTTTTATTTATATATGTCTTATGTGTAGCTTATGGTGACAATGATAGAGGCAATGAGCATTGGATATTTTTATATTGAACATAAATCTAATTTATACATGTTCTATAATAATAACACTACTAGTTTGTTCGCATGAAAATAAAGAGCTATAAATATAACCAAAAACCATTCCATTCACTTGTGCCAGTACTTCTAATGTTACAAAGCCTCTTAAGTATTAGAAAAATGAAAATTGTAACCAAAATACTTAGTAACAAGCATTTATCTCTTTGCATGTGCAATCATTACCATGCAAATGCTCTTAATAAATTGAATATTGCTTTTGTAAGTAACACAAATTATAACAAGACATTTTTTTAGGGATCCTATTCTCTAAAGGCCTTCATGTTTTTTCCTTACTGAGGTGAAATAGATTGTTTAGGATTTGAGACAATTACTATCATCTATTTTAATTTGATTGCTTCTAGGCATGCAAAACACATAATTTTGTGCTATTTAGTTTTGAAAGCAATATAGATGTAGAATCCTAAACTTTATGAATACAGTTTCCATGAAATGTGTAAAGAGATTGTTTTTTAATTTTTCTTAGTCATTTGCAATGACATTTGTCCAAAACTAATCCATGTATTTTTTATACAGTTTTTTTTATCAACAAGATTTTCAAAGTTTTTTTTTACCAATGAAAATTACTTGGTTCAAGGCTTTGTTTGTAATGTAGCCTATCAAAACACATTATAAAGTTATAAGGCGTAAATTAAATGCTCTAAAAATAATTAGGTAAAAAACAAAGCCAATATGTACAAAATGTGACAATGTCTAATACCACAAGCATCTAGTAAGTAAGAATCAGGCCCTAGTAGTCTCCTTTCAACATACCCAGAAATAATAGAATTAAAATCAATGACACTAATTGCCTCAAATCTTAAGTAAATTACTTTAATCCATCTAATAAATTAAACCCTTCATTGAATAAGAACCTTAAAAACTCTTGTTACTATTTGACATACTTATAAAACTAGTAGTTTATTCTACCTTTTTTTGTATTACAAATATCTTTGTAAAAAAACCAAAGTCGCACAATAAAATTATTACCTAGTAAAATAACAAACCTAGTTTGCAAGTAAATAAAATAAATTAATAATACTACCTAGATTTTAAACATAATCTATATATAAATAAAATTAAATTACACATACGAAGATGCACATTTGATTAAACCATTCCTCTTTTGATGTTCAGTTTAATATAACCAAGGCAAGTAAATTTTAACAATGTCCCTTCCTAGAAAAATGAAGAAAAAACTAGAAACCCAATCCCTCCAGGTGGGTATGGGTCGATGTAAATCTCAAGCTGGTGTGCAGGTGATAGAGTAGGATTTTTAGTTAAAGGATACATGGATTGGTTTTTTGTCAGGGTTAATAGAAAAATATGGGGAAGAGTTTTAGTCAAAATAAGAAAAACTAAAGGTAACTCAAATGAAATAGACCTTTCCTAGATATTTTCCTTTCCAAGATGGTGCATGTCCTCTCTTTGGAGTTGTGTGCTCCTTACAAGAGGATCCTGGGATACCTAGAGGAAGCATAAGGAGTTGGGAAGTTTTTAGCTGGTCAGCACTGAAAGTTGGGGTAGACAAAGAAATAGTGTGGGAGACTATGGAGCTCACTCAAGAGATCTCTCACATAAAGGATCAAGATCTCATAGGAAGGTTTTCAGGGAGATGGATGGTGATTGGAGAAATAAAAACTTGGATTTTTGAGAACTTGGGGGAGAATCTAGAAATACATTTTTTACCCAAATGTTTTTTTTATGGTGGTTTTCCCAAATCAAAGGAGTCAAGATATGGTGTTAAAGAACACCTTTTTGTCCTTGAATGGCATAGGGTTGTGGTTCCAACCCTAGAAACCTAACTTTGATGCCATGACCTTCCACCCAAAAATGGTGGCTCTCTAGATTTGCCTTTATAATATCCTAGTGGAATATTGGAGAAAAGAATGTTTGAAAGCACTAGGTAATCTCTTGGGATCCTATGTGGAAATTGATCCAAAATTAGAGGAGGGTTGCTTAGATTCTTTTGCTAGGGTTAGGGTTTTAGTCAACCTGTCTGAACATATTCTAGATAACATTGTAATCAGATCTCATGGTTGAGTCTAGAATCAACTAGTGGATATAGAAAATTTTCCTTTTAGATGATAAAACTATAAAAAGATGGGACATATCCAAAATTTTTTCCCTTGTAAGGTGTTTAAGCCCTTTTATACTCCTTTTTCTCAGGATATCAGAGATAGGCCTACTTTTCCCAATATTCCTAGTCGTAAGGTTAGATTTATATGGAAAAAAAAGGTGAGAAACAAGAGATAGAGAAAGGTGGTTTAGGTGGGACATAGGTGGTCTCAGAGAATAATTCTTCCTCTACACCCCTACTAGAGAAATCCCCTTGTTCTTCTTCACCTAAATAGGTGATCAAAGCCTTACCTTATTCTAATCAAGTGAAAATTCTAGAAATGGTGGCACTTTTGGAGAGACTTGGTAAACTAGTTTTCTTATCCCCCAATACGATGATCAAAGGGTGTGATTTCATAGTAGAACAATCTCTAGATATTAAAAATAACATCTATAATGAGGGAATTAATTTGAATAAAGAGAATGTTTCACTGGTTTTGGAAGGCTCCTCTCAGGAGGAAAATCCTATGATTGAAGCTCCATTTTCTCTCTAGGAAGTCAAAAATGTAATTTGAGAGGAAATTTATCCATTGCTAAGTTGAATATGTCTAGAGCTAAGCCAGATTATGGTATGGGCCCTAGGAGAGGGAGGAAAAATAATCATGATTGATTAGATAAGGATGTTTCTTGTGGTAGGCAAGAAATGCTAAAAAAAAATTTGGCCCTGAGAAGTGAGAGGTGAAATTATTTCCAGAGGATTTATGAAGGTTCTATCATGGAATGTTAGGGACATCAATGCTCCTAACAAATGACATTTGGTTAAACATATTTTAGTTGTGGAACAACTAGATGTTCTATTTTTTCAAGAAACCAAGTTGAGTAATTGTGATGAGAAGTTTTTTAAGTAAGGTTGTTGGAAGGTTTGGAATGATCTTTTTGTGGAAGCAACAGGGGCTTCTGGAGGTCTATCCATCCTTTGGATTCCTACGAGAGTCAAGGTGGATATGATTAAATGAGGTTCCCATTGGTAATTCTATAGTATTAATTCTCTAAAAATGGACATGTCTCTATTTCTAGGAAATATGTATGGCCCCATCAATTTTCAAGAAAAGAGGAAGTTTTGGGGAGAGCTTTCATAGCTGTGTTCTAACGTCACTTTGGAAAAGTTTTTATTTAGTGGTGCTTTCAATTCTATTCTAAATCAATTGGAAAATCTTGGTGGGAAAGGGTTTAAAGAATTAGAGGGTCTTGAATTTCAAGAGTTCTTAAAAGTAATGATCTTATTGATCTACCACCACAAGATGGGTTCTTCACTTGGAGTAATAGAAGAATTAGTGATCAAAATATTTTAGAATGTTTGGACATATTTATGATTTCTAATTCATGGTTTGTCCAAGATTGGTTAATGGAATATTCAATTCTTTCCTTTGCTAGATCAGATCATCTACCCATTTCCCTTAGTATTAAGAAAGATGGTCCCCTTTTTCATTGTCCATTCAAATGGGAGAAAATGTGGTTACGAGATAAGTTTCTTTTTGGCCTGGTTGAGAGCTAGTGGAAAGATTGTTTGGTTCCTCCCAAGTCTCCCATATTTTGTATTGCCAAGAAATTATAGTACATAAAAGGATGACTTTGACATTGGAACCTTAATTTTTTCCAAAAAAAAAATTCAAGAAAAAGTGAGAGTTGAAGTTGATTTGGAGAATCTGAATAGAGATATCTTTCAAAAGGGTATGGACCAAGTATCCTATAAACTGGAAAAGATGATACTTGTAGAATATGAGGAACTATTGCTCTAGGAAGAAGTGTTTTGGAGATAGAAATCCAGAAACATTTGGCTTAAAGATGGGGATATAAATTCCACATTCTTTCACCAATCGATCAATTTGAAGATAAATTTTACTCATATCATGCAAATTAACTTAGTTGAGGGTGAATGAGTTACCGATATAGAAAATATTAGGAAGGAAGTAGTTATTTTTTTCATGGATCTTCTTAATGGAACTATCTTTTCATATTTAAAAGCTTAGAAGGCTAACTTGTCTCACATTCCTTGTTTGGTGATTGTGGAGCAAAATGAGAAATTGTTGGCTCCATTTTCTCTCTAGGAAGTCAAAAATGTTGTTTTATCTATGGAAAAAGATAAGGCTCTTGGTATGGATGGGTTTTTGGTGTATTTTTTCTAGTATTTTTGGAAATAGTGGGTGAAGATGTTTTGTAGATGGTTGAAGAATCAAGGAGAAAATCTAAAGAACTGCCTATTTTGAATGTCACCTTTGTTTCTCTCTTTCCAAAATGAAAAACTCAAGAATTTTTTTTGGGATTTTAGGCCTATTTCCTTGTGAAACGTGGTGTATAAAATTATTTCAAAGGCTATGGCTCTCAGGATTTGAAATATCATGCCATTCTTAATCTCTGAGGAACAAGCAGGCTTTATCCTAGGAAGGAATATTCAAGAGGGGATTATAGTTGCTCATGAAATTATTCACTCTCTTAAAATGTCACATTAGAAAGGGATGATTTTAAAGCTCAACATTATAAAATATTATGATAGGGTGAATTGGCATTTTTTTCTTAAAGTCTTGGAGAAGTTTGGTTTCAATAAAGTTTGGTGTAACTAGATTTTTAGCTATATTTTGAGTCCATAATTCTCTATCTTGGTTAATTGTAGTCCAATGGGTTCTTTCCAAGACTCTAGGGGTCTTTAGAAAGGTGATCCACTATCCAATTTCCTATTCATCCTTATGGTGGAATCTTTAGGTAGAGCATTATTGGTGGCTAAAGGAGACTCTTTAATCAGAGGTATTCAAGTGGTCAATGGTCTGGAGAATATGATGCATCAACAATTTGTGGATGCCACTTTTTTGTTTGGATAAGCTTTAGTTAGGGAGGTAAATACCTTCAAGGAAATCCTCTCTAGTTATGAGGAGGCTTTTGGGTAAATGGTGAATATAGGCAAATCTGAGATTTTCTTTATCAACTACTCAAAACAAATCCAACAAACAATCTCTTTAGTGTTGGGTTTTAATATTGGTAAATTTACTTAAAAATACTTGGGTGTGCCTTTATTTTCTAGAGCTTATCAAACATTTCATTGGTCCCATTTGGTTCAAGCTTTCAAAAAGCATTTAGCCTCCTAGCATGGTAAGTGGCTCTCCCTGGCTGGTCATATCACCCTCATTAAATCTATTCTTAGTGCTTTACCTACTTATTGTTTCTCAGTTCTACAACCCCCTATTAAAATATTCAAGCATCTAAATAAAATTTTAAAAGAATTTATTTGGAAAGGAGTTCAATTTAAGAAGAAAATCCCACTAATGAAGTCGGAAAGGCATGTAATTGAGCTTTAGGAGCTAAATTAGTCTAGAGTATGCTAAATTCCTTAGAGGCTATTTGGGTTAGGGTTCTTCAAATTAAATATCTTGACCAAGAAGATTCTTTGAGCATAATTTCAATGGTAGATCAACCCAAAGGATCTCAGGTTTAGAACTTCATCCTTAGGTGTAGAAACATTATCTCAAATCATGTCTCTTGGATCATTAATAATGGTAAAAAATCCAAATTTTGGGAGGATTCTTGGAATGGGCATAAAAATATTGATGAAAACCAATTGTTGGGGGATGAAAAGCATATATTTTCCATGTCTTGGGGTTCATTTGAAATGAATTATTTATAACTAATGCTTATCTCCGGCCTAAGGTCTTGGGGTTGGATTTTTTTTGAAAATATGGAAATCCCAGAGGATCAAGTGGTGATGCTTGAGAACAATATCAAGATGAGGAAAGTTTTTTTGAATGAGGAAGATTAATTACATTATATTGGATCAAAATTAGGGCATTACAAGGTCAATCTGGGTTATCAAATGGTTGAGGCAATGGATGAGTGGATGTTTAGGGCACCTTTTCTATGTTGGGAGAAAAGTGGTTTGTAGAAAGCTAGTAACTTTGTGTGGTTGGTGGTTCAGGATAAAATTATTGCATAAGATAGATTTATAAAAATGGGATTTTTGGGACCTTTTAGATGTCCTCTCTGCAAGAACAATGAGGAAAATTCTAGTCATATTTTTTTGTGTCCCTTTACGAATTATTGCTAGACCTAGCTTTGTGAAAGATTGGAGTTAGTGTGGGCTTGGCATCCTAATCTAAAGGATGCATTATCTTCATGGTTATTGGGTGAGTGAAAAAATACTCTCCATGGTTTATGAAAAGACAGCTTGGCCATTGTAATCTAGTTTATGTGGAAAGAAAGGAATAAGAACTTTTTTGAACATCAAGAGAAAGAGGTCTTTAGAGTGATACAAGAAATTGAGATTTCAATTTCAGAAGTCATATCTGATCTAGTGAGGAAAGGTTTTCTATCTAGGTGGGATATGGTGATGGTAGCTAAATTAAATCTTATTTCTATTTCCCCTGTTAATGGGTCAATCATAATCAATAAAAATGATAAAAAAACAAGCTAAGTTGGAGTCTTCCTCTAAGTGGTTGGTTTAAAATGAACTTTAATAGTACCTCTTGGGGTAATACTAGAGTTTGAGAGCAGGCTATGTTATAAGGGATTGTTGTGGTTGTTTAATTTGAGCAATGTCAAGAAAACTTTAAGATGGTATGAATAATGAAGCTGAAGTGAAAATGCTAGCTTTGGGTATAGACATGGCTATCCAATGTGTAATCTTGAAGTTGATTATAGGAGATTCCCAAGTCATGATCTCAGTGTTGAAAAATAATAAGATAAAAGTGTGGCATCTTGAGAATATTTTGACAAACACTTGGGGAAATCTTGAATTTCTCTCAGAATGGGAGCACAAACATTGTTTTTGTGAGGTGAACTTGACTTCTAATTTCTTGGCAAACTATGGTATTGACCAAGAGGAATTAAGTAGGATGGATAATATCAAAAAAATGTGGGAGAATTTTCCTAATATTTCTCTAATATATTTTGGATAAATTTTTGGGGTTTTTATGTCTTGGTGGGTTTGTAATTTGTATTTATCTCAGCTTATTTAATTTATCCTTTTGGGTTAATGAGTGTTTGGCAGTGGTGGCTTTCTTTTGAGATGTCTAGTTAATGATGAGATGACTTCCCCTCATATGAAGGGACTCAACTTCCCATGGATGACATTCATGAATGTTCAAGGGAGGGTATGGTATCATTGGAGATTAATTGTGGCAAGTGGAGGTCCCAAGGCTCATGTGTTTGTTCATCATTTCTCTCATTGGGCTTTATGTAGGCAGTGGTCTGTGTGTTGTTCTATGTTTGTGGATCCTAAGTAGTAATTAAGGCATGGCGGTTGATATTTGATAGAATGGAAGATGTTATTTTGATTGCCATGGAAAATCCATATCTCTTAGGGAGGAGTAAGGTGCATGAAATGGCCTTTGAGGGCAAAATTTTGAGGGCCCATTTATCTCACATATTCTAGCTCCCATCAGAGGATTTCTTAGAGGCCATATCTGAGGTGCTTGGGCTCAAGTTTTTGATGCAGAGTGTTGACTCTTGTGTGAACTCAAAAATTATGGTGGTTTTTGCTTAAAATTTGATGTCATTGATTTCTGATGTTGAAGTAGTGGCACAAGTGACAATTTTCTACATGCATCTAGAAGCTCAGGTGGGGTTGGTTGAAAAGATTATGCTTTGTGATCTTTCTCCTTTGCATGTCTCCCCTTTTCAGGTAGGGATGGCTTTGGTGTTGTCCCATGGTGGGTGTTTCAAGCATTGGAAACTTTTTTCATGATGTTGGTAGATTTCATGGAGTAACTAAAATAGAATACTATGGATCTTGGGTCGAAGGAGGGGTAGTAGATTCCTTTGCCTATTCTGGTGCACCTTAAGAGACAAATTCTAGAAATATAGAAGTTGTGTGAATGTCAACATGTTAAAAATAAAGTGGTGGCTATCAAAAAATTGGTGAAAGGGGTTCTACAAAAGGAAGTTGAATCAACACCCTAGTGGAATAATCCTTGGGATGAAATGTCTGCAACCTTCCTCCTGGGAGCTTCAAGTCTTTTTGGTCTTTTGGAAGGTGGAGGTATGGGTTTGAGCATGACAGATAAAGCAAAAAAAACCTTTGAGGTGATGGTGGAGGTTCAAAGGAAAGGAGAAAATGAATTCAAAATGGTTTAAATTTTGGATTCAGAGGACGAAGCTACCCTAGGTAAAGTTTAAGTTTTTAATCGTTATTGTTTTTGGTCACTAGTTTTTGGTCTCTATTTTTGTCAGCTCTTAGTGGTTGGTTGTTTGGTTTTCTTGGGTAGGCTTTGTTTAACCTATTGTGCTATTTTTTACTAGTTTTGGTTGTTTGTGGTTGGTTTTATTTGTTGCTACATGGTTTATGGGGATGGGGTCCCATCAATACAACCCTATAATTATCTCAGAAAAAATTAAATTGCACATATGAACTTGATAAAGAAATAGAATTAGGTCCCAATAGTCTTCTCTCTACGTACCCAAAAAAATGAAATTAAAATCAATGAAACTAATTATTTTAAACCCTAAATAACCTAATTAACACTAGGGAAAAAATTAAACCCTTCATTGAAAAATAAACCTAAAAGCCTTTGTTACTATTTGCCTTATTGAACTAGTAGTCAACTCTTTTTTTTGTATTATCAATACCTCTATATAAAAAACAAAAACAAAGCCCTACCATAAAATTATTACCAAGTAAAAGAGGAGACATAATCTATGAGCATATAAAATGTAATAACATAACCTAGATATTACACATAAGCAAATTAGAAATAAAAATAGGTCGTGAATAAGAACCCAATTACTACGAAAAACCCTAACTTATTTACCAATGCCTTCACCACAACACAAATGAAAAATAATAAAATAATATATGAATTAAAAGCTCAAATAGTCTCTCTTCTGAATGCCCATAAACAATGAAATTTAATTGAATGTCATTAATTACCTGCATCTCAATTTTGCATTGCATCAATGCAATATTTAATGATAAGTAGTTTAGCAGACTTCCAATTATCCTATTAACTTTGGAAAGATCATCAAACATA
>JARHVA010000470.1:2902500-2930000 GCA_037957365.1 Torreya grandis | reverse complement strand
TGAATCTACACATGATTCCCTATTTTGAAAACCACCACTCACCACTCAGTGCCTCCTCTAGGATGTTGTAATGTCTTCTTGGGTGCCCAATCCTTGGCCTTAATTCATTCTGCCTAGGATTTGGATGTAACACAACCCTAGATCCATCTACATCAACCAAAATAGGACTCCTCTCCATGAAACTTAAATAAAGCTCCAACCATCACTTGCCCTAGGCACTACTACCACTATCCATAGATTATTTGACTAATCTTTCATGAAAGGAAATATTAATAGTGGAAGAAGTCTCCATGATCCTTCTTAACTCAAAATTTTAGGTAAAGACATTTTTATAACCATAATTCCCAAACCAGTAGTGAATAGTATTCCTAGTCATGGGCTGTGGACTTACCTCATCACATTGAACATAGGTTTAAATCCACATGTCAACTCCCATCACATTAAACACTGATTTGATAGTCCATTGCATTGGATACATTTCACAAAATAACCCATCATAGCTTAGTGTGAGAACAATGCTAGAGAATGGTCATCTTAGGGAATAGACCTTGAGAGCTCCCAATTCTAACACTCAATTCAGTCACCACTAGGCTATCATCATCAAGATAAAATTTTGGGTACAAATATTTTTATAACCAGAATGCCCAAAACAACGGTGAATAGTTTTCCTAGCTATGGGTTGTGGACTTGCCTCATCACATTGAACATAGGTTACAATCCACATGCCAACCCCCATCACATTAAAAACCAAGCTAGTAATCCCATCACATAATTTTCATAAAAAACCCACCACAAATTAGTACAAGATCATTGATAAAGAATGGTTATCCCAGAAATGGACCTTGAGACTTCCCACTTCTAACCTTCAACTCACTCACTGCTCGGCTATCATCACTAGATAGTTTATATATATATATATATATATATATATATATATATATATATATATATATAATGCATTCTACTTTAGAGTCTTCTATATGACAACAATGTTAGAAGTAATGAGCATTGAATGGACCCCGAGACCTCCCACTTCTATCACTCAACTCATGTACTACTAGGTTATCATTACCATATAGTCTATATATATTATGCATTCTGCCTTAGAGTCTTATATATGGCAACAATGTTAGAGGCAATGAGCATTGAATGGAACCCAAGACCTCCCACTTTTAACACTCAACTCATGCACCGCTAGGCTATCATTTTCAGATAGTCTATATATATATATATATATAAGTTATGGATTTTGCCTCAAAGTCTTCTATATGGCGATAATGTTAGAGGCAATGAGCATTGAATGTTTTTAGATTCTAAACAAAAAACTAATTTATATACATGCAAGTTATCGATCTAATGCTACAAAGCCTCTAAGTACTAGCAAAAATGAAATTCATATCCAAAATACTTGGTAATAAGAACTTATCTCTATCCATGTCCAGTCATTGCCATGAAAATGTTGTTAGTAAATTGATTAACCTTGATTTTTCATGATGTTTATGCTGTGAAATTATCTATACCTAAGACTGATTCATCTTCTATTTTTGTGTAACTTATTTCCCGATCGATTCTCCAAGAATTTACCAATGTCATCATATTCACATTGTTTTCCTTGTCTCAATCCTATGAACACGTCTAATTTGATAGGTAAGAAAACTAACATAAAATTTAGTGACTACGCTTATTTCATCTTCTATTTATCAGTACACCTAAAAAATCAAAAACAAATGGTCATAATTAAGTCTAAAATATTTCATTTTCTTGCACTTACACTAATCTTAAATTTTATGTTTCAATTTTAAGCTACAACAAAAAATCAGAAATGTATGTTACAATCTTGCCAATGCATAAATGTGGAAAGGAAGCTTGACTAAGATTGTTCAATGTCACTGCCAGGATCTTTATCTCAATTCTTGTCTAGTTATTTTTTCTCTTTTAGATTGTGCCTTTTGTTTTGAATTAATATCTCCTCAAACATTCTGATTCTAATTTTTATGTTATGTTATTCAGGTTAATGCATGTTGTTGTTATATTTTCTCGTGGCTACTTCAACTCAATGCCTTCTTACATGCATAATATTTAACATTTTCCTAATTGTTAAAGAGACTTAAACATATATATTTAGAAAATTAATATTGAATTAGCTACATTGTATATCACACATGTTTTATAAATCATAACGTGACATGATGCCTTACCTAAAATAGGTTATTGCATCCAATTCTTTTTCTCTTTTTAGTTTTCTTGGTCCTTTCAATTCAACAATTATTTTAATAGTTATTTGTTATTTAATCCTAAGACATGACTGATATATTTATTAGTTTATCTGATATAATTTCTCATTAATGTGTTTATGTATTTATATCAACTACTTTGACTAAGTAAGCTATTATCAATTTCTACTAAACTCAAGGAAAAAATAAATCAATTTTTGATGTCCAATAAGATTTGCATAAATTATTTATACTGTTTAAGATGAGTTCTATATTCATTTTGTATTTTTTTCATGTTATTATATAGTTTACATTTCAAATATATAATTTCATGCTTAATTATATAATTTTTACAAATTCACTAAAATGACTTCATAAAATTCTACATTTTTCTAACATTTTTACTTAAACCATGTTATGAACAAATCTAAGACTAAACTTGCTAACAAATATTCTCTTATTAGCTTTTAGAATAAATATTTATCTATATGTTGATATTTATAACAATTATTTCATGTGCATTGAATGTTTATAACACTCTCTTGAGATACATAATGAATAAGATTAAGTGTTGCTCACCATCTAAAAAGCACGAGATATTCTGTTCCATAACTTCAATGCAAATAATAGATTGATTACTTCATCAAATTTACAAAGGAAATAATAAAAAAAAAAAGGCCTATGCTATTGATACTTTGCCTCTTCATTGCTTAGCTCAATACAAAACATCAAGCCAATATGTTTACTTTTTTGATGGGTTTAATTTCAATATGCTCAATAATTTGTTTGCTATAAAATTGCATAAACTGGTTTTTATAATTGCAAAACACTGATTTAATGCTTTATTACCTTGATACAGACTCTTCCAACTGTCTTCTACTTCCCACAGGGACTTGTCACCATGCACCCTTGTTAGTTATAATAAATCCACATAAAAAATATAACAAATAGAATTTTGACAATTGAGGTCAACACACCAAAATAGAAAAATACATTTTGTGTATAGAAACATTTTCTTAGATTTTTTTGTTTTTGTTAATGTTTGGAGGTCTTTTTTATAGAAAAATTATATGCCTGGAGGTCTTTTTTATTAAATTTTATTTATTTGTTTGATTGATAATCTCAAAGTTATATAGATATCAACATCTTTCCCTGTGTTTTGGATTATATACAGTTGATTACAATTGATGAGAAAGGTACACCTAAATCATAGTGTTCCTTCAATTAAATAACTAGGGTTAGGGAACATTCCCTATCAGTTTCACTCTCCATGTCAAAAATGTAAATGGATTTATACCTTAGTGGATAGTATAACAAACCATTGTCCCCACCAATTAATATTGGAATGCTTCATGATATCATATATCATATAAAAAATAATAATATAAGAAGGTTACATAACAAATTAGTCGGTTGGTATTCATGCTAAAATTCCTTGTCAGAGGAAAAATTTGACTCAACATGGGAAAAAAATAGAAAAAAAGGTTAGATAACACAAGACACTCAAAACCAAAATACAATACAAAAATTAAGCACACGCTACAACACCCAAGGGAGGAGATGAAGGATCATCCTTGGGTGGTAGAGATGCCCAAGCGGCAAGGCTCTATAGTAGGAGTATCTAAGTCACCCAACCATCTAGGGGGTCTAAGGTCATATTTATAATCCAACTATTAATAGGTTTCACTTGGTTAATAGTGCCAGTAGGAGATCCTCTATGAGAGGGAGTTGTGTCAGCTTTACCATGCAACAATGACAAGTCCCATCTCCCAAATGAAAATTAGGGGAGAAATGACATCGATTGTGTGATTGAATTATATGCCTCCTGGGAGGTCACAATGATGGTTCCATAGGTGGCCTAGCAGGAGGCACCTGATTCATAGTGTAGGGGGAACTACCCTAGTGGTCTAACAACTCCTAGAGGTCACATAACTCCATCGCAACCTTATCTGTTTGAGCTTGAATTTGTATGCAGATCGATGAAATAAAATAAACATCATTATTAATAAAAAAATGATGAGAACATTCATCATTGTTGAATATAGCATTATTTCTAGCTTTTTATAATTAGAAAATAATAAAGGCTCTGAAAAAATTCCATAGAAAATAAATAGAAGCTGACTAGTTGATCAAGTCCCCTAGAAGAGTAAGCAACTAGAAAAAGGCTCAAGGTGATAATGGTAGAATAGACTATGAATCCATAAAACCAAAATAGCTAATTGAATGAATCAAGGCACTAGCAGCCATGACACTTGGGAAAAATAATTCTCATATGAGGGAGTCACTCCTCGAGTGGGAGACCTTGATAAATAAGACACGACAAGAAGTGGGCGAGTTTAGGTTCTGCCCTGACATTCCATATTTTGCCAAATCTAATAAACCAAGTCTTGGAAGAGGAATTAATTCCCTAGCACCTATTGAACTTCCAAAGAGTGGGGGAAAAAGGGCTCATGACTTGGTATAGAAGATACAGAGAATAATTTTTAAAATGGGTGTCACAGTTCCATCATCAGTCCTTCCACCATGTATGAGGCAGTTGCAAGCCAAGCTTGTGAATCATAACATTGGGAAGAATCTCTTGGATGCAAATGATAGAAGGTAAGTCAACATTATTTATTTGAAATTTAACTTTCAAATTAGACCAAGGAATCCAGTCCTTAGTAGCAACCAAATCCCAAATGGTAAGGATACCTTTCTAAAAGATTATGAGGGATTTAATTCCCAACCATTCAAATAACATAATATTAATGCCTATGATAATAGGAGACCACCCGATGCTATTATCATTGAAAGAGAGACCTATGGAAAAACCATCCCCAATACATTTCATGTTAGGCTTGATAACTTCAAAATATTTCCATATACTTTTGGCAACAAAAGAGCCTTAAATTTTGATAGGAGCAATAATGAGGACTGAGTGGAAGCCTATATTATTTCAACTGGGTTTACTATAGGGCACCCTAGAGGAGATAAAATGCATTATCAAGATTTTATAGGCCTCATTACCTTTAATAGCATGAACAACCAATTTAGCACATAAGGTTACACTCTATTTGTAAAGGTTAACAATTCTCATACCTCTTTTATCCCAAGGAAGGCAACAAATATCCCAGTCCACCCAATGGAAACCCTTAGAATGTTTGGAATGAGATGAGAAATTCCTCAAGAATTTTGGTGAAGCTGCCATAAGACACTTTTGAAGGAGTCCAATAGGAAGACTAATAGACATGGATGGCAATGAGAATATTGGTGTAAAGTTGGAATTTACCTGCTAAAGATAATGGCTTGGTAATCTAGTATTCAAAATTTTCTCCACTATTTTGATGACATACTACCATAACTCAACCAAAGAGTAGTCAAATGAAAATTGAGTGCTAATAAATTTGAACTATTCTCCACACACAATCTACTTCCAATTATATTTTGAGGAGCTAATGAGGCATAAATATTATGCTTTATCTAAAAAACTATCTTACTCCATTGAAAAATAGATCTAGAGGCCAAACAAAAAATATTTAGACACTTCATAACTTCTAGGAAGGTTTACTCTTATTCTTATACTGTGAGGAAAGTGTCATTTGTAAATTGCCCATCGATGTTCTAGGAAGAGCGGTCAGGTAAAGAGATACCTAGGACCAAGCCCTTCTCATCCTTAGAGGCAAGAAGATATCCTAAAGCTTCTATAGAGAGAACATATAACATTGGAGCAAGAGGGTAGCCTTCCCTGATGGAGTATTGAAGATAAATGCTATCAGACTCATATCCATTAATGGTCAGAAGAGCTGAAGCATATGAAAGTACAGTTTAGACTAAAAAACAAAGTACTTGTCAAACCCCAAAGCCTTTAACATAGTAAGGATAAAAGGCCACTCAATATGATTTTAGGATTTTTCAAAGTCAAGCTTGAGGAAAATGGTGCATTGATGAGAAACTCTAGCCCATTCCATGCCTTCTCAGATGACAATGAGATTATCTAGAATATAACTCCCTATAATAGAATCATTTGTTCAGGTCTAATGATTGTAGGAAGAATAAGACATAGCCAATTAGAAAGATATTTGGTGATAATCTTGTAGGAGATATCCAATAAAGTGATGGGTTGTTAACTAGTAATGACCTCCAAATTATGTATTTTGGTATAAACTTAATATTGCATTTATTAATTAAATCTCCTAAAGAATGGTTTTATAGGGATTCTTTATAAACGTGAAGCAAGTCTGGCCCTACAAGCTCCCATGTAGCCTTATAAAATTCACATGGGAAATTATCAAGGCTTATGGCCTTATCACTGCTCATGCATTGAATGGCCTTTATAAGGTCCTAGCGGGTAAAAGGCGAGTCATAGATCCATTGGTCAACCACTTTAACTTTGTGAAGAACCATGTTGAGGCATTCTTGCATAGCTCAAGAAATTTCTTTCATGACCTCTTGGGATTTGAACACTAGTTGGTAGTGCTTCATGACAATTGAGGAGATGTTTGGGAGGGAGGTGACCCTGATTTGAGCTAACTTGATGTCCTTGATATGATCACAAGACTATTTTGCCTTGAGGGACTTGAATAAGTATTTTGAGGCTTTGTCTCCAACCTTGAGCTAATGTAGATGAGTGCACAATTGCACCCCTCGAGAAACATGGCTATTTACAACTTTAATGTGGTATTTGAGGGAGGCAACAAGATTTTATAAATGAGTTTCAAAAGGATTAAGCACAAGAAGGGAAGAGACCCACTGGAATTCATTGAGTGTAACCTCATCATTGTGCTTCTTAATGTGCATAACTTGCTTCCCATAATGATAGAGGAAGGTGGTGGTCTGTAGAATGGCATCATTCCACCACTCAATCCAAATGGAAGCATACAAAGGCAGGGGCAAGTTTCAATTCTAGGCAATCAAGTGGGTGGTGCCAACATGGCATAAGAGAGACATATTAAGGATAAATTGAGTATGCGGCACCTTATACAGCCCTGTGACCCATTCCACTCTATAAGAATAATATTATTATTAAAGAGCACCAAATCAGAGTGGATAGTGACAGGTTGGCCATTAATGTAGGAAAAGGAGAAAATATTTTACTTTGACATCATATAACAGTTGAGCCTTTTGAGCATGCAATGATCCCCAACATAGTAGTTAGACCATGTAAACCAAGATGAGGTATTAATTGAGTACCACTAGAGGAGTGGGTTGACAAGACCCCATTTATTCTTGAAATAATATCATGCTTCATGTTCTTCAACACACCACCTCATAGACAAGGCACCAACTTTGTCATTAGAATGCTCAATCATATTAAAGTCCCCACACACTAGCCATGTTGCACTGGGGAGGTTGTCAGCTAAGGATCACCAAACTAAAGATCCATCAGGGGTGTAAATGTTAAGGATGCCTAATAAATGGCCTTTAATATCAAAGAGCATCCAAACAATCTGTGTGACAGGGTATCTCCCTTGGAAATAATGAAGGGGAAAATTTAGGTGAAACTAATATCCTGGCACCACCACATCAATCCTTAGGCAGAGTGGAAAAATGGGTGGCATCGTGCCAAATACAATGCAAGGAAGTGTGTAGAAGAAAACCTAATACCTTAACTTGATGGAGTCAACCAAAATCTAGAGAACCTATTCATTGACAAGCAACACAAAGAGTATTTTTGGGAAGACTATAAGACCTCAAACATTCCATGATAGCAAGTTCATTGGGAAATATCGTTCTTTTGGAACTCCAGCTATTTGTACTCAAAATCAGCTAAACTTTAAAACTATTACATTGGTCTAGGCAAGAAGAACCTCATAGAATGATGGAGCAATGTTTAACCCAATGCTCACCTTAGGGAGAGAGTCGCCACCACCACAAGGTGGGTTATGTAACCACCGAGATAAATATTTATTGGTTGAGGATATCCCAATAGGAGGAACCATGAAATCATGGGAACTATTAGAAACTAGGCTTTATTGGGCTTAGGGGACCTGAGCAACAAGGGGAGGCAAGGTGGTTATCTCATGAGTAGTCTTGATTATTGGAGAAGAAACTACTATAGAGGAGGGTTTTGGCCCTGGCTAAGGATTTTCAGAGTTCACTATGGTCCAACCATCCCTATTTTCTACCACCTTTGGCTTCTCAGGTTGCAGAAGGGCCAATGAAGGCTTTGAACATCCCATAAGGGGACAACATTTGAGACAGTGGTTGGATGCTTGATTTTGGAAGCAAGTGTTAGGAAGGTTGATGTACACCACTCTTTGTGCCCAGTGGGCGTCGCCAACTTAAATATTAATAAACTCCTTCAGGTCTTTGTATAGGTCCACCTCGATGCAAATCCATTTGTTGGGGTGGGAGGAGAACCACTTGGGTTGTTCCTAGCAAATAATGTATTCAATGGGTGCAAGGATTTACTCCATAAAAGAGCAAAGGTGCATTGGCAGGCCGAGGAGCTCAACCTAGTATGGTTTGCGGCTTTGAATTCTCAGTTCTAGTTGGATAAAATCAAAAGCGTATTTCACAAAAACTAGTAGCTTGATTTGGCAAGGAGGGTTTGTACTTTAGATGACTCTTTGAAAGTAAAAAGGAAAAATCATTTGGTGAGGTTTTGGATGCCGACCACATGGACGCTTTCAGGTTCCCAATGGTGGTGAAACCAATTTTAGAGAGGCTCCTTAGAGGAGACCCAACCAACAAAATAGGCAATAAGCGAGAAATTCTTATACCATTTACATGCATTTTCAATAGCATCACCAAAAAGACATACCTCTCACTGAGAGGGAAGGGCAGAGGGAGTCCCTTGTTGTAAACCTTCAAGACAAACTTTCAAACTCTTTTGGACCCCATTCGTCTTGTCTCTTGTAGCAACAATTGTAATTGAGCGTGAGGAAGTCATTATATAGGGCTAACCCACCCAAAGGGTGGAGTGCTGAGTGCAATTAATGCACATGATCCCTAGAAAGTCTCATAAAGGTGGATATGTAAAGAAGGCAAAAAAGTGGATATACAAAGAAGGCAAAAAAGCACACAAGGAAATGTAAGTTGACCATAAAAACTCTAACAGACCCAGTTTCATTAGCCAAAAATCATTTTCTCGATAAATCTATTTTCACAATACTATTTTCACCAACTAGTTATACCAATTAGATTACAACCATTTCAATACTTAAAAATCAAAATTAAAATTATATTACACACTATGACAAATAAAAATATAACATGTCTTCACAACTATCATCACCAATTAAATTACAACCCTTTCAATACTTAAAAGTCAAACTTGAAATAACATTAAATTACAACATGTTACCGATGCACATGGGCCAACGTCAAATTTAAACCTCGATTCCAGCGGAAGTTGTCTGTAGATTGGAATTGCCTCTTCCATGCCCAAATATGAAAAAATCCGTAGTAAAAGTAATCGCAATATTTTATATAATCATCATAAGGTCATCCTTACACTTCAATTATTTGGACGTTGAAAAATCTACTCATTTAAATAATTTAAAAAGAAGTAAACACAGACACTAAAAGAAAGAAAAAATCAAAAATCAAAAATCAAAACAAATCATCTCGGCCCAGATAATACAGAAGGCTTAGGCATATAGGAGAACTCCATGTTATTAGACTCGTAGGATAGCAATGCCTGACTGGAGGACACTGTAAATGCAGAAGGAAAATCATCCAACAAGTCTACTACACCCTCCAATGCCTTTACTACTATGGACATCGCTGGCCGCCTGGTAAAATCATCCTGTATACACCACATCCCCACTCCTAACATTTTCACTGCCTCTTCCTTTGCATCCATCCCCTCATCTTGCAGTCCTGAGTCTACCAAATCAATTAATCTTCCTTCTTCGGCCTTACACTGTAATACTGAAAGCAAGCGGTATCCTGAAAGCTCTCTGCTTCTCTTTCCACTCACAATTTCGACCACCATAACGCCGAAGCTAAATATATCTGCTTTCTCCGTCATATGCATATTCAGTAACTCAGGCGCCATATACCCGGGAGTTCCTCTCAACATGGTTATCACTTCACTTTGCTCTCTGTTAATCAACTTTGCCATCCCAAAATCTGAGACCTTGGCATTAAAATTTTCGTCCAGAAGAATGTTTTGAGGCTTGATGTCGAAATGAATTATGCATTCTCGACATTCTTCATGTAAATATGCTAATCCTCGGGCAATATGAAGAACTACTTTGGATCTGGTATTCCAGTCCAGTACATGTTCATGGTTACTCTTGTCGGGAAATATCCATTTGTCCAGAGACCCATTTGGAAGATACTCGTAAACAAGCAATCGATGGGACTTTTCTGCACAAAAGCCTTTCAGCCTCACCAAATTAAGATGATGAATGTTCCCTAATGTTTCTACTTCTGCACGGAATTCTTTTGTGCCTTGTCCTGCTCTGTCAAGCCGCTTCACTGCAATCTTTGTGCTGTCAGGCAGAACCCCCTCATAAACCGAACCAAATCCTCCGCTGCCCAGCTTAATATTGAAGTCATTTGTTGCATTTTGTAATTCCCGGAAAGAGTACCGCAAGGGTAAGCCTGCCTCCCAGTCTAGAGGATCATTCTCATCCTCGTCCTCCTCTTTTTTGGCTTTTTGAGATTTGTTTATCCATGCCCACAATAAGAGAAACAGAACCACCACTCCACCAACAACAGTAACACTGATAGTTTTAACCGAGTACTTACTGTGCTTGGGCCTTGTCTGAACTTTAATATAAGCAGTGGAATTGTAAAAATCATCACTTGGGTTGTTTGTTTTCAGAGAATAGACATTGGACTCCAAATAGCAATAACCCCTAGAAAAGTTGGTACCATACCTGAAAAAGGCAGCTTTGCAAGAGCAATTTTTGAAACAGAGATTTTTACAGTAATCTCGTGAGACCAACTCTGGAAATGATGCATTTTCGTAAAGATAAGTAAAATAGGAAACATGCTCCAGCTCCAAAAAGTGTTGATCTTGGGGGCTTCTACTGCTGATGGACACCTCCGAGCAGATGAGAGGACGATGTGGAACACAGCCGAAATTGGGTTTTGAGGCATCAATCTGATCAAAAGCTTCGCCCGTTGGCGTTTTTAGACAGCTGCACTGACCATCTGTGCAGACACCATAGCCTCCGCATGGTCTTGGATAGGCGCATGTGCCAGTGCATCGGTGAAGTATGACAAATAGTCCGTCATAGATATTCCTGTCTTTGATCGGGCGGTATAAAATTGCACATGCCCATCTGAATCAATCTTAAAGTAGAAGGAACTTTTGGGTATTGGAAGGCTGAGTGCGATTGGATTGGATGGGGATGGGGACCCTCCTGTTTCAGCATAGTAATAGACCGTCTCATTGTCCATCTTTATATAAGCTAAGTTCACAGGTGTAGGTAGCGTGGGATACCTAAAATACATTCGAGCGGGTGCAGGGGCTGTAAACAGAGCCATTCCGTCGAGAAGCAACGATCCATAGAAAAAACCTTGGCTTGTATTAGTAGGAGAAATGTTTGCGACAAGCTTATGTCCCACCTTCCACTTCTGGCCCAGCAACACAGTATCAGTGGGACGATCAAAAGACTGCCACATGGTTCCATTGGAACTGTTTAACAAGACAAGATTTCCAGATTCTTCCATCCTCATCGCGTGAAAATGTTGTGTGAATGTATTTGAAGACCAGACCAGAGTGCCATCAGCGTCCTTCAACACAAGATTTCCAGTGGAGGTGAGCGTTAGCGTTGCGTTTTCGTGCACCAATTGCTCTCTATTTGCACTCCACACCATTTGCAAGTCAAAGAGGCTGCCATCGGTGTCGTAGACGACAAAGAAAGTGGCAAATAAGTAACCTGTGTCACAAGGAATACCATAGCAGAAGAATCCACAACCAAATTGCAGATTCATATCATTATATGAGATATTGTTGCTGAGAAGAATATACCTCGCGGTGAGATGTGCACCTATATAACCTGGTGGAGGTGCCCATGAATCTAGAGAGTGGAGACTGTTGGTCCATGTGATTCCTCCGTATGCAGTTGCAGAAGGAAGACCACAAGACCGCGCAAATAGTGTGCACGATATAATGAATATCAGTGGTAATGAAATAAACGCAGGAGATGGGAAAAACGAGTAGAGCTTCATCATCCTTCAAAACAGAGGACGGGCAGGGCAAGAAATGTTAATTCATTCTTTCACATTTGAGAACAAACTATATTGAATCTGACGAACATGCGTAGAATTTCCATGGCAGCCGCTGGGAGCGTTCTCTTGCACTGGCATTAATGCACTGGCTTTCCATAATTGTTTAATTGTTAAATGGTATGTGTCCAAAGTCGGGCTGGCCAAAGCTTTCCTGAAGTCAAAGTCTGTGTTATGCTTGCAAGTCAATTAAAAACAAATGACGCCCAATTTTATACGGGTCAACTCGGTGCATGTGGACATACTCGGAACATTCTACGGAAATGGAGATGGATCAATTGTTGGGAAGGTATTTATGGATTGAAATATTATATAAAAATAAGTCATTCGGTGTTATTTTCACAATTCTATTTTTAATATATTTGTTTATCATAATTAATTAAATTAAATAATTAATCAATTAAATAATAAAGGTGTTATATTAAGGTTTTATAAGAGTTAATAGATTTTGTTTTTATTTATTATTGATTGAGATTTTTTTGAAAATCAAGTGGATATAAAACTTTTTTATATTTTGAACAAGAAATAAAAATAGGTTGATTGATCAATCATAAATACAAAACTTAATATAAATAGTTATATAAAAATCCATGTAAAAAGAAACATTCGAGTATAAATATAAAATAATTATTTATAATTTTTTATTGTCATTTCCATTGAATGTGTAGGATTGAGAGATTTAATGAAAAGAGGTCAAGTGTTGACATTGCATTGAGCGGAGTTGAATGCAAAGAAAGAAAAATTGTTTAAGCACTTCGAAACTCGAAGCCCCACGATGACGCTACATGGCATTGTTGCAAAATCTCATGCTCATGGGAGTTAGGAGATTGTCTAGAGTCTTCTAAAGGCATGAAGACTCGTGGTGGTACCACATGGCATGATCGTGGTGGCCATTAGTCGCAGAGAAGTAAGGACAAAGGGAATGACGCTGAAGAAACGCAGTAGATTGAAAGCCATACATGTGGCATAGGTAGACAAAAAAGATAACATGAAACAAAAAACTTAGATTTATATGCAGGGGCATTGATATATAGATGGCTTCCGAACTAATGGATTAGTGATGGGTGGTTTTGAGATTTATTATGAAAATCCTGGGAAGTTTGAAGCGCTGAGAGTACATAGAAGATGTGAAATACGAAAGTCAATCTTGTGATAATTCCAGGCAATAGAATATGCTAGATCGAAACTTGATGTTGGGGGTGATTATAAAGACCAAGCTACATTGTTATACTATATATTTCAGGATAAAACTCAAATCTTGGTAAATAAATGAATAGTGTAGGCAAAATTTTGAGAAAAGTATGAATTGCATAGCAATTTACCGTATAAAAACTATCCAAAAAAATAAGTGCACATTTAGTTAGGAAGATGCGTCCAATTTTGGTGGCACACATATGCAATGAACTTGTACATAAAAACAAATTAATACCTTTGGACAATTCAATATCTATTTGAAATATATGATATCTATTGTAGTGTATAAGTAGAGATAAGAATTAAATCCAATATGAAGTAAAAGATTAAGATTGTAATGTACAAGCAAAACTAGGAATTAAATCTAATTTCAAGTAAAAGATTATGTTCAGTATGCACTACATATTGCAATTTAAAAATAGAGTTACGAATTAAATCTAATGTCAAGTAAAAGATTATGTTCAGTATGAAAACTAAATGCAGTTTTTAATAAAGAAAGATAAATCTATTAAATAGAACAATTGTAATTGTTGTGGTTAGACAAGTTGTTCAAGCATTTATATTACTTATAGGTTGTAGAAGCTGTTTAGTTTTTTCGATAAATAATTATTTTTGGTTTGAGCTAAACAGTTAACATGTGCCATGTGAATAAATTATCTAATGTAGAAGTTTATATATTAAATGTTTATTGATGTTATTTACATAAAATGTTTTAATCACTACATTTGAATTATGTGATGTATGTTAAGATTGTTTTTCTTCATCAAAGACAATTGACTCGAGAAAGTAACTATTACATATATACTGTTATGTTAGCTACGAATAATTCATCGATCTTATTTTCTTCTCTTCATCTATTTCTATGTTTCCTTTCCAAAGTAATTTTTTGTCTAGCATGTTAACAAGGATATACATTTTTTTTTAAAATATTTTCATCATGAGGTTTATGGATTTTGCTAGTTGGATTTGGAAGCAAAGGTCTTTTTTATAGAAATTGTTTTTTTAAATACAATTTTTTTACGATCGTTCATTGTATTTGTTCCAAGTCTTATTACATGTAATCATGTTTGGACAAATTAACAAAATAAAAAACATGGAATCAGAAATAGAAACAAGTCAAGAATCAACAATGACTTTATTTGGTGCCAATGAAACAAATTTTGCTCAACAACAACAACAAAAACAATTATGTTTGATTCATTTTTTTTGTTTGTCTCTGTTGGCTATTCAATATATTTTTTTATTGAAAAATAAAATAAAAGACTAGTTTTTGAATTATAATCTTGTCATTATGCTATTAAAAAAAACATATTTTTTTTCTTTTTTTTAAAAGACGTAAACATAAATAGTTCTTTCACACACAATATTAGACATTTGTGTTGGTGAAGTCATTAGTGATTTTGAAGGGGATATTTAAAAAATTTATGGGCACGTTCATATTACAAGTCTTGCTTCCCTAATCAAGGCAAAGATACTGTACATTGACTTGGTCGATGTGCATGGATATATGGCAATAAAAATGAACATCAACAACAATTAAATCCAAAAATTTCAAACATACATTTCTCTAGGGAAACATATTCAGGTTTCATAATTCTTGATCAAGGAAAAATTAAAATATGAAAGAAGAGATGCTACTTTTTGAATTGTATTAACTCCAAAATCAAGTATGGAAAACATACCTATGGTTTGAAAAAACATAAACATATACCTAATAGTGAAATTACTAATATCATAGCATCAACTGATTCTTTCTAAGTAGGCTCATTTGGAGCCTTGATAACATGTTGCCAACATATAAATAACCAGTTTAACTTGCATGTTAAGGATAGAGAAGTAGAATACAACACCATA
Organism: Torreya grandis; assembly: GCA_037957365.1. NCBI lineage: Eukaryota > Viridiplantae > Streptophyta > Pinopsida > Cupressales > Taxaceae > Torreya > Torreya grandis. Next base: position 2,914,572 of record JARHVA010000470.1, on the reverse strand, counting down.
GTTGTGCGTTTATATTCATTTTCACTTTGTTTTTATCTACCATCATACTTTTATTCAGTTACTAATTAACTGTTACTGTTTATTTTTAAATTAAAATTGGTGGACAACATCAAGTTTTTCGTGTAGTATGAGACAAAATGGTGTCCAAAATACAACCTATGTACATTTTGAAAAATGTTATATGTAAAGGGCCAAAAGCTTCTCAAACACTACAAATAAATTTTGCTTCATTTGTTGAACCATTAGTTGTTGATAATACCAAAAAATAATTTATAGATAGTCATTGCATCAAATATTGAGGCAAGTGTTGGTTGTTTTTCTTTCTCTCTTTATCTCTATTTTTTTCTTGCATTGCCAACATACAAATAACCAGTTTATCTTGCATGTTAAGTATAGAGAAGTAGAATACAACACCATAGTTGTGCGTTTATATTCATTTTCACTTTGTTTTTATCTACCATCATACTTTTATTCATTTACTAATTAATTTCTACTGTTTATTTTTAAATTAAAATTGGTGGACAACATCAAGTTTTTCATGTAGTATGAGACAAAATGGTGTCCAAAATACAACTTATGTACAATTTGAAAAATATTATATGTAAAGGGCCAAAAGCTTCTCAAACACTAAAAATAAATTCTGCTTCATTTGTTGAACCATTAGTTGTTGATAATACCAAAAAATAATTTGTAGATAGTCATTGCATCAAATATTGAGGCAAGTGTTGGTTGTTTTTCTTTCTCTCTCTGTCTCTATTTTTTTCTTGCATTGCCAACATACAAATAACCAGTTTAACTTGCATGTTAAGGATAGAGAAGTAGAATACAACACCATAGTTGTGCGTTTATATTCATTTTCACTTTGGTTTTATCTACCATCATTTTATTCATTTACTAATTTATTGCTACTATTTATTTTTAAATTAAAATTGGTGGACAACATCAAGTTTTTCATGTAGTATGAGACAAAATGGTGTCCAACATACAACCTATGTACATTTTGAAAAATGTTATATGTAAAGGGCCAAAAGCTTCTCAAACACTACAAATAAATTTTGCTTCGTTTGTTGAACCATTAGTTGTTGATAATACCAAAAAATATTTTGTAGATAGTCATTGCATCAAATATTGAGGCAAGTGTTGGTTGTTTTTCTTTCTCTCTCTCTCTCTCTCTCTCTATTTTTTTCTTGCATTGCCAACATACAAATAACTAGTTTAACTTACATGTTAAGGATAGAGAAGTAGAATACAACACTATAGTTGTGCGTTTATATTCATTTTCACTTTGTTTTTATCTACCATTATACTTTTATTCATTTACTAATTAATTGCTATTGTTTTTTTTTAAATTAAAATTGGTGGACAACATCAAGTTTTTCATGTAGTATGAGACAAAATGGTGTCCAACATACAACCTATGTACAATTTGAAAAATATTATATGTAAAGGGCCAAAAGCTTCTCAAACACTAAAAATAAATTCTGCTTCATTTGTTGAACCATTAGTTGTTGATAATACCAAAAAATAATTTGTAGATAGTCATTGCATCAAATATTGAGGCAAGTGTTGGTTGTTTTTCTTTCTCTCTCTATCTCTATTTTTTTCTTCTAAATAAGAAAAACTTGTAATCTTGTTTTTTTATTGTTGATTGAACAAGTTTAGAAAAAAAATTATCTAATAATAAGATTTACAAGTTATAGGAACACAAAAATCAAAAAATATATTTTCATCTCTATTTCAACTAGTATTTGATTCGTGTCATCATGCAATTCTACAAGTAGATCTCAAGCATGATGGTTCTTTATATTGTCCAACATGTCCATTCAATTCAGGACATTATTTTGGTTATGCATTGACATGAAATGCATATACAATAGATGGGAAGATTGAATGTATTTTGAAAAAATATTTGCTCGAAACTTTACTACCAAAGCTAATAGAAATATCCTTTGACCAATATAAAACATACATCTCAACAACTATGTTCATGTTATGAAATTTTTAGCTAAATATAAATTTCATAAGTGCAATGGATGACACAATTTATACTATTAAACAAGATTGAAGCATGTTTTTAATTCAGTGAGGTTCTCACAAACTTTGTTATATATATGTTTTTAAATTTGAAAATGATTTTTCCGAGCTTCAATGATAAATGCATTTTTTTTGCATTACATGATACAAGATACCTTCCAAGACATGACATAATAGTTTTTTATATTACCAACATGCATGCGAGAAATTTATACTATTGATATTGTATAGAACATCACTATAAAGCTATGCTTTTTCTTTGCTTCATAACAAATACTTACTTTTGGCTAACAAAATTGATCCATAATAGTAAATTATTAGATTTTGACATTTTACATAATAATTTTTTGTATTGACATGAATATGCAAAAATACGAATAATAAAAACATGTGATGTATGTTATTGTATAGCTTTAATTTTTTATTTCAATTTATTTATATCCATGTTATCTCGAAACATTTTAGAAGATTATACATGTGTTACATATAAATCCAGGTAATAATTTTTTTTTTAATAGTTTTTTTCAAGACTTGGACCCAACACATGCACTCAATCCTTTCATTTTTTCATCATTATATGCACCATTATTTTAGAATCATTTTTTTATCACTGCAATCTATTATCATGTTATGAATGTACATTTATAATATACTTACAATTGAAATAATGAGCTTTTATCTTTTATTTGAAATATATTAATATGTATTACAAATTAGAGAATGACTTAGTTAAACAATATAGTCTTATCCCTTTATTTTTGTTTGTTATAATCCATCTAGATTTTTTCTCCATGTTTAGAGAGTTATGAGAATAATATAATTTCATAGTGACCATTTTTTCAAGAAATTAGTGCACATGTTTTCAAAAACTTGACATATATTTGTCTTGTATTGAAAAAAAAAAAAAAAAATGTTGGTATTTATAGGAAAAAAAATAAAGTTTGTATTTGGTTTCAAAATGATACATATGGGGGAAAGATTCAATGAATTTGAAGTAATTAATAGACTTTATTGATCCCTTGTATAGAGTTGTATAATATTAAAATTTTCTTATATAAAACACTTTGTATTTCATTTTTAAAGTTTTAATCTCTTACTTATAATTGTCTTACATGGTTAAAGATTTTGTATTCTTCTAGGTTGTATGGTATTTTGGGATTTATCATTGATTGTGATGCCCTGAGTTATGGTACAAATCTTTGTTTCCAAAAATATGGTGCCTACTCATAACCACAAAAAAATAATAAAAATGAAATGAAGATACTATTTCAATGCATTACTATGAATACAACTGTTAATGCATTAAATTAAAGTATTTATAAATGCATCAATCCAAACACTAGTGTCGACATAATTATCCTAGGTTGATGCAAATTTCCATGGACACAAAGGTACTTAATCAATAATTTAGTTAATCTTCAAAAATATTATTCCAATCTAATTCCTACTTATTCTAATTTCATATCTATATTATCATTAGATTCAGCTATGTATCTTATTTTTATTATAACTGCAATATCTAGCATACTTGTGCATTCCACTTTTAAAATATCTCAACACAATATATTTAGTTTATCATTTTACCTAAGTTTTAATATTAATTTGCCTACTATATATATCTATTACTATATAAATGTCACATTTTATAGGTCTAGTCATTAGAATAAAATCAAACTACATCAACCAATAGTTTGATGGTAATTGCACAAGATTTCATGATCAATCAATTGTATGTATTACGAAGTCCAGTTATTGTGAAGGTAAAAAAATTCAATGTAAATTATATATGATCTTTGAGTATGGCATGAAATTTATATTATACACATCAGAGTTGATCTTTGATATTATGTTTATCAGATTAAAGACATGACCCACATAAAGATATGAAACTAAGAAAAACCACAAACAATAAATATGAAAAGAAATACATCAAAATAAAATTATAATCATTTCAAATATGTTGGGTCTAACATGCCTCATATGCATAATTTTAGATGGGAACCTATTGGGTCCAACACAACCCATCTTCAATTTCTCAGTTGGAGACCATTTTTTTTAGTCTAGTCTCTAGTTTGGAAGTTCCTAGATGTGAACTTCTATTTTTTGAGTGCTTCATTGATATTAACCAAGTATGTTAATCAAATCTCTATTATTGTACCTTGTCTAAAATTACCATCTAATACTACTTTGTTTTGAATTTATAAATTTTATTAGATCTATTAAGTCTCGATTTGAATCCTTTTTTAGAAATGCAATAAATTTTAGTTTTTAGGGCATCTCACCTTTGATCTAGAAAATTTGTTCAATTATTTCAAAACTTTTTGGCTTATCTTCCCAAGTAATTTAATGCATTTATGAATTTTAAAATCAATAACTAAGTATTCATATGGTTGCACCTTTTAGACTTGGTCAAATTTTTTAAAAAATGGATAAAATTTGCTTTCAATTAGACAAAGTCTGGCTTTGAATTCATTGAAAGTGGATTTTTCTTCACCAAGTTTGTGTACCTGATGGATTTTATTTGAATATTTAACCATTGTAGTTTGGAAACTTATCATGATCCTGAACCTATGTAGATTTCCTTCTATCTCCAGGTTCTACGGGCCTTTGAACTCTTTGGGTTGATGCCACATGGATTCGGGCTTATTGTCAACATGTCTAGGTGAAAAGTGGTTATCTACAGGCATGAAACAAAGTCACAATAAATAATTTCACAATTTAAAATGTAATAGCTAAGTCATTTGAAAATAAATGGCTAAATATTTCAAATTTCAATGGTTAATATTTATAGACAACAATAAAAACTTAACAAAGGAAGATCCATTTTTTCTAAATTTGAAGCCAAATTTCTTTATTTAAAGAGTTTAACTAAGATGAAAATTGAAACAATGCAAACATTTAGCCATGTTGGTCTTGAAATAGAGCATGAATGAGCTAAAATTTTAAAGCAAAGATTGTCATGAAAAATAAATCTAGTGGTTAAATCAATATTCATAGGGAGGTCCAACACTCCTACAAATATTGTAAAATCAAGATTATAATTTCTTGGGAATTAATAATATATAGAAAATCATCATTTGTATTCACATTTGTCAGAGGAAATTTTGGCTATCTATTCTAATTTCAATTAGAACAATCCATTAGTTGGTCTCTACTCTGGCTATCAAATTTTGGCTATCTATTTGACTAGAGGGATGCTTGTGTGTCTAGCATGCTTCCATTTGTCACTTTTTGACTCTCCACTACTTCCTAGTTGTCTACTATGTTTTTTTAACCATGTGGTTTACTTCCTTCCACTTGTCATGATCCCAACTACATGGAATCTTCTATAAATATCATGACTAATGATATCACCTCCAGGTCAATGAGACAATGACATGTGGATGAATCTTGACACTTTCCATTACTATAAATTACCATACAAGGAATTGTATTGGTATCACCTTCAATTTAGTGAGATGATGACACATGGATAACTCTCAACACTTTACTTATCTATAAATGACTATATGAATAAATGTGATGGCATCACCTCTAGGTTAGTAGGATGATGACACATGGATGGTTCTTGGCACTCTTCTTATCTGAAAATGACCGTACAAACAACTATGTTGCGATCACCTTTGAGTTAATAGGATGATGACACATGGATAAATTTCGGTACTTCACTTATCCAAAAATGACTGTAAGAATATCAATGCTAGTATCACCTTTGGGTTAATAGGATGATAATACATGGATGGCTCTCAATACTCCATTTTCTTGAAAATGATTTTATGAAGAGCTATACCATTATCACCTTTGAGTTAATGGGATGAGGAGACATGGATGATTCTTGACACCCTACTTGCCCAAAAATGACTATATAAAGAATTGCAATGGCATGATATTTGGGTTAATGGGATGATGACACATGGATAGATCTCAATGCGTCACTTTATTGAAAATGACCATACAAATAACGGTGCTAAAATCACCTTTGGGTTAGTGGGATGAGGACACATAGATGACTCTTGGCACTCATTTACGCATAAATGGCCATACAAAGAATTTTGTTGTCATCACCTCTGAGTTAATGGCATGGTGATGTAAAGTGGGAATCTATGGGAATGAAACAAAGACATAGTCAATAATTTTCAAATTTAAAACACAATGGCTAAGTCATTTGAAATAAATGACTAAATACTTCAAATTTCAATGGTTAATATTTTCAAACAAAAATAGAAACTTAAGAAAGGAAAAGTCATTTTTGCTATAGTCAAAGACAAATTTCATTATTTAAAGATATTTACTAAGATCAAAATTGAAACAAGGCAAACATTTATCCATCTTGCTCTTAAAATAGAGCATGAATGAGCTATAATGTTTTATTAAAGATTGTCAAAAACTCATATAAATTTCTTAAATTTAAGGTGAAATGACTTGAAAGGGAAAAATTTAATGCATTCCAAAACATGATTAATACCAACATTTAATAGATCCAAGTAAATTCAGATATTTAAGTCAATACAAAGAAAATAAAGAACTTAGATAACTTGCCTAAATTTAAGGTGAAATGATTTGAGAATTTAAGGTCAAAAATTTAGGTAACTTACCTAGATTTTATTGTATTTATGCCCACAAACCTATAAATATTTAAAAAAAATTAAAATTGTGATTTAAAGAAAAACCAGAGTCCTAAACTTAGAATGATTTAAAAAATATCCTTGTAGGGTTGAGGATAGACTTCAAAATACAGTTGTTATTTGGAAAGTTTGTGCTAAGTTCAGTAATAAGTTCTAATGTAACATATTTTATAATAATCAACTTGAAAAAGTAGTTGTAATTTTTAAAATATTAGATTGATTTTATTGTAAATGCTCGGTTCATACAATATCAAAATGTAAGGGTTTTTGCTTTCTTACACATTTTAATTTGGAATTTGTCTTAGAGCTTCAATGTTATGCTTTGGGTTGCTCAAATATAGTTTTTTTACATTTACTATAGAAATAGAACTAGTTTGGTCAAATTATACCTTTATGGTTGTATCTATTTTATGTCAGGATCATGCTTTTGGATAGGAAATGATAGACCCATGACTATGATTTAATTATTCATCCATTGTTTTGTTTATGTGGCTTTTGTCTTGCTTCAAATAAAATGCTACTGATTTGGTCTTAGTTATAATGAGATTTCTTTGCCTTAGTTAATTTTAAGGTTAGCCTTACAAGTCCCATTCTATCATTAGTATTGCTAATGTCTAACTATTAATGGCTAATTAGAATGTTCAAATGGGTTTGGGACTCTAGAGCCCTAGGAAGATGCCACATGGCATCATCATGAGCACTGGGGCCCAAGAGCTGAGATGGCATTCATGTGGCTCCAAGATGTTAGGTCATTGGGAGGATTCCATGTGACATATTCCCATGGACTTGGGGATGTAGGAGTTAATACAATAGCACTATAGTTCCAGAATGCTAGGTCACACAGAGGATGTCATGTGGCATCATCCTTGGGACCCAAGGCTTGGGAGCTGAGATGGTAACAATGTGGATCTAGGGTGATGGGTCACTGAGACAATGACAAATTGTATCATCTTAGGGGTTTGAGAGTCAAGATGATATCCCCATGGCTCCAAGATGTTGGGTTATTGGGAGGATGTCACTTGGCATCATCCTGGCAACCTAAGGGCTCAACAGCTAGAAGTAAGGTGCAGTCTATAGCCACTATAAAGAATAACCCTGGGGAGAAGTATACATAAATCCTAGGGAGCATGATATTATAAAGTAAATCCCTAGGTAAAGGATAGATAAGTGACCATTAAATACATGGAAAACCTAAGAGATACATAATAAGACCATGTGGCCTAGATCTAGTACCTACAAGAATCATAAAGTAAAGTCAAGGAGAATGAATAAGAAATCCATGTAGGAGAAGTACAAGCATACATAGTGACCAAATCGATAGGCCAAATAAAAAAATGAAGATTATAAAGGGGCATGCAGAACCCAAGTCATCACTCAACCAAAGAATTAAATTTGACAGCATGACTAGCCATCAAAGTAACTACCAAGGCCTATAAAGGGTAACACATGTCAAATCTCAAAAGGTGAATATGTTTCACTTGGTTTCTCACCATATAAAAGAGGCATAAATTATATAATTCAAATTTATTAAAGTGGTGAATTGATTTGGAATGGCCTCAAAGTCATGTAAAGATGGTGTATTCATCAAATTAACCTATAAATCAATTGTTCTTGTGAGTGTAAGGCATGATGGTTTGGTAGCCCTAAGATAATTCAAACAACATACATCACCCAAAATTTAATTTTAATAAAGTGAGCATGGGATCTATTGTGCACTATCCCCAGTGCCTTAATGAAATTTAGAGACTTATGAGCCATCAGGAATTGATTACAAGATCAATCAACATGGAAACAATAGTTATGGAATTGGGATCAAGAAAAAATTAATAAAACCTTGGTAAAATGACTCTCAAGTTGGGTGCTTGAGATGCTTCCATGTCGTAGTATTAGGGGCACTTAATGGTCTCTAAAGAGCTTAGTCACCTTTGGGCACCCCAATGTATCAAATGCATATTGTATCTAACATATCAAATAATATGTGAGTTATTTTTTATTTTTTTCTATTTGAATATATTTTTAGGTAATATGACATGTATTTAACCAAATATACATGTTTTAAATGCATTAGTATCATAAAATATTTTTCCAAAGGATAAGCAAAATGAGTGGTTAACATGGCCCTAATAGGGCAAGTCTGTGTAATTAAAAACCATGTGGTCTTGACTTGCTGGGACCTTGGCATGAGGCATGATCCCATTAATCTAGGTTCTTAGGCAATGTCATGTATAGTGAAGAAGGTCATGTGACCTAGGTATAGACTGAAGATGAGGAAAAGAGTGCTTGGGAGACTGTAGTCAAACACCTAGTGGTAAAGAGAACTTGAGAACATAATATGAAGGTGTACTTGCTCCATGTAAACTACTTGAGTCATCACAAAAGACATAGACTTAAATTTGATGACTGTCTAGCCTATCAAAATCATCATAATCATGGAAATAAAAATGATCAGTCGAAATGGATTTCTTATACTTACTAGTCAAAGAGGACATGTGGAGTGAGATGGTGCTTCTAAATTTGAATTTTCTTCTAAAGGGTTGGAAAGACATCTTTTCTATTATGTTAGGCTATTAATCTATTTTGATTTTTTTAGCATAGAGGTCTTGAGACCATAAATTTACTATATAAGTAGGCTATGTTGCCATAGTAAATGGGGAGGGGGGATAGTTTCATTCTAAAATATTGTATGGATTATGCTTGGAGTGCTCTTTCCTTTCCTATTCATTTTCACATTGACTTATTACCCATTAGTTTGACTCTTTGGGTATTGAAACTGTGTTGGGATTGGGCTAGGATTTCACTTGCATTCTCTTATCTTTTTGAGTCACCCATGATGTTTGACTAAAGATATTAATTGTAATAGAATCCTTTTTGAATGTTGAATACATATTTTATTATGTTTTATTCATTTAGTGCCTTTATTACTTGATAGAGTTTGGTTGTGAATGATTGTATTTATTCAATAATGAGATTTTATATTTGATTTGAAATCCTATTAATATGATTTACAATCTAGTTATTGTCTTGGTTAATAATATAGTATTATCCTTTACTTTTTCTTTTTTACAATCTATATCCTCATTTTTTTTTGTTTATGGCCAAATTTTTTTCCACCATGTATAGAGAGTCCTGAGATTAATATGCTTTCATGGTGCCTGTTATTTACTTATTTGTGCCCAAAATTCTATTTATTGGTGCCTAGTTTGTCAAGGAAATAGTGCGTGTGTTTGAAAAAACTTGACATGTTTTTGGATGTTATTGAAAAAAGGTAATGTTGTTTATATCAAAAAACAAAATCTGTATCTGGTTTTAAAATGATACATATTGAGAAAAGATTTCACAATTTATATCTTGATTGGATTTGCACTTTTTTGTGATGAGAAACAAATTTGAAAAAATAAATGTGATCAAGTACTATAGGTCGTGTACTATAATAGTTTATGATCTTGGGGTAACCTAGAGTTGAACACAACAAAATAATTTAAAAACACACTATATTATTATTTATTCTATTGCATCTAAAGACCATATAGGAGTACATATTATATAGGAAAATCATTCCTATAATTGGGGAGATACAATCTCCACTAAAATCTCCAAATATCCCTATATAACTCAAATTAACAAACTCCCAACAACCCACTATAGACAAATTTATTGTGACTAACAATATATTTAGTAAACTAAATAAAACTAACCACAAGCTATTAACCTAATATTATTATAACAATAATATTTATGTTATTATATTAATAATGTGAACACCACACCTCAACATTCACACCCTTGTGAATTAATCCTATCTACACCTCCTCAATGTGAACATGGGAAAATAATTCTTCCATATCTTCACTTAGACTCATGATTTGGTGATTTTTAGAGGACAATCATAAACCTTACATGATGGTTTTACAAATGATTGACCAACAACCAAAAATAATTCTTGATAGTTTTATAGATGACTAACCAACAACCAAAACAATACCTAATGGTTTTACAGATGGCTAACTAATAACCAAAAACAATAATGGTTTTACAAGTGGCTTCTCATAAACCAAATCCTAATGTGTAGTATAGTTTTTAGTTCTCATCATTATCACATTTCATAAAAGTTACATAGGAATATGTATTTCACTTATGAAAAATGTGAACAAACATATAACATCTGTTCTTATTTAAAATCACACCATGCTGAAAATAACACACAATTAAAAAAACACACAACTGAAAATAAAATTGCCACTAAAGCAAAAAGTGGCCCCATAACTAGTGGCTAATGAGATGATATGAAACTTTTAGCCTCCATTTGCTCCGTCCTCTAGTGAGTGAAGCTCTTTACTTAAAAATTGGAAAAATTGGTGATAGCTTTAGAGCCTTAAAAAACATGTTTATCAAGTTCTTATGGAAAAACATGACATACAACTATCTAGATTTCCCTAGATGTAATAGTTGGATTCTTGTTGTGATGAACCATCATGGATGACTCTTGAGATAATTTCCCAAATATATTGTTAATGAAGGAATTTATTACACACATACCTTTGCTATAAATATCAACATCTGGGTACACATACTTTAGTACCTTAAATATGTAGATCTTGAAGTTTTCTTCATTTCATTCTGCCTTCTTTTTGTTTTATCTTTTACTTATTTTATCCATGATGACTAAAATAGGATGTTAGTTTTCCACTGATAATGCATCTATACAAATAATTTAAGAAATTTTTTACTAGCAATCATGTAAACAAAACCTTGACATTCACCTATATAGGATTCAATGACAAGCCTTTATTTTATTTTTGATGTACTTAAGACTATTAAACCAAATACTACTATAGACTCATAAAACTTTGATCTTATACAAAACTCAAACTTTGACACAAGAAATCATAAATAATAGACTCTAACACTTAGATTTGACAATAGACCTAAAAAAATAATGAAAGACTTTTAAATATGAATTTGACCATATACAAATATTAAAGACTCAATTGACTTACAATAAAATTATTAATAACATATAAATAGGAATGACATTTACTAGATTAAATAAAAACTCAAATTTTAATTAAAAAACTACTAACTAGACTCTAAAAAAAATCCTTAGACATGCATTGCATTTGTCAATAATCTTGACATAGGAGACAAAAACTATGACTATTATACTGTGATCGATCCTCACAGATCTCCCAAGAGACAAAATCTGATTTGGAAGGATATTTTAATGCTTTCCTTAGCTGGATATATATGATGGGATGAAATTTTCATAGAGAAGCTACGTAGATTATTGACTATTTCTAAAATGCCAAACCGTGCATATCATCAAAAACCTTGCATCTGATAGCTGTAACATAAGGTATTATCATGGTGGATATGCCAAGGACAAGACATAGCTAAGTGATGGAAAGGTTGGAGT
>JARHVA010000470.1:2875000-2897500 GCA_037957365.1 Torreya grandis | reverse complement strand
GAATTTGTTTCCCAATAAAGAGAAAGAAAAGAAAAGGTTCATGATAGATGTGTTTGTGGCTAGGGACATTGATAATTATTTAATTTTTTATAGTATAATGGTTCATAATGGATAAAGACAGGTTTTGATTTTGAAATAATATGAAATACACATGTGCAAGGGATTCCTCATTAAAATGAAAATACTTTTGTTTTCTACTTAAAAATTAGATGTAAATGGAAATATTCAACTATTTATAAAGCCAAATTATACAAGAGTTGTCTCTTCATAGGCCATGTTCCCCATATACTGTGCATGAAGTTACAAAAAACTACATTCTATAGAAATATGTTTCAATATATTATTCTTGATGCAGTCTATATAGTTCATCAGGATCTAATTCTAATTCAAAAGACCTTAGTGCCATTTTTACCTAAACAATTTACAAAACATTTTATAATTCTGTCACATAGCTCTATCAATGTGTACCAAAAATGCAATTAATGCTTAAAAATCATCAAAAAAACAATCACCTACTTTATATTTAAAAATATGTCTTCTAAAAAAATGTTTGTATCATTAGGGGTGTAAATGTTAAAGATGCCTAATAAATGGCCTTTAATGTCCAAGAGCATCCAAACAATCAATGTGACAGGGTATCTCCCTTGGAAATAATGAAGGGGAAAATTTAGGTTAAACTAATATGCTAGCACCACCACATCAATCCTTAGGCAGAGTGGAAAAATGGGTGGCATCGTGCTAAATACAATGCAAGGAAGTGTGTAGAAGAAAACCTAAAACCTTAACTTTCTGGAGTCAACTAAAATCTAGAGAACCTATTCATTGACAAGCAACACACAGAGTATTTTTGGGAAGACTCTATAAGACCGCAAACATTCCATGATAGCAAGTTCATTGGGAAATATCATTCATGTGGAACTCCACCTATTTGTACTCAAAATCAGCTAAACTTTAAAACTATTACATTGGTCTAGGCAAGAAGAACCTCCTAGAATGATGGAGCAATGTTTAGTCCAATGCTCACCTTAGGGAGAGTCGCCACCACCACAAGGTGGGTTATGCAACCACTGAGAGAAATATTTATTGGTTGAGGATATCCCAGTAGGAGAAACCATGAAATCATGGGAACTATTAGAAACTAGGCTTTACTGGGCCTAGGGGACCTGAGCAACAAGGGGAGGCAAGGTGGTTATCTCTTGAAAAGTCTTAATTACTGGAGAAGAAGTACTAGAGAGGAGGGTTTTGGCCCTGGCTAAGGATTTTTAGAGTTCACTATCATCCAACCATCCCTATTTTCTACCACCTTTGGCTTCTCAGGTTGCAGAAGGGCCGATGAAGGCTTTGAACATCCCATAAGGGGATAATATTTGAGACAGTGGTTGGATGCTTGACAATGGAAGCAAGTGTTAGGAAGGTTGATGTACACCAATCTCTGTGCCCAGTGGGCATTACCAACTTAGATATAAATAAACTTCTTCAGGTCTTTGGATAGGTCCACCTCGATGCAAATCCATTTGTTGGGGTGGGAGGAGAACCACTTGGGTTGTTCCTAGCAAATAATGTGTTCAATGCGTGCAAGGATTTACTCCATAAAAGAGCAAAGGCACATTGGTAGGCCGAGGAGCTCAACCTAGATGGGGACTCTTAGAGAGGTATGGTGTGAATTTTCAGGTCTAGTTGGATAAAATCAAAAGTGTATTTCACAAAAAATAGCAACTTGATTTGGCAAGGAGGGTTTGTACTTTAGATGACTCTTTGAAAGTAAAAAGGAAAAATCATTTGGTGAGGTTTCGGATGCCGACCACATGGATGCTTTCAGGATCCCAATGGTGGTGAAACTAATTTTAGAGAGGCTCCTTAAAGGATACCCAACCAACAAAATAGGCAATAAGTGAGAAATTCTCATACCATTTACATGCATTTTAAATAGCGTTACCAAAAAGACATACCTCTCGCTTATTGCCTATTTTGAGGACACATAGATGACTCTTGGCACTCCATTTACCACTAAATGGCCATACAAAGAATTTTGTTGTCATCACCTCTGAGTTAATGGGATGGTGATGTAAAGTGGGAATCTATGGGAATGAAACAAAGACATAGTCAATAATTTTCAAATTTAAAACACAATGGCTAAGTCATTTGAAATAAATGACTAAATACTTCAAATTTCAATGGTTAATATTTTCAAACAAAAATAGAAACCTAAGAAAAGAAAAGTCATTTTTGCTATAGTCAAAGACAAATTTCATTATTTAAAGATATTTACTAAGATCAAAATTGAAACAAGGCAAACATTTATCCATCTTGCTCTTAAAATAGAGCATGAATGAGCTATAATGTTTTATTAAAGATTGTCAAAAACTCAGATAAATTTCTTAAATTTAAGGTGAAATGACTTGAAAGGGAAAAATTTAATGCATTCCAAAACATGATTAATACCAACATTTAATAGATCCAAGTAAATTCAGATATTTAAGTCAATACAAAGAAAATAAAGAACTTAGATAACTTGCCTAAATTTAAGGTGAAATGATTTGAGAATTTAAGGTCAAAAATTTAGGTAACTTACCTAGATTTTATTGTATTTATGCCCACAAACCTATAAATATTTAAAAAAAATTAAAATTGTGATTTAAAGAAAAACCAGAGTCCTAAACTTAGAATGATTTAAAAAATATCCTTGTAGGGTCAAGGATAGACTTCAAAATACAGCTGTTATTTGGAAAGTTTGCGCTAAGTTCAATAATAAGTTCTAATGTAACATATTTTATAATAATCAACTTGAAAAAGTAGTTGTAATTTTTAAAATATTAGATTGATTTTATTGTAAATGCTCGGTTCATTCAATATCAAAATGTAAGGGTTTTTGCTTTCTTACACATTTTAATTTGGAATTTGTCTTAGAGCTTCAATGTTATGCTTTGGGTTGCTCAAATATAGTTTTTTTACATTTACTATAGAAATAGAACTAGTTTGGTCAAATTATACCTTTATGGTTGTATCTATTTTATGTCAGGATCATGCTTTTGGATAGGAAATGATAGACCCATGACTATGATTTAATTATTCATCCATTGTTTTGTTTATGTGGCTTTTGTCTTGCTTCAAATAAAATGCTACTGATTTGGTCTTAGTTATAATGAGATTTCTTTGCCTTAGTTAATTTTAAGGTTAGCCTTACAAGTCCCATTCTATCATTATTATTGCTAATGGCTAACTATTAATGGCTAATTAGAATGTTCAAATGGGTTTGGGACTCTAGAGCCCTAGGAAGATGCCACATGGCATCATCATGAGCATTGGGGCCCAAGAGCTAAGATGACATTCATGTGGCTCCAAGATGGTAGGTCATTGGGAGGATGCCATGTGACATATTACCATGGACTTGGGGATGTAGGAGTTAATACAATAGCACTATAGTTCTAGAATGCCAGGTCACACAGAGGATGCCATGTGGCATCATCCTTGGGACCCAAGGCTTGGGAGCTGAGATGGTAACAATGTGGATCTAGGGTGATGGATCACTGAGACAATCACAAATTGTATCATCTTAGGGGTTTGAGAGTCAAGATGATATCCCCATGGCTCCAAGATGTTGGGTTATTGGGAGGATGTCACTTGGCATCATCTTGACAACCTAGGGGCTCAAGAGCTAAAAGTAAGGTGCAGTCTATAACCACTATAAAGAATAACCCTAGGGAAAAGTATACATAAATCCTAGGGAGCATGATATTATAAAGTAAATCCCTAGGTAAAGGATAGATAAGTTACCATTAAATACATGGAAAACCTAGGAGGTACATAATAAGACCATGTGGCCTAGATCTAGTACCTACAGGAATCATAAAGTAAAGTCAAGGAGAATGAATAATAAATCCATGTAGGAGAAGTACAAGTCTACATAGTGACCAAATTGATAGGCCAAATAAAAAAATGAAGAATATCAAGGAGCATGCAGAGCCCAAGTCATCACTCAACCAAAGAATTAAATTTGACAGCATGACTAGCCATCAAAGTAACTACCAAGGCCTGTAAAGGGTAACACATGTCAAATATCAAAAGGTGAATATGTTGTAGTTGGTGTCTCACCATATAAAAGAGGCATAAATGATATAATTCAAATCTATTAAATTGGTGAATTGATATGGAATGGCCTCAAAGTCATGTAAAGATGGTGTATTCATCAAATTAACCCATAAATCAAATGTTCTTGTGAGTGTAAGGCATGATGGTTTGGTATCCCTAAGATAATTCAAACAACATACATCACCCAAAATTTAATTTTAATAAAGTGAGCATGGGATCTATTGTGCACTATCCCTAGTGCCTTAATGAAATTTAGAGATTTATGAGCCATCATAAATTGATTACAAGATCAATCAACATGGAAACAATAGTTATGGAATTGGGATCAAGAAAAAATTAATAAAACCTTGGTAAAATGACTCTCAAGTTGGGTGCTTGAGATGCTTTCATGTCACAGTATTAGGGCCACTTAATGGTATCTGAAGAGCTTAGTCACCTTTGGGCACCCCAATGTCTCAAATGCATATTGTATTTAACATATCAAATAATATGTGAGTTATTTTTTATTTTTTTCTATTTGAATATTTTTCTAGGTAATATGCCATGTATTTAACAAAAGATACATGTTTTAAATGCATTAATCTCATAAAATATTTTTCCAAAGGATAAGCAAAATGAGTAGTTAACATGGCCTTAATAGGGCAAGTCTATGCAATTAGAAATCATGTGGTCTTGAGTTGCTGGGATCTTGGCACAAGTCATGATCCCATTAATCTAGGTTCTTAGGCAATGTCATGTATAGTGAAGAAGGCCATGTGATGCCAGGTACAGACTGAAGATGAAGAAAAGAGTGCTTGGGAGACTGTAGTCAAACACCTAGTGGTAAAGAGAACTTGAGAACATAATATGAAGGTGTACCTGCTCCATGTAAACTAGTTGAGTCATCACAAAAGACATAGACTTAAATTAGATGACTGTCTAGCCTATCAAAATCATCATAATCATGGAAATAAAAATGATTAGTCAAAATGGATTTCTAATACTTACTAGTCAAAGAGGACACGTGGAGCAAGATGGTGCTTCTAAATTTGAATTTCCTCCTAATGGGTTGGAAAGACATCTTTATGTCAGACTATTAATCTATTTTGATTTTTTTAGCATAAAAGGTCTTGAGACCATAAATTTACTATATAAGTAGGCTAAGTTTCCATAGTAAATGGGGAGGGGGGATAGTTTCATTCTAAAATGTTGTAGGAATTATGCTTGGAGTGCTCTTTCCTTTCCTATTCATTTTCACATTGACTTATTACCCATTAGTTTGACTCTTTGGGTATTCAAACTATGTTGGGATTGGGCCAGGATTTCACTTGCATTCTCATATCTTTTTGAGTCACCCATGATGTTTGACTGAAGATATTAATTTTAATAGAATCCTTTTTGAATGTCAAATACATATTTTTATTATGTTTTGTTTATTTAATGCCTTTATTATTTGATAGAGTTTGGTTGTAAATGATTGTATTGATTAAATAATGAGATTTTATATTTGATTTGAAATCATATTAATATGTATTACAATCTAGTTATTGTCTTGGTTAAATAATATAGTATTATCCTTTACTTTTTCTTTTTTACAATCTATATACTCATTTTTTTTGTTTATGGCCAAATTTTTTTCCACCATGTATAGAGAGTCCTAAGAATAATATGCTTTCATGGTGCCTATTATTTATTTATTTGTGCCCAAAATTCTATTTATTGGTGCCTAGTTTTTCAAGGAAATAGTGCGTGTGTTTGAAAAAACTTGACATGTTTTTGGCTGTTATTGAAAAAAGGTAATGTTGTTTATATCAAAAAACAAAATCTGTATCTGGTTTTAAAATTATACATATTGAGGGAAGATTTCAAAATTTATATCTTAATTGGATTTCCACTTTTTTGTGATGAGAAACAAATTTGAATAAATAAATGTGATCAATTACTATAGGTCATGTACTATAATAGTTTATGATCTTGGGGTAACCTAGAGTCAAACACAACAAAATAATTTAAAAGCACATTATATTATTATTTATTCTATTACATATAAAAACCATATAGGAGTACATATTACATAGGAAAATCATTCATATAATTGGGGAGATACAATCTCCACTAAAATCTCCAAATATCCCTATATAACTCAAATTAACAAACTCCCAACAACCCACTATAGATAAATTATTGTGACTAACAATATATTCAGTAAACTAAATAAAACTAACCACAAGCTATTAACCTAATATTATTATAACAATAATATTTATGTTGTTATATTAATAATGTGAACACCACACCTCAACATCCACACCCTTGTGAATTAATCCTATCTACACCTTCTCAATGTGAACATGGGAAAATAATTCTTCCATATCTTCACTTAGACTCATGATTTGGTGATTTTTAGAGGACAATCATAAACCTTACATGATGGTTTTACAAATGATTGACCAATAACCAAAAATAATTCTTGATAGTTTTACAGATGACTAACCAACAACCAAAACAATACCTAATGGTTTTACATATGGCTAACTAACAACCAAAAACAATAATGGTTTTACAAGTGGCTTCTCATAAACCAAATCCTAATGTGTAGTATAGTTTCTAGCTCTCATCATTGTCACATTTCATAAAAGTTACATAAGAATATGTATTTCACTTATGAAAAATGTGAACAAACATATAACATCTGTTCTTATTTCAAATCACACCATGCTGAAAATAACACACAATTAAAAAAACACACAACTGAAAATAAAATTGCCACTAAAGCAGAAAGTGGCCCCATAACTAGTGGCTAATGAGATGATGTGAAACTTTTAGCCTCCATTTCCTCCTTCCTCTAGTGAGTGAAGCTCTTTACTTGAAAATTGGTAAAATTGGTGACTGCTTTAGTGCCTTAAAAAACATGTTTAGCAAGTTCTTATGGAATAACATGACATACAACTATCTAGATTTCGCTAGATGTAATAGTTGGATTCTTGTTGTGACAAACCATCATGGATGACTCTTGAGATAATTTCCCAAATATATGTTTAACGAAGGAATTTATTACACACATACCTTTTCTATAAATATCAACATCTGGGTACACATACTTTAGTACCTTAAATATGTAGATCTTGAAGTTTTCTTCATTTCATTCTGCCTTCTTTTTGTTTTATATTTTACTCATTTTATCCATAATGACTAAACTAGGATGTTTTTTTTTCCATGATAATGCATCTATACAAATAATTTAAGAAATTTTTAACTAGTAATCATGTAAACAAAACCCTAACATTCACCTAAATAGGATTCAATGACAAGCCTTTATTTTATTTTTGATGTACTTAAGACTATTAAACCAAATGCTACTATAGACTCATAAACCTTTGATCTTATACAAAACTCAAACTTTGACACAAGAAATCATAACTAATAGACTCTAACACTTAGATTTGACAATAGACCTAAAAAAATAATGAAAGACTTTTAAATATGAATTTGACCATATACAAATATTAAAGACTCAATTAAATTACAGTAAAATTATTAATAACATATAAATATGAATGACATTTACTAGATTAAATAAAAACTCAAATTTTAATTAAATCATTACTAACTAGACTCTAAAAAAAAAACTTAGACATGCATTGCATTTGTCAACAATCTTGACGTAGGAGACAAAAAATATGACTATTATACTGTGATCGATCCTCACAGATCTCCCAAGAGACAAAATGTGATTTGGAAGGATATTTTAATGCTTTCCTTAGCTGGATATATATGATGGGATGAAATTTTCATAGAGAAGCCACATAGATTATTGACTATTTCTAAAATGCCAAACCGTGCATATCATCAAAAACCTTGCATCTGATAGCTGTAGCATAAGGTATTATCATGGTGGAGATGCCAAGGACAAGACATAGCTAAGTGATGGAAAGGTTGGAGTATGAGCCATTCATATCAAATAAGTCCTTCATGAAATTAGAGATCTAGATCTACAGATTTGTGTATAACATGAAACCTCAAATAATGCCAATTATTGATCAAATTGATGTTAATAATCTATATGTAGAGCTATGTGGTGAGTTACAATAACTAATTTTCATTTATTGCTAGTTTTCACAAACAAATTTGATAGATTTGCATGTTTATGACAAGTTATAGGAGAGCCATTATGATAGTTGCACACTACAATAGCCGTTCAAACAATACATGTTGGATTTCACACATACATGGATTTAATGCAAGTTTGATAATGCCAATCTAAATAATTCAACCAAATATCTCAAACTATCTAATATCTTATCGCAACTAAATTACATACATGGTTGGATGTAGAGATTCTAAAAATATACAAAAATATTAAGCCATATGGCTTATCATTGTTATTGTTGCATCAAACTTAATCATGGATCTTCTGCCAGCATTGCTAAATGCTCCACCAAAAACTACCTTCAAATATGGGTTATCAATAAAGATAACTCTTTTAGATTAATTAAACAAGCATGGTATGTCAAATATGAAACATAGAATGACTCTGATGGATAGATCCCCCTTGCTTTGATACTAGATATTGGGGTAACTCAGAGTCAAACACAAAAAAAAATTTAAAAACAAATTATATTATTATTTCTTCTATTACATCTGAAAACCATATGGGAGTACATATTATATAGGAAAACCATTCTTATAATTAGGGAGAAATAATCTCCACCAAAATCTCCAAATCTCCCTATATAACTCAAACTAACAAACTCCCAACAACCCACTATATATGAATATATTGCGACTAATAATATATTTGGTAAACTAAATAAAACTAACCACAAGCTATTAACATAATATTGTTATAATAATAATATTTATGTTATTACATTAATAATGTGAACACCACACCTCAACATATAATCAATTTACACATTAAAGTTTTAGGTTCATCTTGTTCTTACCTCATAAGAATTGGAGGTTTAAAAAATAAATGTTCATTCATGAAGTGAATATGTATTTATAAAGATATATGTTATTGAGTAATGATTTAATGGTAATGATAAGCCTAAGTGAATAGCTTGTTGTGTAGACATCTATTGATAATTTAACATTACATTTCCTAGTTTATACAACATTTGAATAATGTCTATGTTTATTTTTTCATGTTTATTCTATAAATTTTTAAAATCATTCAAATTTACTTTTTTCATATACAAACTATAATATTTTGCTACAACATATGCATTTAAAATAAACTATGCATATGTGCTCACTTACCATAAGTATGGCATGTTTTTTTATGAACATATTTCTCCATACCTATGATGCTTTACATTCAATAAAAATCGTGGGTTGTTGAATTGTGTTTTGTATTGTTGTTATGTATTTATACTCATCTATTTTCATATCATGAAGGAATGTATCAAAATTGTCCAATGCATTATTTGTTTTGTGCTTAGCAACAAGTAATTTTTTTTTTGATTTAAAAAATGGAAGCTTATTTCTTGTTCACATCGTTCAAGTTTTGTTTTTGTTTCATTTGGAATTGTGGAAAATTATATCCACATTTTTTCCCTACAACTACTGGTATGATGATGAATATGTAAATCTGCCATGTTTTTTCGATAACAACAGTATTAACAGTTATATATTTATCTGTAAAAATTTT
This sequence comes from Torreya grandis, assembly GCA_037957365.1. Lineage (NCBI taxonomy): Eukaryota > Viridiplantae > Streptophyta > Pinopsida > Cupressales > Taxaceae > Torreya > Torreya grandis. Next base: position 2,887,779 of record JARHVA010000470.1, on the reverse strand, counting down.
AATTACTGAATTTTGGTTTTTACCATATGTTGGTTCATCTTTGATCCATACTATCCAATGGTCATGAGAATTTCATCTACGTTGAAATTCCATTACACAAAAATAATCTATTGTTTTTTTTAGCATCAATTTGTCTTTGCACAAAATTTAATTCAATGCATTGATACAATGTCTATAGTAATGTGTATAAGTGGCTAGATCTATTCTCATAAGAAAATAAATGTCATTTGACTTACTCAATTCATTTAATTATGAATTTGAATTTTTTAAATGTTTTTGATACAATTATTTCAATTCATTTGTTAATAGTTTTCAATAATGTTCAACACTTATGAAAGTCAAGAAAAATGTTAGAGGCCCTAATTGACGTATCATTGCAAAGATATTTTTCTTAAGACCTTGCATGTAATCAAGTAATATATATATATATATATATATATATATATATATATATCCAATTTTTTATTTGAGCATCTTTTCTAAATTTGGCTTGTATTTGACATCTCTGGCCAAATGCTTTCTTTTTTTTTAATTGACCTTTTCTAATTTGGATCAACAATGTCTTTTCAACTTGGTTTATGACTATTTTGGTTGATTTGAATAATATATTTGTAACATGATATGCAAAACAATGATAAGTATGAAAAATCTCCCATGCCAATATTTTTTGATATGAAAAGTTTGACACAATGTCACTGTCACAAGGATTGCCAAAGAAAAGTGTTGGAAAGTTCATTTATTCTACATATTTTTATTTCAAAATTCAAGAGGATGATTTATTTCAATTGTTTCTATTACAATTAGCTTGTCCACTAATGCAATAATACATGTTGAGTTACAAAACCATGCACCAAAGTGTCATTGGAATTGTTCTCATCTATGTCAAAAGACACATTATTTTCACTATTCCCATAACTTTTAGATACACTGGACATGCTAATGGTGCCAAAATTTTCAATAAAATTTATCATTACAAGGTTTTCCATTCAAACTTAATTTGTGCATTATGAGGTATGTACAATCTCTGTGCATGTGGTTGTTTCAATACCTCCATAATAATTTTGGAATGAACTCTTCCTATTTGATATGTGTTTATGTATTCTAATTGTATATTTAAAACTATTTTCATTATTATTTTTTCATCTATGGATCAAGGTATCACTTTATGAATTCTATCAACACTTGATGGGATATTGATAATCATCCTTATTAAACCAATTTGTAGTTTGTTGTATCTTAAGTTTCTTATTTGAGAAAATGAAATTCAAAGCACAACAAACCTTTCTTCAAGATCTATTAACATTCCAAAAAATTTCAATTGATTTTTTAATCTAATATTAATGGGTGTTTAAAATGTAGGAACATTTCCAACTCTTAATGATTGATTGCATATTAAACATATTTTTTCTTTAAGTGGATTAGTAATTTGGAAGTAATTCTTTGCATGCATTCTTTTTAGATAGATTAAAACACTTCATACTATGTTTTAATTTTAATTGCTTATAAAAATCACAAACATGTATGGGTGTGTTTGTAATTTTTTGGTTAAATATTTATTTTAATTTTATTGTTAATAGTTTTTTCCTTATTTTTTTTACACATCATGTTTTGCAATCGATTTAAAGAGATGGCACAAACATGTGATAATGCATGTGTAGTAGAACCATAAGGTTAAAATTATGGATTTATATCCTTGTCTATTGTCAATGATTTATAGTTCATATGTTTTCTTTTTGTTTCACATGCAATGTTATTTAATACATGTAAAGAGAGTTTGTTTCATTTTTGTAATGTTTCATAACAATCACCAATAACACAAGCCCTTGATCTAGTATGTTATTGCATATGTAATGGTATATAATGTACATGTTTTGTATTTTTAAAAAATAATGATTATATATAAGGCTTTCAATTGAGCACAATCATTATAAGTTTTGACTATTTGTGGAATGGTCGATGGCCATAGCCAAATGTGGAAATCTAATAAATTTAAAATCCATTGGATGGTGAAATCATTGCATTCAATTCCATTTTAATCATAGATAAAACCCATATTCAAAATGTATGCTTTCCATTTTGCATTAGTTAATATGATTTTTTTGACATTGTCAGTCAGATTGTCTTTCAAACAACTATGTACTTTTATATCTCTAGAAAGAAATGCATTACAAAAAGACTACGTTGAATAAAGATGCAAAGAACATATGTCAAAAGCATTTTTTTCAAATGAAAAATAGAGATAAATATGTTATCACCACAATAAAATGTGGTTTCAAATATTCTGAATAGTTTGCATGATAGTAGTTTTCCTGAATTTGTTTCCCAATAAAGAGAAAGAAAATAATAGGTTCATGATAGATGTGTTTGTGGCTAAGGACATTGATAATTGTTTAATTTTTATAATATATGGTTCATAATGGACAAAGACAGGGTTTTGATTATGAAATAATATTAAATACATAGGTGCAAGGGATTCCTCATTAAAATGAAAATACTTTTGTTTTCTACTTAAAAATTAGATGTAAATGGAAATATTCAGATATTTATAAAGCCAAATTATACAAGAGTTGTCTCCCCATAGGCCATGTTCCCCATCTACTGTGCATGAAGTTACAAAAAACTACATTTTGTAGAAATATGTTTCAATATATTGTTCTTGATACAGTCTATATAGTTCATCAGGATCTAATTCTAATTCAAAAGACCTTAGTGCCATTTTCCCCTAAACAATTTACAAAACATTCTATAATTCTGTCACATAGCTCTATCAATGTGTACCAAAAATGCAATTAATGCTTAAAAATCATCAAAAAATCAATCACCTACATTATATTTAAAAAGATGTCTAAAAAAATTATTTGTATCCAGGGCAATATATATGTCATTGTATTGAGTTTTTAATAATGGCATGTATTCTTCAATAGAAATGACTTGTTGTCTTCTATACATGTGCATTTCTTTTTATTTTTCATTTCCATTCTAAAATGCCAAGTAAACTAAAGACAATTAAAAAATGATAACCATAAAGCATGTAAAATACTTACCAAAACCATCATAGACTTATTATCAATTTACCAAATAATCACTAGCTCTAAAAGCTATAATAACCCTTTTTGATAGCATTTTAGTTTTTAAAAAACACAACTGGGTATTTGATCACACTAATATTTGATTAACCACCTTATGAAAAACTATGTATGTAAATTTAAGATACAATATCATGTTGCATATGTTTTATTTGGCACAAGATACATGTAAAAAAATATGAGTTTCTTGAATAAGCTTAAAATAATAGGATGGACACATAACATAATAAACATATACTATTACAAATTCAATGTACAAAGCATGAAAACCATGAACCTTAAGAAAATAAATTAGTTATGAAATATATTTTTAATGGGACCATGTTCTAAATGTAACCTTTTTTTGTAGCATTGTATTGGTTTTTTAGGCATTCTTAAACAGAGTATGATAGTGCACACATTAGAGAAAGTTTAATGTTGCAATAAATATGAAAGGATATATATATTTACTGATGAGAATATTCTATGTAGATGATATAAATGAATGTTTAATATATAAATTTATGCACAAGATAATTTTCTAAGATGCTACCTATTAACTATTTAACTCAAAGTAAAAGTAATCCACTGTCAAGTAAAATGACTAGATTATAAAAGTGTAATAACAACAAAGATGAATGCATAATAACTAACTCAAGCAGTTTCAATTGTCGTAATTCATAACTTTCTATTTTTTTAACAAAATTTCATGTTTATTCAATGTAATAGAAAAATAATCCATATATAGATGAACTTAACTAGATACTACACAATAACACTCTATCAATCTGTAATTCATGCAAAACATAATTATTAGAATGAGGAAAATGCATTAAATCATTTCATGTATGAGTTGTTGAAAATGTGTGGGACCAATGCTATAGCTAATTTTTCAACTAAATGTGTATTGATATTAGGAAGTCATTACATGTTAATAAGTTACAGGTTGGAACTTGTATAGATAGCATATTTTATGCTAATCAATATTTATACAATGAATATGTTCTGCATTCACTCATACATGCATATTTATCAATTATGCTTTACTGTAATTGGATTTTTAGACCAAGTTGAATAATTTTGTGTAGAGTGAATGGTATCTAAATATTTTATACACATAATACAATTGGTCATTATGTAATTTAACCCTTGAAATAATTTTATAGAATGCCATATCCTCTAGTAGATATCTACACAAGTTGACTGACCACTATCCCTAGACCTTTGCATGCACAAAGTCACTGTTGATGACATAATTGATCTATATTTAAATAATATGTAAATATTTTTGACCAATCACAACACTGATAAATACCATTTTAATGATTTTTGTTGAAAAATGCACAACTTTACTATTGTAAAACTATAAACTTTTCTATGGATAAAAAATAATGAATTCTGATTCATCTAGAAGGTATATTCTAATCCACAGTTAAAGAAAAATGATTTGTTTAGGTGTCACCTATAAGTTAGTGGGATGATGATACTTGAATGAATCTTTATGATCCAATTTCCCATAAATGATTTTACAAATAAATACATTGACATCACCTTCGGGTTAACAAAATGAGGACACGTGGATGAATCTCAACATTCCACTTGCCCAAAAATTAGTGTATAAAGAACTATGATGACATCACCTCTAGGTCAGTGGTATGATGACACATGGATGGATATTATCACTCTAATTTCCTAAAAATAAACATATGAATAATTATGCTACCGTCACCTCTAGGTTAGTGGGATAAGGACACATGTATGGTTCTTGGTGTTCTGCTTGCTCGAAAATGACTATACAAAGAAATGCAACGTAATAACCTCTAATTTAATGATATGATGATGTAAGTTAGATGTATATAGGCATGAAATAAATTCATAGTCAACAATTTTCAAATTTAAAAAGGAATAACCAAGCCATTTGAAAATAAACTACTAAATATTTCAAATTTCAACAGTTAGTATTTTCAAACAACAATAAAAACGTAACAAAGGAAGTCATTTTTAATAAAATAGAAAATAAATTTTATTTTTTAAATAGATTTACTAAGATGAAAATTGAAATGCAAAAAATTATCCATCTCGCTCTTGAAATAGATCTTGGATGAGCTAAAATGTTAAAGATTATTAGAAACTCAGATAACTTACCTAAATTTAAGGTGAAATGACCTAAAAGGGCAAAATTTGATGAATTTAAAAACATGATTAAGACCAACACTTAATACATCTAAGAAAATTCAGGTATTTAAATCAATCTAAAGACTCAGAAACTTATATAACTTACCTAAATTTAAGGTGAAATGATATGAGAATTTAAGGTAAAAAACTAAGATAATTTGCCTTGATTTTAGTTTATTTATCTCCATAAACTTATAAATATTAAAATGAAATAAAATTTGCATTTAAAAAAAAATAGATTCCTAAACTTAAAAATATTTAAAAACTATCCTTGTAGGGTCGATGATAGACTTCACCATGTAGCTGCTATTTGGAAAGTTTGTGCTATGTTTGGCAATAGGTTCTGTGTTAGTTATATACATAACATATTTTATAATAATAAGAATGATGATACAATTTTAATTTTTAAAGTATTATATTTATTCTATCATAAATTCTCATTTCATGCAATATTAATGTGTAAGGGATTTTACTTTCTTGCATATTTTGATTTGGAATTTGTCTTAGAACTTCAATGCTATGCTTTGGGTTGCCTGAATTTAGTTTTTTTACATTTGCTATGGGAAAAAAATTGGCTTGATCAGATTATACCTTCATGGTTGTATCTATGTTATGTTTGGCTCATACTTTTAGACAAGAAATTATAGACCCATGGCCATGTTTTAATTATTTATCCATAATTTTTCTTATGTGGATTTTATCTTGCTTCGAATGAAATGCTACTAACTTTGTTATGGTTAGAAAGATATTTATTTGCCTTATTCAATTGTAAGGTTGTTTTAGAGGTCACATTATATCATCGAAATTATATTGGATAATTGGAATGTTTAAATGGGTTTGGGACTTTGGAAATTAGGGAGGATGTCATGTGGCATCATCATGGGGACTTAGTTCCTGAGAGCTGAGATGGAGGCTATGTGGATCTGGGATACCAAGTTATCAAGTCATTAAGAGGATCAATGTGGCATCATCTTAGGAACATATGGGTTAAGATGGTATAACCATGGATTTGGGATATGGGGTCTCTTAGAGGATGCCACATGGAATCATCCCAATGACTTGGGGCTAGGGAGTGGAGATGGTAGCTACATGGCTCCATGAAATTGAGTCACTGGATTAATAACATGTGGAATCATCCTAAAGATTCAAGTTCCTAGGAGCTAAGATAGTATCCACATGTATTTGGGTTAATAAGAGGATGCCACTTGACATCATCTGAGGACCCAGGGTCTTGCGAGCTAAAAGTGTAGGCTAGTCTATACCTTATATAAAGGATAACCTTAGAGAGTAGTATGCATAAGGCCTAGGGAATGTGATATTATAAATTATATCCCTTGAGTGAAGGATAGAGAAGTGACTATCAAATACATGGTAAGCTTGGGATACATAGAATAAGACCATGTGGCCTAGACCTAGTAGCTACGAGAAGCATACAATAGAGCTGAGGAGAGAGAATAAGAAAGCCATGTAGGAGAAGTGAAAACATGTGTAGACACCAAAATTTCAGGCCAAAGAAAAAAAAATCTCACCAAGGGGAATGCAGGACCCACTAAGTAATCAATTAACCCTAAATTAAATTTGATGGCCTATCTAGCTATCAAAGCAACTACCAAGACTTGTAAAAGGTAGCAAATATCAAGTTTAAAAAGGTGAATATGTTATAGTTATTTTCTCATCATCTATAGGTCCCATAAGTGATATAATTCAAAGATATTAAAGTGGTGAATTAATCTAGAAGAGCCTCAAATTCATGCAAATATGGTGTGTTCATAAAATCAATGTCTAGATTAAATGTTTTTGTGAATGCAAGGCATGATAATTTGGCAACCCTAGGATAATTCAAAAAACATACAACCTCCATAATTGAATTTTGATGAAGTGAGCATGGGATCTATCATGTATTATCCCCAATGTCTTAATGAAATTCATAGACTTATGGGCCATCACACATTAATTGTAAGATCAATCAACATGGAAATAATATTTATGGCATTGGGATCATGAATAAATTAATAGAACCTGGGTAGAATGACTCTCAAGGTGGGTGACCAAGATGCTATCACATGACAGTATCAGGGGTAACTGATGGTATTCAAAAATCCTAGTCACATTTGGGTACCCCAATGTCTCTAATGCATATTGTATCTAACTTGTTGAATGAAATGTGGGTTTTTTGTTTTATGCTATTTGAAGATTTTTTTAGGTAATATGACATGTATTTAGCCAAACATATGTTTTATAAATGCAATGGTTTTGGAACATATTTTTACAAAGGATAAGTAAATAAATTAGTTGACATGGCCTTGGGGGATGAGACTATGTGGCCGAAAGCCATGTGGTCTATGGTGGTTAGGATATTGCCATGTGGCATGATCCCAATGATCCAGGACCTCAAATGATGCCATGCACAATGAAGAAGGACACATGGCACTAGATGGATATTGGGGATGAATAAAGGAGTACGTGAGAGACTATAGTCAAATTCTAAGTGGTGAAGAAATATTGAGAACATAAGATGAAGGTGAACCCACTCCATATAAACTAGTCGAGTCATCACAAAAGACACAAAATTAAATTTGATGGATGTTTGGCCTATCAAAATTGTCATAAGCATAGAAAAAAAAATCATTAGTCAAAATTCATTTCAAAGCTGACCAGTTAGAGAGGACACTTGAAGTGATTTGGTGGCTTATATATCTGATTTTTCTCCCAAAGGGATGGAAAGGAATCTTTTCTATTATGCTAGGTTGTTAATCTATTTTGATTTTTTGATTGTGCATAAAGGCTTTGAGATGATCAATTGCCTATATAAGTAGGATAAGATTCCATTTTAAATAGAGGAAATTTTATTTTGAAACACTGAATGAATTGTGCCAAGAGTGCACCTACCTTTTGTCTTCATTTTCCCACTGACTGATTTCCCATTAGGTCAAATCTTTGGGTGCTAGCACTATGTATAGATTGGGTCAAGATTGTACCTACCTTACCTTATCTATTTTTTTTCCCTATGATGTATGAATGAAGATATTAATTGTAACATAATCCTTTTAAAATGTCAAATATAAATTTTATTAAGTTTTGCTCATTTAATGCCTTTAGTCTTTGACACAGTTTGGCCATAAATGATTTTCTTGGTTAAAGAATGAGATTTTATCTTTTATTTGAAAGTATATTAATATTTATTAAGTCTAGTTATTGTCTTGGTTAAAGAATATAGTCCTATCCATTATTTTTTATTTATTACAATCTATATCCTCCTTTTTTTTAATTTGTGGCCATATTTTTTCTACCATGTTTAGAGAGTCTCAAGAATAATATGATTTCATGGTGCCTGTTATTGCTTTATTTGTGTCCAAATTTGTATTTGTTGGTACCTAGTTTGTCAAGGAAATAGTGTGCATGTTTGATTAAAACTTGACATATTTTTGTTTGCTATTGAAAAATGCAATGTTGTTATTTATATCAAAAAACATAATCTATATCTGGTTTTAAAATGATACATATGGAGGGAAGATTTAATGATTTTGAAATAATAAGAGATCTTATTAATTCCTTATATATATTTATGTAATATTTTAAATTTATTTATATAAGACGCTTTGTATTCCATTTGAAAAATTGTTATCTCTTATTTAGTACTTACATACATACTTAAAGATTTTATATTTTTCTAGGTTGTATGGTATTTTGAGATCTAACATTTATTATGATGCCCTGGGTTATGGTAAAAAACATTTTAAAAAACATATCATGGCCTTCTCATAATCATAAAAAATATATTAAAAATGGCATGAAGATATTATTTCAATACCTTATAGCTCAACAGTAATCACACATGGTCATATAGTATTGCACAAGATTTCAAAGACAGTCAATTTCATATATCACTAAGTCTAATTATTATAAAAAAGGAGTTCAAGTGAAATTTCATATGATCTACTAGTATGACACAAGATTTATACTATACACATTAGATTTGGACTAGTTTTTGATCCTATGGTTACACAATTAATGATAAACATAAGTTGTTATAACTCTCCTTTTAACATTTATTTAACATTTGATATGTACAATGGTCAAAATATCAATGGTAGGGCTCTTTCTTGGTGAATCTAGATTCAAATCTTATACAAATTGAAGATTCCTTGTCTTTGGAATACCATATGTGATACAACCAAAAGGAGAATACATGGAAATAATATTGAACATAAATTACACCAAAAATTATTTGATTGGTCATTTGAGTACCCCCTTGCATATCTTAAATTCGTAACTGCAAATGAAAAAAATTAACTTCACTTAATTCTAAAAAATAACAAATATCTAATCCATTTCTAAAAAACATATAACATTAAAAAACAACAAAAATGAAAATACTAAATATAAATTTTAAGTCATTAACACATTAGCCAAAACCACATCATTTGAAAAATAGTTAACCAAACTTCTTACAATTATCAATGTTATTGGTGCTGAAAAACACTGTAGCTATCAATGTGTAACACATTCCATTTTATAGAGTAGTTGATGTTGTATAACAAACCAATACTATGGAGCCCATATTTATAACTAGATTCACCTAACATCACCAAAAATATTGCTATGAAATTACGCTCTAATATAAATAAATAAATAAATAATAGGTAAAGAACATCATAAAATAGATATATACCATTAAACAGGAAGGCAAAAACACAAAAAGAAATTGGTGGTTATGGATAATAATTTATCTTTCCAATCATAGTGCCAACAACTTTGTATTTGGAGGATTAGGCAAGGCATATCATACATGATCTAAAATGCCCTATAATGAAATAAATCAAGATTTTTATTTTTATATTAATGAAATAGGATAAAAGTTTTAATTTAATTGTGGTTATAATTGTTTCAATAAAAGTAAGAAAAGGATATTTGAATGCAATGGTACCATTTTTGTTGTTGTTGAATAGAAGTAATTTCACTACTGACAAATGATTATGTTGTTGCTTCTTCAATAGATTTTTGATTCTCTATATTTGTTTATGTTTCATTCATGCCATGTACTAAAATGAAAAAAAATAATAATTTGACTATAAAATAAATAATAATAAAATACATAAACAATGTTTATATTGTTTGCACAAATAATCATAATACCTTCTAACTATGCACATAGTTTTTTGCATTAGGAGATCTAGGTACTATTAGTTATAACTAGATAGATAGCATCATGATTATTCCAATAAGTGTTTATTGTTATAAGTTGGATATGTGTAATTATAATGTTTTATCATACATTATCTATGATTATGTTTATGTATTGTCTATGTTTTACTGGCAAGAAATACATGCCTAACATCAACATATGTTTTTCAAGTAACATAGCTGATTTGTTGGAGGTGGACATGATAATATTAAAGTCTCAAAATATATAAATATGTATTGATGCAATTATGTTTGATATTATTTATTCAAGGATAAATTTATGATATCTATAATAAAATCAAATGGAGATGCATACATATTGAAAATTATAAATTGATGATTATGTATCACAATGTTTGATGAAAATGCTTCCACTCCATTTTCAATGTATTGAATTAGATTCAAAGTGGTAACATTTTTTTTAAACATATCATATGACCATGAACATTATGCACTAAATTACAAGCCATAAATGTTGGAATATGATTATTAGTACTATTACTTGATGTGTATGTTTCTTGTAAGCATAATATGTCACACTTCATAAAGTCAAGGTCATTGAAAATGTTTTATAAATGTAACAAATGTTAAATAAACATATTGTTATAGTCGATGCAAAAATGTATGATCTCAAGGTATATTGAAATTCCCACTTTGAATTTGATTCTAATATAGACATCTTTGTTGAAGTTTTTTTCTTGACTCTAAAGTTTTTCTATGCGAATGGGATTAACAAGTATAATGATTCCATGGTATTTACATAGGAAAGTGATGTATATACTAATCCATGTCTATTAAGTTCAAGTATTTTGAATGCAACACCTTACACGAGTAAACCTTGGGACCTATGTATTGTGTATACATAAGCCTGCTGTATTATAAATTGGCTCTGTATTGTTAATGTTTTTTTTCAAGAAGGTTTTGCATAAGGTCTTGAAATATGGAAAATAGGGGACTACTTTGATTTGATATTGATTTTATACAAATGAATTTGTTTTTATCTTTGAGAATGTCCAACATTATTTTATTTAAATTTGACCTAGATAATGTATTTGCTATTATATTTGGTGTATAGTTTAAAGATACCATTTGAACCATTAACAAGGTCATCTTTTATATGATAATTTATATCAAAGAGTCCAACCAACATGTTAGGATTTAAAACATTTTTTTGGGGTAGACATATAGATTTAACATATCATTTTTCTGCACTATGTGCATTGTATTTCTTTTCAATTGAATCAATAAAAATTTGTTTATCTGAAAGAATCATTAAAATTGTCACTATGTGCATCAACATCACCATTCAAGTAAAATATACAGGGGAACAAAGGATGTTTTTCAATATAGTATAATGTTCTTTATCCAACAAGTGAGATTTCATCAATTAACACTATATGCAATTGCTTATAACATATGAATAATGCATCACATCATTCAATGCCCAATGGAATTATTTATGAATTGATAAAAGGCAATAAAAATGTAAAATGCAATGTTATTCCACTTGCATTATATGTAGCTTTACCTATACATCCAAGAACAAGATCTTTTGGCTTGGACATGTCACTGTCAATAGAATTTACATAAATGTAAAAAAGGTTTTTAAATATAAATTTTGATATAAAAGTCTTTCTAATGCCCACACCACATATTAAGAATAAATATAATGGTTTGTTTCTGTCTACACATTTTTTCAAAGCAATGTATTTAGCAATTGCTTCATGTTCATCATTTAATGTCCATCTTTGTTTATAGTATTCAACATTGTTAGTAATAAATGGGTAGTGTATAATTTCATATAATTTAAATTTTTATTTGTCTGACACATAATTCATTAACAATAAGTCTATCTATAAATTATATTCTTCTTGCATAACATTTTTTTCTTGAACAAAATGTTGTATCGGTTATGTTTTCAATGTCAAGTTTAACATGGTAAATGGCATCCTGCATGTCTACCCACAAATGATTGATGTCATAGTTTAACTTGACCTCATTCATTTTTTTTAATAATTAAATGCATCTTTCCATGTTTCAAGACTTTACTTCTGGTTTCATTATTTTTGAATGGAACATATAACAATAATCATTCACGACAACAATTTTTGGGGTTAATATGTTTATTGTAATTAATAAAATGTATTACATTTGGTTTTTTCATCTTGAATGGCTTTCCATTTTTTTGTGTTGATAAATAATTTTAGTTAAAAAAATAATGTTGATTATTGCAGGCTATGCAATGTAATAGTATATAATCAATTGGCACAACATTTTTAGATTCATCTTGTTCTTGCCTCAAAAGAAATGGAGGTTTTAGAATAAATGTTTGTTCATGAAGTGAAGATGTATTTA
>JARHVA010000470.1:2787500-2867500 GCA_037957365.1 Torreya grandis | reverse complement strand
AAAATTAAACACATTTGTCCATTCTTATTTACAATAGTTGTTTAATCAAATTTTTGTTTGGAAAAAAGAGGAATGTTGCATGTATGTTCTTCCATTTGTCCCCTATAAGGAACCCTTGGAATCAAAAGTGCCATTCCTATTGTAAATAGCCTAGTCCAAGGCTTAGAAATAAATTAATCAAAGCACTCCCCAAAAACTCATCAAAGTTTGGGTGACCTTGAAAATGACCCTAAAGTCTTTCTAATTTCATGATTTCTTTATTTTTATGCATCTTAGCTTGTGAGGGGGACGTCATTACCTCCCACAAGTTATTTAGGGAAGCTTTGACCTAGGGTTTCATCTCCTGATATTGACTTCATTTGGCTCCTTTGAAGTTACACATGAGACATATCTGCATTTGGACATCACACTACACTGAACGAATAGCAGGATGTAGTGGTTGTAAAAAGGACTGGACCTTTTTATAACTAACCAATGTCATGGTCACCCAATTTTCATGCTTTTCTTTTACATCATTTGACGTGAAAGTCATTATGCAATTGATTTCCCTAGAATGTTCAAAACTTGATAGTTTAGTCAACCCCACATGCCATACCCTTGTTAGGATTTTGGATGATTATACTTAGTGTATTTTGGTCATTTTTGCTTGGTATGTTTTGAGACTAAAACTTGTTTTTTTAATTTATAACCCATGTCAAAACAATGTATTTATGTTGTGAAGGGTAGTGTTATATTGCCCAAATCATGTCAAAACATTTTTGAGCCTTTTAAGTATTTGAAGCATAACATTGACCACATCATTCAAGTATGCTTACGCTATTAGGCTGCTCAATTTGTTTCAAGACTTGTTTACCATTATATCAAAACCATTTGTTTCAAACCATTTTGTATATACCATTTGGACCTTTGTCTCATGCTGTCATGTTGTCCAATCTTTTCTAGCTTGTTTGGTCAAATCCTAGTTTTCAATGTCAAATTTCCAATTAGCCTTGTCAATTTGGGATACAAACATTGATTGATTTATATTTAGGCCTCAATTCATGGAGCTGATACATAGATCTTTCTCTTTTGGGTTGCATAACTTTAGTTAATCAATTACCCAAAATTGAAAACTATTGATGATTTGTTTGTTTAAATGCCTATCCTCTTCATTGTTTGTGCTTTTATTTGGGAGAACATAGCCTTTTTCAAAGAGCCTTTTATCTTATGCCTTATGCCAATTGATCATGTTTATGTTTGATTCTATGTTCTGGGTCTATGTCAAAGTTGTTTCCAAACTTGTTAGATTAAATCAAATCACATTAGCCTTTGTTTCAAGTCTCACTTGTGATGTTGTTTAACCAAAAGTCCTAGTATGCATATTTATTTGAGCCTAGATTTTTATTCCACATTTGGATAAAATACCTAGCAACTCAACTTTTCCCTTTCCTAGTTTAGACCTTGTTTGGAACACTTTGACCTAGACCTTTGACATGCTAGTTTTTATTCAGACACTTGACCTTTTATGTGTGTGACATTTGATGTTAAGATGTTTTTATGTCAAGTCTTAGAATAAATTATTTTAGAGATATAACTCCAATTTCAGACCATATTGGATATACAGCTCCACCCCTTCGACCAAGTTAGACCAAGTTTGAACCATTTATCCTTTAGACATAGTTTTTTAGAGTTTGTATAACTCTAAGTCTTTTTTATTTTAGGAGCTTTCATCATTTACATGGATATGTCTCGCTACAATTATGGTGGAGTCACTTACAATTTGACTTATGATATAATGGCCACATAAAATGACTTTTATGGATTTTGTCAAGACCCCAATGATGCTAATATGGTTTGCAAGATAGATTTCTATCTATCTCATATTAATCATTCATGGGAATAAAGTCATGAAGCAACTTAAAATCCAAATCAAGACCTTGATTGGTATGAAGAGGCTTGTGAGGAGGACTTTGAAGACCCAACTATAGATAATGTTGTTTGGGATATAAATCCACACCATCTTGTCAATAATCACTACATGGAACACAATCAAGAACCAACTTATGATCCAACTCAAGATTGGGATGATATGGTTTATGAAGAAGACTTGGATACTTTTACTTACCATCAAGTTCTATGATGTCCTTTTGTTATTCGATGTAATGAAATTACTTCAAGAATATAGTATAATAGCAGAATTAGATCCAAATATGACTGAAATACATGAAAAAATATGATAATAGATAAGTCACTTCGAGGGGGTAACCTCCACAAGCTTCAATAAGAGAAGAATTCACAATATATGATAAATAATTACCCACTACCTCCTATATATAGTCTATCTAGGCCATGGTTACTCCATAGGGTGACCTACTAACCAAATGAATGCATAGAGAAATGTGAAATAGCATTAAAGAGGGATAAGTAATCCACAAGTTGGTTATTCCTATCCTCATACATATGATAGGTTAGGGCCATAGCATGCCCTTCCCCTTTAAACCAATGTTGTCCTCAATGTTAAACAACTCGGAATGTTATTGCAGAAAATCTTCACCTTCCCAAGTTGCATCTTCACTACTCAAGTTCTTCCACTTGATCATATATTCCCTAATCTCTCTAGTTCTCAACCTCTTAGTACGTGTTTGGAGGATTTTCTCTGGTTCTAAAATTACTCATCCTTATTTGTCTAGTTCTAGGAGTTCTATCTAGGCTGAAACTGTCTGTCCAATGACCTTCTTCAAACATGAAACATGAAATATTGGGTGTATGTGAGATGAATGAGGTAACTCGAGTGTATAAGCCACACTTCTAATTTTCTATAGACCCTGATAAGGGCCATAATACTTAGGATCAAGTTTTTTGTCCTTTTTCTGTTGCTTCAAGGACATTTACTTATAAGGCTGCAAACATATAATTACCCAATCACCCACCTCAAAATTTTGCTCACTATGGTGTTGATCTGCTTTTTGCTTCATCCTATTTTGTGTCAAGGCCAAATTCTCTCTCAAACTAGCCAAAACCTCTTTTTGATGTTGAATGTGCTCCTCCACATTTCGAACCTTGGTTTGCACCTTTAATGAAGATGTGATGGAAGGTAGATGGTAACCATATAGTGCTAGAAATGGAGACATTTTAGAAGAGGTATAGAAAGATGTGTTATACCACCATTCTACAAGTGGTAGCCATTTAACCCAATGTTCCTATTTATCTAATACAAAACAATAGAGATACCCCTCTAAACATTTGTTAACAACTTCTATTTGTCTATCAGATTGGGGGTGGCAAGATGAGCTATGAGCTAGCTGAGTACCCAAAAAAGAAAATCGTTCAGTCCAAAAATTACTAGTGAAAATAGGATCATGATCACTTACAATTATTTTTGGGGTTTCATGTAATTTTAGAACTATGTCCAAAAAAATAGCTGCTACTATACTTGCTAAAAATGGGTGTGAGAGAGCAAAAAAATGGGCATATTTTTTAAGCCTATCCATAATGACCAAGATAACATTCTTACCTTCAGAACAAGGCAACCTTGTGATGAAATCCATGGAAACCTCCTCCCACCTTTAACTTGGAATTGATAATGGTTGTAACAGACCTGGGGTCTTAACTGTCTCCCCTTTATTTTATTGGCATATCAAGCATTCTACCACAAACTTTTATACATCTCCCTTGATTCCTTCCCAAAATAATTCTTTCTTGATTCTATGATATGTTTTCAAGAACCCTGAGTGTCCCACAATTGGAAATGCATGCAACTCTGCAAGAATCTTATGCTTAAGCTCTAAATTTTTGCACAAGTATAACCTACCCTTATACCATAGGACATTACCTTTCCATTCAAATTTGTTAGAGGCTAAAGTACCTTGCTATAAATTTTGAATCAGAACTTGTGTATCCTTGTCTTGCTCCCATTCTAATCTGGATTCATCCACCCAATCTGCTTGCAATATGGATATCGCACAAATTAATGCTTCTATGGATGTATCTCATCTAGATAGTGCATTTAATACTACATTATCTTCAGCTTTCGTATAGATGATTTCAAAATCATAACCCAACATTTTGGTTACCCACTTTTGTTGTTCCTCAGATGATAATCTTTGCTCGAAAAAGTATTTGAGACTATCATGATCAGTTTTCACCTTAAAGTGTCTACCCATCAGATAGGGCCTCCATTGTTTAACTGCATGAAGAATAACCATAATTTATTTCTCATAAATAGGTATTTGTAGATTCTTACCTTTGAATTGACGACTCTCAAATGCAATGGGTCTTCCTTCCTGCATTAGTACCACTCCCAACCTAGATCCAGAAGTATCACATTCAATAGTGAATGTCTTTGAAAAGTCTGGAGTAGCCAAAATTGGAGTGGTGCACATAGCTACTTTTATTTTCTCAAATTCTTTGGTGGTGGCATCATTCTAATGGAAGGCATCCTTCTTTAGCAATGCAGTGAGTGGAGTTGCTATGCTGCCATAACCTTTCACAAATCTTTGGTAGTAACCTATTAGTCCTAGCAACCCTCTGAGGTTTTTGAGAGTTTTTGGCATGGGCCATTCCACCATAGCTTTAATCTTATAGGGATCAACTTTGAAACCTTCATGGGAAACAATGTGACCTAGGTAATCTACCTCTTGTACTCTAAAAACACATTTGGATGGCTTCGTATAAAGCTGATGCTTCTCCAAAACTATCAACCCCTATTTCACATGTTAAAGATGTTCTTCCCATGTCTTACTATAAATCAATATGTCATCAAAGAAAACCCACACAAACTTCCTTAAAAAAGGCCTAAAAATAGTGTTCATCAAGCTCTGAAAAGTAGATGGTGCATTTGTAAGACCAAAGGGCATTACCAAAAATTCATAATGGCCCTCATGTGTTCTAAAAGTAGTTTTATGAACATCTTCATCCTTAATTCTAATTTGATGGTACCCTGAGCGAAGGTCTAATTTTGTGAAATAATTAGCACCATGCAACTCATCAAGTAAATCATCAATTAAAGGAATAAGAAACTTATCTTTGATGGTGTACTTGTTGAGTTCCCTATAATCTGGGCACATCCTCCATGTGTCATCCTTATTTTGCACCATGACCACTAGTGATGAATATGCACTTTGGCTGTGCCTGATGATCCCTACCTCCAACATCTCATGGACCTTTTTTTTGATTTCACTCTTTTGTGTATATGGATATCTATATGGTCTGATATTTGGTGGTTGAATCCCTAGAAGTAGTTGAATGGCATGATCATGTTCTCTTTTTGGTGGTAGTCCTTTTGGCATGGCCCCAAAAATAGATGGGTGGTCATCAATAATCATCTGTATATTAGGATGTGTAGATATGTGTGTGGGTTGAAATTCTATGGAACATAATTGTGCAATAATTCCCTCTACCCCCTTTTTTAGTATCTTGGTCATCTGATGTGAACTAATCAATTGTGGAGATTTTGCCTATAATCCATGTAGTTTAATTTTCCTACCTTCATAATGAAAGTGCATGAATAGTTCTTGGAAGTTCATCTCAATGGTACACAAGGTTGTGAGCCATTAGACTCCCAAAACAATGTCTGTGTTACCCATGGGAATAGCAAACATAAGAGAATCTAAATTTTACTCACCCATAGTAAGCTTAATACTATGGCATTTGCCTAAACAATTAATTGTGCCACCATCTGCAATCATGACTTAAAATTTTGGTGCTAGATAGATGAAATAGTTCAATTGAGTGGCCAAATTATGGTTGATGAAGTTATGTGTGCTTCCTGAATCAATCAACACTGTCACCTTTTGTTTTTTGAGGAAACCCACCACCTTAAGAGTTTGTGGAGTGTTAATACTTGCAAGTGCATGACAAGAGATTGTAGGTTGGCAATTTTTAGGTACCTCCGCTATCTCTTCTTCATCATCATTAGAGGCATCATCTTCTTCTTCATCTTTATTGGATCCCTCAATGTAGAATAACTTCTTCTTAGCACATCTATGTCCTTTGCTCCACTTGCTGTCACAATCAAAACATAATCCTTTTGCATGCTTCTCTTCAATTTGTTGAGGGGCAATCTGGTAGGTGGAGGAAATGTTGGTGTCGACATGTTATGATATTTGAAGTGAGTGAATAGATTATTCTTGTTGGCTATGAATTTTTCCTTAGATTTGCATGCCATGATAAGAGAATAAAAAATCTTAAGTAGATTAAACATGCGTACCTCATGTTGAATGTGGTGTTTGAGTCCACCCAAAAATAGGTCATTCAAGTTCTCCTCAGAAATTGTCTCCACACATAAGGATAGGTTCTAAAATTGATTAATATAATCCTTGATAGAGCTAGTCTATCACAAATTTTTTAGTTGGTTGAATTAATTCTCTATCACACTATTGCCATAGTGTAATTGAAGCTCCTCTGTAAAAACTAACCAAGTGACATTGAGAGTCATCTTTTTTTTTTGAGCACACAACCATCGATACCAAATGAATTGATTAGGTTCAAGATACAAGGATGCCATGGTAACCTTTTATCCACCTGGGATCTGATGTAGATCAAAAAAATTCTCCATTTCGTTGATCTAATTGAGTGGATCTTTTCCATCAAACTTGTGCATATCTACCTTTGGTAAGAGGTTCCTCTGTGGCATAGTAGTTAGATTTGAAGTAGATTGGTTGGGAGAACAACCCTGGTGGGGCTGTGTAATAATTTTATTTGGATGATTTGATTGATTATTTTTCAAAGCTGTTATGATATATACCAAACTATCTTGTATAGATTTCATATTAGAGTGTATGCCTTGCACCTCACTCTAAATGCCTTGCACACTATAGTCAAGCTGGCTCACTTTATGATTTATGTCAAAGAACCCTACTATAAAGGATCTATGACATCCCCCTTTTTACTCCATCTCTTCCTTGTTAGGATTTTTACCTAGAGTTTTAACACCCTTTCCTCAGCCTCAAGTTTGTGGACCTGCCATAAAAGGGCTTTACGATGTCGACCCTGATTGGCACTTTTGACCCAACTTTGATCAAGTGATTTTGGAATTATGTCGGCATCAAATAAAAAAATACAAAGAATAAACCATAGCCAAATTTTTTAAAGATTTCCAAAAATGTATATAACTCAAAAAAATTCTTTTAATTGCATACTATAGAGCAATTTTATGAAAACCCCTAAAATGGAGATAACTTTTGTAAAATAGATCCAAATGATCTAAAATTTTTATGGAAGCTTAAATTAATTATTTCTCACCTCAAGTAAAAAAAATAAAGATAAATTCACAACCATTTTATAGATATAGCCAAATTTAAAAAAAGTAGGGTTTCACCCATAAGATTGCCCAAATCGCAGCTCTGATACCACTTGTAATGAAATTACTTCAAGAATATAGTATAATAGTAGAATTAGATCCAAATATGATTGAAATATATCCAAATATATTATAATAGATAAGCCACTTTGAGGGGGAAACCTCCACAAGCTTCGATAAGAGCAGAATTCACAATATATGATAAATAATTACCCACTACCTCCTATATATAGTCTATCTAGGCCATGGTTACTCCATAGGCCAACCTAATAACCAAATGAATGCATATATAAATGTGAAATAGCATCAAAGAGGGATAAGTAATCCACAAGTTAGTTATTCCTATCCTCATACATGTGATAGGTTAGGGTCGTAGCATCTGATCATTAAATACCCCTAACCCTCCTTTGGATTATACAAGCTATCAAGCTTCACGATATTCAAGGAATACCATTCCCATAATAGGACCTCATCCTTTGGTTTGTGTGAGCAACTAAGCTCCACAATGCCCAAGCATTTACATTCCAAGACCTAGTCCTTTGGTTTGTGTGAGCAATCAAGCTCCACAATGCCCCTTCATCATTCCAAGACCTAATTCTTTGGCTTATGTGAGCAATCATTCTCCACACCACCCTATCATTACCATCTTAGGACTTTGTCCTTTGTCTCATGTGATCAATCATGCTCCCTAATGTCCTACCATTATCTAACCACAAGTCATTCCTCATCTAGTACTAATCCCAACCAAACCTCAACCCATCCAATCATTTGAAGATGAAACTATGTTCAAAACTAGTATTTTCAAACTCACTAGAAACCAAAGCCAAAAAACCAACTAATCCAAGATGTTTTTGTTGAATCAATCATTTGTGATAAGTCAACCTAAGATAAATTGCCTATTGATCCTATATCAGTTATTGAGGACTATCACTCTGACTTTTTAATGATTATAATTGACTTTGGCCAAATCATTACCTTAAACATATACCTATTTTTCAAGAGCCTCCTATTGACAAGCTAGTCTCTAAGGAGTTGTCTCTTGACCTATTTCCCATCCTAGAGGAGTCTCACTTTGACAAACCAATTTTTGTGGAACCCATTATGCCATCACAGCTTATTACTTGTCAAAAACTAAATATTCAACAAGACATCATTGTAATCAAGTACCCATCACATGAAGAACCAAAATTAGAGTCAGGTTCTATTCTTGAACCAACATCAGATTTAACATCAACATCAGTCTCAACATCAGATTCAGAGTCCCTTGAGTTAGAATCAGATTCAAATGAAGAATATGTTCATGGATATTACAATATTGGTTATGCATGCCTTGTAGATTAGTTTTAATATATTTGTGATCCTTTTATGGTTTTTTAGGATGAGTAGTTTAGCATCGACATGAGTTATCCTAGTATCTTCTACAAGGATTGTGCAGCCTCTCCCCATTCTATTACTGTTTCATAGGCCATTACCATCAACCAAAATAGCCATAATATTGACATTCCATTTCCCACAAGTGTCGATCGGGATCTATAAAATCATACTTTGTTGAAAGAGCAAGGAGGCCAAAACAACATTCATGTAGTAGAAGAACATTCTCCTAGTGAAACCTTTTCAAAGGCACTAGGGGACAATCCAAATCAGAACTCAACATTTTTTAGTGAAATGTTTTCAGAAGAACTAAAAGAAAATCAAAGTTAAAATCTAATGTTCATTAGTGAAACCTTCTCAGAGGTGTTAAAGGGAAATCAAGACAACTTCATTGGTGAAAACCTTTTTGAGACACCAATAGCTGAGCACAAAAGTTCTTCACTACTTGATGAAGGCAAAAATCAAAGATCAAATTAAAATAGATTCCTATCTACAGCCTAATCAAATGGTAGATACTCTCAAGATAAAAAATAGAAAAATATAGTGGTCCTATTAAGAGAACAAGTATTTGGCCCTACCACAACTAAAATTATGTTGAATCTGGTATCAACAACATTACATGTGACTGAAAGTCTTGATCTTCATTTATTTCCCCGCCATTCCACATTCCATTATCATTTACCATTCCATTTCAAAATCAAACCTACCATCCATTATTTATCCTTGTTTACCATCCATGGACACACTTTCCTTTATAGAGGCTATAAATAAACTTTGTCTCGATGTTTGAAGGAATTAGAATCAATGACCAAGGAAGAACACAACAACATTCTCAATAACTAGATCTACATCAATTTTTTATTAGAGCAATTATTTAGATGAGGTGTGGGATAGAAATTAACATGATAAAGTATTATGTTTGTATCATTTGTTGATTAATATATGCATCTCCATATCAACAAGAATAATAGAATAAAAAACCACACCCAGGCCAAACACATGTACCATACCGTTTCACATTGCCATGCCATTATCGTTGTTACATATCCATTTTCCATTATCAAATATTCTTGCCATTTACCCCATCACTTAGGTCCAACCTTCTTACCATTTTATCCAATATATCTAGACCATCATTATCCTTAACAAGACCATACCATCCTATCATTCCATTCTTATCTAGACCAAAGCCTATTTTTAGCCATCCTACCCACTATTTTGATCTTGGTTACTTTGGTTCTTCCTACACTTTTTGTAAGAGGATTCCAATCAAGTTTCAACAATCAATACAACCAATGTTTATAATGACAGTCTATGAAATTAGTGTGATAGTTGATTTGGTGAGATATCTTTCATCCTATATATTTCTACCTCAAAATTTGCTTTTCAGACTAAAAAGAAAGAAACTAAAAGAAAGTAATGGACAAGGCTTAGAAGTACCTGGACTAAAGATTGCGCACCGTAAATCCAGGCATTTGTGAGCACTCCTCTTTGGCTATGGAGGAATGACACCTGCAAGAAGAAAGGGAAACTAGGACAAGAAAAACGTTAGACAGATAGGCAGTGGGTTGCCAAGCAAAAGGCTTGTTCCCAGAAGTGTAAAAACTTCCTTAAGGGAGGTCAACCCACTGTTTTGATGAAATAAGTGACTGATAAAAGATAGAATGCCAGAATACAGAAGTGACAAAGAAAGTAGAAAGGAAAGAAGAAAACAAAATGATTACCAGAAAGAGTTGTTGGGCTGAAGACAGTCGCCGAGGTCAGAAATGTCGCCGACGTCGGTTATTTGATCTGCCGGCGTCGGCTATCCTGTCGACGTCGGTTGGGGAAGTGACCGGCGTCGGTCGGGGTTGTGGCCTGTAGTCGGGTCTGGGTTGCTTTCTAGACTGTGGACGGGTCTGAGACTGAACGGGGACAAGTTTGGATGGATTGGGGAGTGGTCTGGTTCGGGTTGGGTGCCTGGTGCAAGGTCTTTTTGGCAGAGGGGTGAGGAAGTTGGAAGAGACACAGAGGACAGGGAAGAGGAGGATTCACAGAGGATGGGGCCTGAGAAGGCTTTGCAGCCTCTCAGGGGGGAAGGACAGAGGGAGTAGAAGACAATAGAAGATAGATGGCTGAATACTAAAATGAAATAAAAAACCAGACTAGCTTACCTTTAGCTTGCTGAATGAAGAGAGAAGGAGATGTTGCTGGAGCCACGAAAGAGTTGCTGCAAGGAGAAGATACTGATCCAGGGCCTTTTCACCTGTTGCTGCTATTGCATGAGGTCAAGACAGAGGAGAGATCAGAGCCAAAGCGTCAAGAGAATCTATTTTCGAGCTCCAGAGTCCAGGGGGTGCAACGGATGCAGAAGGGGATAATGAAGGCTGTCGACGCCGGCAGTTTCGCCGACGTCGGCCGAAGGGTCGCCGACGTCGGCGGTCGCTGGATGGGCACAGAGGCTAAAAATAGCCTCTGCCCACTCTTGCACGCCGTCGGGCGAGGGGTCATGGGCAGAACGGTCACAAGGATGCCAAAATGGACGAGGGGGGATATAATGGTGAGATTTGGCCTAATAAATGCTAGGGGGAAGGTGGAGGGATTCAAGGGAGGATCTAAGGTGGCAAGGGTAGGGTGGAAAGGGGGCCTTATTTAATTAAAAATATATGTTAATTTCTAATTAATAAGACTTAGGTGGGTTAGAGACCAAGGAGGACTAGGAGGGAGAAAGGGCCAAGGGGGAGAACCAAGGTGCAGACACGTTTGCGGTGTCTACATTTGCCCCTTTTTGTCTTGTTGGTTGTTCTAGATGAACTGCAAGACAAAACAGGAGTTGGTTGCCCTAGAAAAAAGGATGAGGTGTTCCCCCCTCAAAGCGATAGTCGAGAGAAGGGAACCGAAGATTGAGTGTCGATTTGACAGAGAAATGGATAGAAGAGAGTGAGTGAAAACACTGTCATAGTCGAGATTGCGCGTAGTCCACTTCACGAGAGGGTCAGGTCAAATTGTCGCATGGTCAAGGGTCAAGGAGTGCCAAAATTGAAGTAACCAGGCCCCAGCATTTAGTCATCTGTTGATCGGGTCACTCAATCTAAGCTGAAGCTCCAAATGGTCATCGTGTCCCAGGTATCCAGGGCTCAGGAAGTGCTCCCAAAAACACGAAAAAGCCACAAGTAGTAGGGATCAACTGGCTCATGATCCTATACTTGTGAAGGGTCAAAAAAAGGTCTGCAGACAATTCTGCTAACCAGCCGTGAGGTAGCACACACGCAAAAACAACCAAGGCAACATTGTCTTGGAAGTGGTCGAAGGTCGAAGGATGGTCGTTGGTCAAGAGGATGGATAGACGAAAGGATGCGGCCGAGCTAACCCCAGAAGACCCCATGTCAACTGAGTGCTGCCTACATAGCCCCTGTCGTAGGGGCCTCAGGCCGATGTAGTTCTCCCTAAAAGGGAGGGAGGGTCGGAGGGATTGATTGGTCTTAGTCAAAGTCGATGATTGGTCTTGGTCAAAGGAAATGATTGGTCTTGGTCAAAGTTGACGAAGTTGGGTGTGATAAGAGTCAAAGAAGAGAAGGTTTGTCCATCATAGAGACAAACAAACGGGGGTGGTCGAGCTAACCTCAGAGGATGTGTTATCTGAGTGCTGCCTACATAGCCCTGGTCGTAGGGCCTCAGACCAATGTAGTTCGGACTACGAGGGTCAAAATGGTTGATGATTGGATGTGGTCAAGCGTTAAAATGACAAGGGTAAGATGAGGATAAAAGGATGCTACAGATGGTGTCTTCTGTAGAAGTGGTCGAGAGTTTTTCATCCCTAGCAAGTTTCCATAGTCGTGATGGATGTATGCTAGAAATGAATAGAAGGTCTATTTATGCTTCAGCAAGTATTGGTTTATGCTTAACATAAATTGGGTCTGGTCGGTAGTTTCCATGTGTATTGGTGTCCATAGAAACTATGCGAAAAGGACAAGGATGATGCCTGATGTCATGTTGAAAATGTCGAGGCTGGTTTGAAAAATGTTGAAGTTGGCTGGGTTTAAGGATGAGTCGACAATTGACGTGGCCAAAGCGTGACCAAAGTGTAGAGAAAAGGTGAAAGGCAAATTGCTCTTTCATTGACAAGGACCAGAAAGGAAGCATAGATAGGGGTTATTAGAACAAAAGCCCCGTTCATGCATTGCGTCGTTGACCAGTGTTGAGTTAGAACGGTAATCGAATCACTTTGACATTAAAGTGAGCTTGAAGTCCCTTGAGCCGGTGATAGGAGGAGGATAGGGTAACCCAGTTTAAGAGCAGGAATAACCTTGCCCCTTTTATAGGAGACCCTGAGACAACTACAAGCCAATGTCCGTGACTCGTTTTTGTTTTCTTTTTTTTTTTTTTGCGCAGACTGATCGATGCGGGAAGCCTGCATAGAGATGTCTTTTGATGTAATGGTCATGTTGCGAAGCTGATCGATGCGGGAAGCTTCTAAGAAAAGTGCTGTTTATTGCCAGAGTAGTCATAGCCATCCTTCGAGGGAGTGGTCTATATTTTTGCTTAATAATGTTTGAAAAGTTGGCCTAGCTGTCCTTCGAGGGATCAGTCTAGTAATACAGCAATGATAGTACAGCTGTCCTTCGAGGGAGCAGTCTGTCTTTTTGATTTGACTTGATTTAGTGACCATGGATATGTTTTGACATCTTGATTTGGATTTATTGATAGGAATGAGAGTCACGGACAAGACTGTAAAAGCTCAAGGACGCCCCTTTTTATTAGGACAAAGCATCACTGCATCCTGAAAGGGTTGTAGAGGACTTGTTAAAGGGGAATAGGGTTGAAAGGGATGAGGATTAAGAGGACGAGGATTGCTCAAGGGATGAGCTCAAGTTACGTGTCAAGTAGACGAGTACTCGACTAACAGAAGAAAGGTCGGAGATGCAACGCATTAAGAGGCTCAGGTTCTGGCCGTCCGTCGAGGGAAGATAGACGATAAGTCCCTGACCCATACTTGTGCGTGATGATAAAAGGTCCAAGCCAATTGGGGGCAAATTTACCTCGTTTACTTCGCTCCATATTGGTCACGTGCTGATTCTCTTTGAGGACGAGGTCTCTGATGTTGAAATCTCGTTCTCGCAGATTTTTGTCGTAGGCCCGCTTTATGCGACTTTGGTAGACATGGAGATGATTAAGGGCAGCCAGACGGTGCTCGTCGAGTAACTCAAGTTGAGCTAAGTGATCTTGACGAAAGTCATCATTGGAGAGAATGTCATGCAGGGAGATGCGGAGAGACGAGATCTATACTTCGAGAGGTAAGACAGCCTCTGTTCCGTACACGAGAGAAAAGGGGGTAGCACCCGTAGAGGTTCGGATGCTAGTGCGGTAGGCCCACAAAGCGAAGGGGATATGAATGTGCCAATCCCTTCCTGTATCGTCGACCACCTTCATGAGAATTTTGATGAGAATTTTGTTGGAAGCCTCGGCCTGCCCATTTGCTTGTGGGTAGTAAGGCGAAGAAAAGCTGAGTTTGATGCCAAATGAGTCGCATAGTTTTTGGACAGTCTTGTTTTTGAAAGACTTGCCATTGTCGGTGATGATTTTGTGAGGGACACCGAAACGACAGATGATGTGGCTGCTGATGAAGTCGACAATTTTGTCAGCTTTTGTGGAGACAAGAGGAATGGCTTCCACCCACTTGGTGAAATACTCAGTGGCAGTGATGATGGACTGATGATGAAGAGACGAGTGAGGGTTGATCTCACCGATGAGATCCAAGCCCCACTGAGAGAAAGGCCAAAAATCTTGAGCGACTTGCAAGGCGTGACTGGGGAGATGAAGCAGGTTAGAGTGCTACTGACACTTGATGCAACGTCGAACATAGTCGCTACAGTCTTGATGAAGGGTAGGCCAATAATAACCCAGGCAAAGGATGCGCTTGGCAACCGAGTTTCCACTGAAGTGTCCACCACAAATCCCATCGTGGACTTGCTTTATGGCTTGAGGAGCTTCAGTGGAGGCTAGACAGCGAAGAAGGAGGCCGTCGAAGCCTCGTTTATAGAGAAGACCCCCTAGCATGGTATAGCGAGCTGTACGCTTGATGAAAGCTCGCCGCGCATTGCTAGAGAGGTTGGGAGGAGTGACAGAAAGAGATAAGTAGTCCACGAGTTGCTTATACCAGTCATCTTGTGGGCTAGAATTGACAGTGTTGATATGGTCGATGTGAGGAGAGATGTATGAAGGCAAGGGTACA
Source organism: Torreya grandis (assembly GCA_037957365.1). NCBI lineage: Eukaryota > Viridiplantae > Streptophyta > Pinopsida > Cupressales > Taxaceae > Torreya > Torreya grandis. The sequence goes on along the minus strand of JARHVA010000470.1, from coordinate 2,852,639 downwards.
CGATGCACTATGACAAAAAGGCGAGATGATGATGATGAAGACGGGATATGCGAAGCAAGAGAAGCTATGGTGTCGGCAAACTTGTTCGTAGAGCGTGAAACAGTCTGTAAGAGGTAATGGTTGAAAGATGCCAAAAGAGTGTCAGCACGATTCTTATACCCCTGTAAAACTTCGTTTTTACAGAGATATGAACCGTTAACTTGATTAACGACGAGCTGCGAGTCGCCGAAGATGTTGATAGACTTGATGTGGAGAGAAAGAGCAGTCTGAAGTCCCAAAATTAAGGCCTCGTATTCGGCCATATTATTGGTACAATCGAAGTCAAGCTTGAAAGATAGAGGCAAGGGCTCCTCGTCGAGTGGGATGAGGATGACCCCCGCACCCCCACCGAGTTGACATTTGGAGCCGTCAAAGAACATAGTCATCTGGTAGACGGTGTCATCGGTGGAAAGTGTGGCGATAGACTCGTCAGGGAACTCACAGTGTGAAGGTTGGTTGTTGGGAAGAGGGGCATCTACCAGTTGGTCAGCAATGGTTTGCCCCTTGATAGATTTCTGCTGGATGAATTCGAAGTCAAACTCAGCAAGCAGCATGAGCCACCGAGCCATACGTTGATTCTAATATGGCTTGGAGTGCATGTACTTGAGAGGGTCAGTGTGAGTGACGACAAAGGTTTTGTGGTTGAGAAGATAGTGGCGGAGCTTGGTAGCGGAAAAGACTAATGCCAAACAGAGTTTCTCAGTATGAGTATACCGAGTTTCATAGTCGACCAGTGTTCGGCTGATGTAGTAAACCGCTTGCTCGCGATGATGCTCGTCTCGGTGCGCGATCATGGCACCTAACGAATGGTTGGTAGCAGAGATATAAAGGTAGAAGGGTTGGTCGTCCTTAGGTGGAATGAGGACTGGTGGAGAGACCAGGTAGCCTTTGAGGGCTTCAAAAGCCTTTTGACAGTTCTCATCCCACTTAAAGGAGACGTCCTTCTTAAGGAGATGATGAAAAGGTTGGCAGCGGTCTGAAAGTTGCGAGATGAAACGGCGAATGGACTGGAGCTTCCCTTGTAGACTGCGAAGCTGCTTGAGATTGGTCAGGGGCGGCATTTCGAGAATAGCGCAGATCTTGGCAGGATCTATCTAGATACCACAGAAGGAAACGATGAAGCCGAGAAGTTTGCCTGAGAGGACCCCAAAGACACACTTCTTGGGGTTGAGGCAGACATTGTATTGAAGAAGGCGAGAGAAGATGATTGTGAGAATGGTCAAGTGGTCGCGGCGGAGCTTGGACTTGCCGAGAAGGTCATCCACATAGTCCTCCATGATTTTGTGGAGGAGATCGTGGAAAATGTAAGTCATGGCACGCTGATAAGTGGCACCAGCATTTTTCAGGCCGAAAGGCATGACTCGATAGCAGAAAGTCCCCCATGGGGTGATAAAGGTAGTCTTGTGCTGGTCTTCCGGTGCGATCAGGATTTGATTGTATCCTGAAAACCCGTCCATGAGAGATAGCATCTCATGGCCGGCCGTGAGATCAACAAGCTGGTCGATATTAGGAAGGGGAAAGTCGTCTTTGGGACAGGCTAGGTTAAGGTCGCGATAGTCCGTGCAGATCCGAATCCCCCCAGTTGCTTTAGTAACTGGGACGATGTTAGAGACCCACTGTGGATAATCGATGGGTTGGATGAAGGAGACAGAAAGAAGGCGCTAAAGCTCCTCTTTGACAAGAAGCGCAACGCGAGGATGCATCTTTCGAAGCTTCTACCTAACAGGCTTAGCCTCTAGTTTGCTGACAATGTTATGGGTAGCAATGGTGGGGTCGATGCCAGGCATGTCGCTGTAAGTCCAGGCAAAGGCCTTGCTATGGTTGGAAAGGAATTGGGCATAGTCAAGCTGCTCCTGAGCATCTAAAGATTGGCCAATCTTTAAGACGTGAGGAACATCGGAAGAAGAAGGGAGGTTGATGTCAATGGTGGATTCATTTAACATAACCTGGGTCTTAGAAGGGAGGAAACGCTGGACGAAAGAGTCATCGGCACCCATGTAAGAAAGGATGGCGCCATCGTCAACGCAGTGGACAGTGTGAATGGTTGCCGACTCATCCTCTACCATGCTAGGAAAGATGAGAGGGAGAGACCTGGGCACCCCATTGAGCTGATAGGTCAGGGGTTCCAGGCGGATGGTGTTTATGGAAAAAAAAACTAGGAGGGATGGAAACCACCGATTCCGTAGGTGACGAAGGAGAAATGGGCGAGTCTGAAAGAGATTGGTCAATGGTTGGTTTGGGACAAAGGTCGGAAGGAGCCTGAGTGGGGTCATGATATCCCAGGCCATACCATTTCTTGGCATCGTGATCATTGAGCGGCTCGATGGGCTGATGGGAGCCCTGCTCATAACGTCCGAAACCAAAACCCTTCCATGCACACCTGTGAAGGTAAGTGTGCGCAAAGGCGGGGTTGCCAAGAAACGAGAAATCAGATGTGAAAGGTTGGGGTGAAGAGAGGGAAGTGCCGTAGGTAGGGGCTTGATTAAGCCCCCCATAGACAAAGTTGGTTTGGAAGTGAGGAGGACCATAAGGTAAGACCGTCCCGATTCGAGGGTCATAATTAGGACTGAGGTGAAGGCGTCCATACTCTTGTGGAGTTTGGAACATGTCGAGGGTCAACAAGCGGTATTCCCCAAGTGATAGTCATTGGAAGATGTCTTCCATGGGGTCTTTGGTCGGCGCTTGAAGAGGAGGGGTGAGGGCAACCGCCGATTGCGAACTGGTCGAAGCTTTCGCAGATGGAGGCGGTGCCGGAGTGGACGGCTTGATGGGAATGAGGACGTTGTTAGGACGATAGGTGGTGTTGCAAGTCTTGAAGGGTGAAGGGTCAGCGGGAATGGTGTGGACTTGCCCGTCATGCTCAAACTTCACACAACGGTGCAGGTTGGAGGGTATACAGGCCATGGCATGGATCCAAGGTCGGCCCAGTAGAAGGTTGTATTGAAACTCTCCTTCGATGATATAGAAGAGCTCTGAGACTGTGCATGGGCCAACGCGAATGTGGAGGATGACTGTGCCAATGGTCGTGGCGGTGGTGTCGTTGAAAGAGCGTAAGATCGCATTAGTTTTAGAGATGCAGTTCTTGGGAAGAGCCAGTTGATCAAAGGCGTGGGTAGAGATTATGTTGATGCTAGTGCCGCCATCGATCATAACGTGTTTAATGCGTGTCCGATCAACATAGGCAGTGATGAAGAGGGCGGCATCCTGATCTTCCATGTTAGATGTGGGAATCTCAGAATCACTGAATGTGATGGAGTTGATGGGAGATAAAGAATGGACAAGGGCAGCGAGTGGTTGGGGGTCCTCGAGTTGGACCTCCGCTGCCTGCAAGGCTTGGATAAGGGCTTGATGGTGCTGAGGCGAAGTTTGGATAAGGTCGTAAAGAGACATCTTCACAGGTGTCTGGTGAAGCTGTTTCAGCATGGAGTCGTGAATTGGTCCAGAAGAGGAAGATGAAGAAGGTTGGGACGCGCCAAGGATAGAAATTTTAGGCTTGGGCGCAAGGGGTGGCTTGACGAAGGGATAGGTCCAAGGAATGGCAGCTTTTGCTTTGGCCTTGTCCTTTTGCGATCTAGTGGTTATACGGATGGCATTGATTTTGAAAATGGGAGGCGAAGAAGGGGTCATGTCTTGCTGGTGAGGTGTTGACGTGTTTGAAGAAGTTGGACAGGAAGGAGTCAGGGTCTGGTCAAGAGTGTCCTCAAGGAGAAGAGTGTCTTTCTCCATGTGGCGGCAAATGACGGCCTTGAGGGCACAGCAAGTCTCGGTGTCGTGTCCTGGTGTACGATGATACAAGCAAATTTTTGTATCATCAAACCAGGAGGGCTTGGACCCGAGAGGTTGGAAAGGCTTGATGGGCGGAAGGGTTATGTCGAAAGTCTGGAGAAGTCGGTGCAATATTGACGAGTATGAGCCCAATAGAGGGTCCGTGCTATTTGATATGCGCGAGGTTGGTGACTTTTGCTTAGGCGAGGTTAGAAGAGGTTTTCGTACCACCTTATGGGTTGATGGCGCGGTGACAGATGGAGATGGCTCTGGCCTGGTGATTAAGAACACCTTTTTAGAAGAGGGACGACTGGAGGTAGGCAGAGGAAGCAAAGGAGGCAATGAGTTTTGGTTGAAGGTCGGAGTGGGAAGGATGCTAGCCAAGGTCGAAGGATGGGGGCCCAAAATAGATGGCAATGGTGACGGAGAAGGAGGCGTTCATTTCTGCGGTCTGGCAGTCTTCTTCGCCTTGGTCGGAAGACTACTACTGGTCGAGGTTTGGCCTAAGTCCACCTTCACTTGCGGGTGAGTGAGGGAGGAGATAGGATGAACGCCAAATGACTTGATGGGTTTGGACGAGATAGACGCAGGCTTTGGTTTGGACGGGTTTGGTTGAGGTTTGAGAGTCTGGTCTTTGTCAAGAGTCTGACGAGATTCCACCTTGGGAGGATTAGCGGCATGTGATGAGAGGGCGCGGGTATGTTGAAGGGCTTTAAGACGCTCCCACAACACCTAAGGCGTCACTTTCTGCAGAGGGAGAAGTTCAATCTTCTCCACTAACCGAGAAAATGGCTGAGAGGAAGATGTTGATGGTTGCGAGGTTGAAGACGAGATCGGTGTAGTGGTCTCAGACACATGGTATGGTGAAGTCATGACAGATTTAGATGAGGACGAAGGAGGGACAGGTTCTTCCCTGGGTGGAGAAGAAACCGGGGAGCGAGGCTCCTCCAGCGGGTAAAGGGTAGGGATGACGGTGACCTCCACTTGCAGCTGAGGAGTAGGAAGGGTCGGGTCCTCCATAGGTAGTAGAACGGAGGATGGCGAGACCGGTGGTGCAGGTAAGGCCGAGGCGTCCTCCAAGATGAGAGAGGTCAGTGGAGAACTAGCCGGGGAGAGAGGTTCGTCCACATGTGACGGACTAATTGATGGACTAACCTCCTGAGGTTGATTGGGGATGAAGGGAGAGACCGTATTGACTGTTCGAACGTTGTGCTCATGATTGTCGTCAATTAAGGTCTGGACGTTGTTTTGAGTTGGCGGATGATTGGGGAAAGGTTGTTTGAAGATGTCAATGGCCTGATTAGGGGGTGCATTTGGATTGTCTAAGATGAGATCCCCCTTTTCAAGCATGTCTTGTATTATGTTCTTAAAGGTTTTGCAGTTCTCCGTGTCATGGCCCTTAACACGGTGGAAGCTGCAGAAGTCATGCTCCCTATACCACGCGGGGATGGCATGAGAGGGATCGAATTGTGGAGGAGGTCGGGCTTGAGGGAGATTGAGGGCCCCCTGTTTAAGAAGCTTTTCCAGCACAGACGCATATGATTCTCCAAGGGGAGTATATCACCGCTGCACGTATCTTTGCTGGAACTGGCGAGTAGCGCTCTGAGATGTAGAGGGCTCAGGCTGATTGGTTGAAGAAGATGAAGGTCTGACAACCATGGCATTAGCTGAAGCCTTGGATTTAAAATTGGATGATGATGGCTTGGCAGAAGAAGAGTCATTGGTCTTAGAGCTGGGATTCTTACTCCGTAACTTGACTTTGTTCTCCTCGATCGCACGCAACTCTAGTTTGCGGGCCATCATGAAGGCCTCGTCAAAAGTGCGAAAGGTTTGAACCCTCAGGGTGGAAGAGATATGTCAGGCACAGGCTTGAGAAAAGAGTTCAATAAGCTCGGCCTGGGGCAAGGAAAAGGAGAGTTGGTTGATAAGGCCTCTCCATCGAGCAACGAAGTCGGCTATGGACTCATCCTCGAATTGCCGAATAGAATAGAGGTCCGTGATTGAGACTTTGGTTATGTTGATAGAAAAGTGATCGAGGAATAGCTGAGCCAATTGCGTGAATGAGAAGAGAGAATGGCTAGGAAGGGAGCTGTACCAGTCAAGTGTAGCACCCGAGAGAGACATAGGAAAGGTGCGTAAGAGTAACGCATCGTCATGGCCAATGAGGTAGCAGGCGTGTCTGAATGCCCGCAAGTGTTGTTGTGGGTCTTCCTTGTTTTGAAAGTGAGAAAACTTTGGAAGCTCCCACTGGCTAGGATATGGTCTGATTGGGATGGAAGGATGAATAGGCTTGTTACAGATCTGCTCGTATGAAAGAGTGTTGCGCGAGCCGGAAATAGAGGTCTCAAGACTGGTCATCTTGTCCATCAGCATCTTGATGATGTCTGCTGACGGATTGACGGGTTACGCGCCCCCTAAGTTGTAGGGCGCTTGGAAGAGGTTAGAGGAGGCATGCGACATAGTCTGTTGTAGAATGTATGGATGACTAATCGCAGGGGCATAGGTGAAGGCTAAAGGTGGTTGGTTAGAAGACATAGCTGGGCCCATTGTTGCCACGAGAGGCTGGACTGTGGTAACGGGGGCCAAGGGGTAAGAAGCCACCCTGGTGTTGATAGGGGCCAGGGTAGGCGGGATAGAGACGACAAAGTTTTGAAATGGAGTGGATAGCGGTTGAGCGGGTTGAGGTTGACAAGGGGCCGGAACCCCGGTGGAAGTGGGCCCAATGATAGAGGGAGAGGCCACACCTGGGGGATTGGTCAAAGTCTGGTCAGTGGTCAAAGCAATGGCTTGAGTGTCCGAAGGTTGAACTACGGATGCTGTCGATATAGCCGTAGTCGCGACAAGGGAGGTTGGCATTCCATAGATTGGATTGCCCAAGGAGTCTCGCGTTCGGCTATGCGCGAGATAGTGTTGCAAAGCCTTGACATTGAGGTCCAAGAATCGCTCGAAGTCTTGGTCCCCTTCTTGGACAATGGGAGTCTATGGCGGGGTTGGACAGACAGGAGTTCTTTCGGTCTCCGAGTTGAACTCCATTGTAGGCCTGGTCACGGATGGGGTGGACGGAAGTGGTTGACGGCTGGCGCGGTTGACAAGAGCTTTGGCTTGGCTACAAGTCAAAACCATGCAAGGCAAAGAGGGTTCAGGTCTCAGGAACTGTGTTGCTCAGTTTTAGAAGACCAGGATGGAGTCTTTGACAGAGAAAAGATAGGTTTCAGGTTGCTGGTTTTGAAAAAAAAAGGATAGTGACAGAGACCGACGTCGGTTGAAAAACCAGCGTCGGTAGGAAATGATGCCGGCGTCGGTCAGATAACCGATGCCGGTAACAGATGAAGCTGACGTCGGTATCAGAACCGATGCCGGTGATAGGGGAAGCCAACGTCGGTGGTAGAATCGATGTCGGTGACTGTGTTTTCCAGAGAGCCAAAAGGTTCTTGGAAAAACAAAGAAGAAAGCGTCCTCACACACTCAAACAAACAGATGAGAAGAGGAAAACAGAGAAAGACAGACAAGCCTAAGCGATAAATTCTAGGAATTAACCTTAGAAACTTGTGGCTTATGCCTTAGATGAATGTTTGGGGAGATTGGCTGAAAAATGGGTCCTAGAAGAAGGCGGTCTAAAGATGGTTTTAGGTGTTGTTTTAGGTGCTCAAAAATCTGTGTTAGGGTCTGGTACGTGGCCTGGTGCTAAGGAGCAAGCTCCCCTCACTTCACGATTCCAGTGGTTAGCTGGTCTCGCTTAGCCAAGATATACCTCGCCTAGAGTTTATCCTCCGCCAGAGAACGGAGTGGGCTTCCCCCTTGGTGATGAAATCCAAGTAGGGTCACCGGGACGGGTAAGGTATCCGCTAGGTGATGAAATCCCAGTCGGGCCTTATCTCAGGTATGTTTTATGTTCGTTTTGTGCATGTGATTTGGTAGTGTAACATCAAATGTCTACGGTTCATTCAATATGCATCTAAGTTACTAGATGTGGACTAATGCAAGCACAAGCAGAAATGAAAGTGCAATACGTTTTAATGCCCAAGTCAAAATGTGATGTTGTTATGAAGACAAGATGGAGAAAGGGACGAGAGTATGATATTTAGTCTAGTCTAGAAATGCAAGGAAGAAAGAAAAGAAGGATTCGTTTTAGTCCTGCTTATAGTGTCATTTGGAATTGAAGAAAGAGACAAGAGAGAAGGAGCCTAAATGCACCTAGATGAATGAAAAAGAAAAAGGAACCCAAGAGGAACCTAGGGTCCCACCGGGCGTGCCAGAGATGTTTCTACCTCAAAATTTGCTTTTCAGACTAAAAAGAAAGAAACTAAAAGAAAGTAATGGACAAGGCTTGGAAGTACCTGGACTAAAGATTGCGCACCGTAAATCCAGACGTTTGTGAGCACTCCTCTTTGGCTGTGGAGGAATGACACCTGCAAGAAGAAAGGGAAACTAGGACAAGAAAAATGTTAGACAGATAGGCAGTGGGTTGCCAAGCAAAAGGCTTGTTCCCAGAAGTGTAAAAACTTCCTTAAGGGAGGTCAACCCACTGTTTTGATGAAATAAGTGACTGATAAAAGACAGAATGCCAGAATACAGAAGTGACAAAGAAAGTAGAAAGGAAAGAAGAAAACAAAATGATTACCTGAAAGAGCTGTTGGGCTGAAGACAGTCGCCGAGGTCGGAAATGTCGCCGGCGTCAGTTATTTGATCTGTCGGCATCGGCTATCCTGCCGACGTCGGTTGGGGAAGTGACCGGCGTCGGTTGGGGTTATGGCCTGTAGTCGGGTCTGGGTTGCTTTCTGGACTATGGACGGGTCTGAGACTGAACGGGGACAAGTTTGGATGGATTGGGGAGTGGTCTGGTTCGGGTTGGGTGCCTGGTGCAAGGTCTTTTTGGTAGAGGGGTGAGGAAGTTGGAAGAGACACAGAGGACAGGGAAGAGGAGGATTCACAGAGGATGGGGCCTGAGAAGGCTTTGCAGCCTCTCAGGGGGGAAGGACAGAGGGAGCAGAAGACAATAGAAGATAGATGGCTGAATACTAAAATGAAATAAAAAACCAGACTAGCTTACCTTTAGCTTGCTGAATGAAGAGAGAAGGAGATGTTGCTGGAGCCACGGAAGAGTTGCTGCAAGGAGAAGATACTGATCCAGGGCCTTTTCACCTGTTGCTGCTATTGCACGAGGTCAAGACAGAGGAGAGATCAGAGCCAAAGCGTCAAGAGAATCTATTTTCGAGCTCCAGAGTCCAAATGGGTGCAACGGATGCAGAAGGGGATAATGAAGGCTGCCGACGCCGGCAGTTTCGCCGATGTCGGCCGAAGGGTCACCGACGTCGGCGGTCGTCGGATGGGCACAGAGGCTAAAAATAGCCTCTGCCCACTCTTGCACGCCGCCGGGTGAGGGGTCATGGGCAGAACGGTCACAAGGATGCCAAAATGGACGAGGGGGGATATAATGGTGAGATTTGGCCTAATAAATGCTAGGGGGAAGGTGGAGGGATTCAAGGGAGGATCCAAGGTGGCAAGGGTAGGGTGGAAAGGGGGCCTTATTTAATTAAAAATATATGTTAATTTCTAATTAATAAGACTTAGGTGGGTTAGGGACCAAGGAGGACTAGGAGGGAGAAAGGGCCAAGGGGGAGAACCAAGGTGCAGACACGTTTGCGGTGTCTACACTATCCACATTTATTTTTGTGAGCTTGATTATAACTGCCTATGGGCAAATCAATGTCTCACTAGTCTTGCTACTAATTATAACCACTTATGGGAAAATTAGTATCATTTACCTATGCCATTATATCTTAGTTATAACTACCTATGGGTAAACTAGGGGTAACACTTGTTTACCATGCATTACCACATCACCTTGCCATTACTGTTTTCCTTTGACTGGCCATTTAGTGGATTTGAGAGCTTATTAGGACCTAGTTGGTTTTTCCCCACTTTTTGTGTGGATGGAATTACTATGACTTGAGGTCATTTTAGGACTATGTGGATCATTCTCAATTCATGTTGAGGTCACCTCAGTCCCCCTTTCCATATGCTCTCACCATTTTGTGAGCAACCTAAGACAAATGCTCTCACCATTTTGCGAGCAGGTATCTTGTCATTCTCTGACGAGTTAAGATACTTCAAAATTTTAAAAAAATTCATAAAATTTCAAAAATCCAAAAAAGTTTGTCCTATCTAAGCCTAGTCAGTTATCCTTGATCTGCCTTACTGGGGCATTGTTGTTGTTAAGATGCTTTCTTTTGATTTTATTTTCAATATTTCTATTTGTTTGTTTATTTTAGTTAGTTTATTTATTTGTTCACTTGCCTATTTATTTTCTTTCAGCACTATTTCCTTGACTCAATCTATATGTATGCATTGGGTGATTCCTTACACACATTACTCTTGAGTCTATCCATATTCATATGTCAATATTGTCATCATACTTTTTATCATTGGTTTATTATTTTTGAATGTTTATTAGATTGAGAGTTAGTCCTTATGCATATTTTGGCCAAGTATTCATGGTGTTCTATCATGAATCCTACCATCACATGCTACAACAAAAATTAGCTTTAAGAAGGTCTATAATCAATGGAGCCACAAAAGTTTCTCCTTGGTACCTTGGCAAAATCCTTCCATCCCACCCTTGATCAATATAACTCATTTAACCATTCTAGTTGTATCATTGTTAATTAGGATGAACATATCTTCATTGAGAGGTACAACTAAATCATTCTATTGATCAATCTCATTCTTCTATTCATCTATTTCATCACTTTGTACCTACTCATCTTTAATATGTATTATAGGTTATATCCTTATGTTATGTTTGCTAATCAACCCTAATTGGGGTACCATCATCTTTAGCCAATCTAGGTCTTTTTAATGATTATAATTGCTTATGGGAAAATCATTATTTTGACTTTTATTCTTGATTATAACCACCTTTGGGAAAATTAGTATCCTTTTTACATCAATGCATGTAAGCATTTTTTCATTTGGATTAATCTCAACCATAGGTTAATTCCACCTTTATTCTTATTTCTTTTCGAGGGACCATCCATCAACAAATGTGATAGCCACTCCCTCGAGGGGGCATCATCATAGGATTTCCAAAAACCATTTGAAGCTTTGTTATTTAATCATCATCTTATTTTTGGTATACAGGCCATTTCTCATTCTTTGAGAAGACATTGCTTTGCCTATAGTTTGCAACATCTTCCCAAATAGCAAAAAATTGTAGACACCTAAAACTGGCCACCGATAATTTCTAATCAGGATTTTGGCCAATTTCCACTTGAAATGCATAATTTGGCCTAAAAACACTAAAATGTGCTAAGTGATGAGAAAATGACATATTCAAGTGCCAATTTTGGCTAGGGTATCATTAAATGGGGTAATGTAATTTACGGGCAAGCTAACTTTAATTAGTTCATTTTGAGTCAAAATGCCAAATTTACACATGGGTGCTCTGGATTGCTCTTTTCTTTCAAATATTTTACACAAGACATGTGCCTTTGTTATTTTTTGTTGGTAACATCCTAAATGGGAATACGGTTCTAATGCATCTGACATCACCTTTCAATTCTAATCTTGTCAAATTTTGGACTAATAATAAGACATTCTGAGTAATTTGTGCACAAAGTGCTTAATCATGCTTAAGAGCTAATTAACCTAAATCAAGGCCTAATTAATAAATCTATGAAAACTTGGTACAAACTTGTTTTTAAAAATGAATATTGAATTTCCACATCATCAAATGAGCTCATTTCTTGGGAAGACATCCCTAGGCCATAAATGCCACAAATATTAGGATTCATGCATCCCATGCCTCATCAATGCCTTCCATGATTCCCTCCATGCCTCTTAATTTACCCTTCTTCCAATACCATGATAAGGATAATTAAAAACTTAATTCCAAAAATTGAATTAATCCTCAACCACACATCTCAATCTTGAGATGGATGGTTCATGTTGATTGTGATCAAATCCAAAAATTTATAAATAGAGAGGCCATGAACATCATTTCTAAGCTTTTTTGATGCAAAGATATAATGCCAAATTGGTTCCAAAAGCTGTAGGAAACTAGTGCTACCATTTAAAATTTATTTCAAGCCAAGCTAAGCCACAATCCAAAGGTGCCAAAGAGAGATGGAGGTATCCAAGCTTCCATTGCCATGGACTTCATGAGCACAAACCAAGCAAGCCACCACTACAAAGGCATTTGGAGCATCCAAAGAAGGTGAAGGAATTCTTGTGTTTGATTCCTTACTTTTTTTTTGTGTTTGTCATTTTTTTGTTAACTAATCTCTCCCTAGTGTCTAGGCTTAGAGATGTTATGCTATTAGTGTGTTTATTTCATTTTGTTTACATTTTAGAATTAGCACCATACTAACCATCCTCTTTTGAGTCAAATTCCTAGATCATAGGTACTAACTTATCTTTTTGGGTTCCCATACCATCACTATCTACTCATTTGTGAAGGGAGGGTCATTCCCTGATGAGATTAGTGTGAGAGATCATTAGTCTATAGTTAGTGTATAAAATCACTCTAATGATGCTCTTCCTCCCCATAATAGTACTACTTTTGAGATGACACTTGAGATTACCACAGATACTAGAGTCTAAGGAATTTATGCTATGTGGAGCCATGTATATTATATCTATACATTATATTATATTGATTATTAAAACATTATCATGATGAGTTGTAATTACTTACGATTGTACATTGACAATAGGGGTTGTATGCATGTATCAATCATGGTTGGTTAATTTTAATTACTTTCTATATTTGTATTATGATGTGTTTTTATGATGATAGTGATAAATCATGTATGATGTAGTATAATTCATTTACAATTATCACACTTAAAGCATTTTGTATGGTCACTGATTAGATTCTTATGGTGTAACCTATTTATAGTATATGTGTTTAATTTTTTTTAAAAATGCATATTTCTAGGCATATCCCAGTGTTGATGTTACATGTGGTATTAGAGTGATGGATTGAACTCTAGGACCTAATGAGTTTACTAACATTTTCATACCCTTCTTGTTACATAAAAGAGGATGGTGAAGGGTAGAGTATCTAGAGAGGGTCCATGAAATGTCAATGACAGTAACCCTCTATTTGATCCTTGCATATTTGCCACTACGTAATCATCAAAGATGGATCAGATTCTCATAGCCATGAATGAGACCAGAGACCAAATTATAGCGTTAGAGTAGGTGGTTCATGGCCATGAAGAGGAAGGTCATCAAGATGTGCCTAAAGAGCATCCCATTGAGAAAGAAAACCCTCAACATGTGAGAGCTCAAGTAGTTATAGAGTTGGCTAGATATATGAAGAAGGTGAACCCACCTAAGTTTGATGGGATTGTTCTAGGTAATAGAGCTAAAACATGGTTTATTGAGATGGATAAGTATTTAAAAATTTAAAACTACTCTGAGGTCACTAAGGTAGTATAGGGAGCATACCAACTAGTTGGTGAGGCAGCTTGTGGTGGGCCAACAAGAGGTTGGAAATGAACCTTAACTCGACCACCACTACTTGAGATGAATTTTTGACTTTATTCAAGTCATGGTGGCTTCCACAAATTTATTTGATCAAAATCCTATATATTTTCAAAACCTAAAGCAGGGAGACTTATCGATGAATGAGTATTGGGACAAGTTCATAAAACTTTTGAAGTATGTACCGCAGTACTAGGGAGATGAGAGGCTTAGGATTAGAAATTTTATCATGGGATTGAGACTCTAGATCAGTGGAGAGGTGGATGTTCATGAAACTTTTACCATGGACTAGGTCTTTGAGAAGGTGGTTAAATAGGAACAAAAGTTGAAGTCTCTTTAACAAGCTAGGGACAAGTTCAAGAAAAAGTTTGGAAATTATAAGCCAACATTCAAAAAGAAGAATTGGAAATAAAGGAATGGAGACTCCAGGGTGCATTTTAAAAGTTTGAATGCCAAATTTAACAATGGCTTAGGCAATAAGAAATTGGTCAATGGTTCCAAAGGTAGTTTCAAAGGAAACCAAGAAAATAATAGGAAAGGACCACCTAGAGGTTGTTTCATTTGTGGACATGACCATTATGCTCATGACTGTATATATGACAAGTCAAAGAACAAAGTTTCTATTCCTTAGCAGGGTAGTTTTCAACAATGTATTCATGTAATAGTTGATAATTGATAAGCCAAATTTCAAGCATTACCCATATAACTATCAGGAATTTTATTTAAACATCTATTTTCCATTTTGATAGATACAAGGGATACAAAATATTTTATAGCTCCTAAAATTCTTAGTAAGTTATCTAGGAGAGATGGAGTAATGGTAAATGCATGACCAGTATAGTATGGGAATGACTCAAAAGTCATGGTTGACAAGTGTTTAGTTGAATACAATATTAGGTTATTTGAATTCACAATGATAGTGGATCTATATGTAATACCACTAGGGTCATATAATGTAATCTTAGAGTCAACTGGCTTGTGAAACATAAGGTCAAGGTTGATTGCTACCTAAATAAGGTTAGGTGTCTTGATGATTTTGGAAATTAGACATAAATTTAAGATGAGAAAATAGATTTGAGACTTAGGTAGATTTCTATTATGAAACTCAAGAGGGCCCAAGGAAAATGGTGCTAAGTATTTATCATTAAAATAAATGAAATGAAACAATGTAAGGAACTATTTTTCTAAGATTACCCATTTCTTAGAGATTTTCATGATGGGTTTCCAAAATAATTTTTAGGACTATATCCTAAACGTGAGTTTAATTTATCTATCAATGTCATACCTAGTTCAAAACCATAGTTTACGGCACCATACAGGATGCCAACCATTGAGTTAGTTGAATTAAAGGCTAACTGTGTCACCATGGGGTGCACCAATTGTCTTTGTCAAGAAGAAGGATTTAACTCTTCAAATTTGCATTTACTATAGAGTGTTGAACAAGGAAACTATAAATAACAGGTATCTATTACCTCATATAGATGATCTTTTCAATCAAATGTGAGAATAAATGATCTTTTTCTAAAATTGATCTTAGATTAGTATACCATCAATTGAGGATATTCTAAAGACAACATTCATAACTCGTTATGGTCACTATGAGTTCAAAGTGTTATCATTTGGGTTGACAAATGCTCTGATAACATTCATGAATCTCATGAATAGTGTGTTTAGAGATTATCTAGATCATTTTTTTGGGTCTTTCTTGATGACATTTTTATATATTCAAATAATGAAGAGGAGTACCTTCTACATCTGGAACTGGTTGTATAATAGTTATGAAAGCATAGGTTGTATGGTAAGTTATCTTAGTGCACATTTTTCGAGGAGAGAGTATAATATCTGAGACATATTATCTCTATAGATGGTATCTCAGTAGATTTAGGAAAGATAAGATCCATTATGGAATGGCTGGTACTAAAGAATGTTCATGATGTAATAATTTTTATGGGATTAATAGGATATTATAGGAATTTCATTCCAAATTTTTCCAAGATAGATAATCCAATTACTTCTTTATAACATAAGAACCAAAGTTTTGTTTGGTTAGAGAAGTGTGAAGTAGCTTTTCAAGAATTGAGAATAAGTCTTACTTCAACACCAATGTTAAGAGTTATTGACCCTAATGGTCAATTTTATGTGATCATAAATGCATTAGGGGATGGACTAGGAGGAGTCCTTATGCAAGATGGTGTAGTGGTGGCTTATAAATCAAGGAAGTTAAATCCATATGAGGTGAACTATTCCCCTTATGACTTGAAACTTACAAAAATCATGCATGATTTAAAATTTTGGTGGCATTACTTGTTGGGAAAATAGTTTGATCTCAAGATGGATAACTTGGGATTCATCTACATCTTCACACAACCAAAATTAAATGCTCATCAAAGATGCTAGCCAAAGTTCTTATTTGATTATGATTTTGATAACAACTATATCAAAGGTAAGGAGAATAGAGTAGCCAATGCCCTAAGTCATAGAAGGTACAAAGAATACATAATTACTATCAAGTTAGAAAAGCATTATTTGAGAATGCTTATAATCCTCGGTATAAAGGATTCAAATTAGAGAGTGATGGTATTTTGTGTTATAATGGAAAGATATATGTTCTAGATCAAGAGAATCTACAGAGCACAATGCTAAAGAAACTACACAATACCCCATATTTAGGACATCCAAGAGTAACCAAGATCATGGTAGAGCTTAGACCATTGTATTTTTGGAAGGAAATCAAGAAAGATGTAGCAGACTCTATGTCACATTATTTGGAATGTCAGTGAGTGAAAGCTGAGCATGTGCATCTGACTGGGTTGTTATATCTACATGATATACTAGAATGGAAGTGGTATGTGATTAATATGGACTTTGTCTAAATTTTATTGATGTCAAAAAACATGCACGATATGATCTTGATAGTAGTTGAGAAACTAACTAAGGTGGCTCATTTTATACCAGAGAATTTGACAAATGATGCATCTACTCTTGAGAAGAGGTTCATAAAAGAAGTATATAGGTTGCATGGATTTACAAAGAAGATAATTTTAGATCATGATCTAAATATGACTTCTAGATTTTGGGTAACTTTGAATTTAACTTTGGGTATGCAACTAAATTTTAGCACTACATAACACCTAGAGACTAATTGTCAGACTGAGTGAGTTAATTAGGTGTTAGAGGATATTATTCATATGTATTTCATGGATTAGAAATACAAGTGGAAATATTATCTTCTGTTAGTTGAGTTTTATTAAAATAACTCATACCAATTAGCTTAAAGATGTCACCATTTGAGGCACTATATAGAAGAAGGTGTCAGACACCAATCAATTGGGACAAGTTAGAATATAAGGTAGTCTTAAGACCTGAGATGATTTTATAAATGGGAAAGTGAGTTAGGTTAATTAGACATAGATTGGCTGAGACCAATGATAGAAAAAAGAGTTATGCTAATATGAAGAGGATAAATAGATAATTTTTAGTAGGCGATAAAGTGTTCTTATAATTTAAGCTATAGAAGAGCTTGATTAAATTTGGGAAGTCAACAAAACTATCACCAAGATATGTGGGACCCTTTGAAGTGTTATAAGTGGTCAATCCTATAGTATACAATCTTGCATTACCACTAGACCTAGCTTTATTACATAATATCTTCCATGTTTCTTATCTTAAAAAGTATATAGTTGATCCTACACATGTGTTGAATAGGAATGCTTTGCATATTCTAGATCTTCAGGTGGTCATGGTAGAACCAATCAGAGTAATTGACACTCACAAATTTTGTTTGCATAATAGAGAGATTTCATAGTGCAAGGTCATGTGGGACCAATACTATAAGGATAGTGCTACTTGGGAGGGCTATGATGAGTTCTATAGGTAATTTATACATTTATTTTATTAATTTAATACTTTATACTATGATATTTTTCTATTGAACAATATTTTTAATTCATAACTTATGTTTGAATTAGATTCATCTGGGATGATGACTAACTTTAGGGGGTAAGGATGTTACATCCCGATTCCTTTCTAAGCAAATTTATGTGGTTATCTATGGATATTTATATTTAACAATTTGATTTGGTATTTATTATCTAAACTTTGAGATATATGTTGTTATGGGATAGTTGTATATTACTTAGGTTACATGATTAAATTGCTATGAGTTAGTTGTAGTGTATATGTTTATATTATGATAATGTTGATTTATTATTTTAGTTATATTTTATGATGTATTTATATAATGATGTTAAGATCTAATTATCTGCTTGTTATGAGGTTGACGTGGGAGGAATCATCCCTCAGAGTGTGACAGAGGGAGAGAATCATCAGAGAGGGTGACATAGATGGAGTTGTGGGATGGCAGAGAAACTAGCTAGAACCCTACACACACTATATTAGCTAGCACATGTTAAATGCATAATGGAATGGTCAACATAGTGTGTTTTGATGTTATTTTCATTAGATAGTTATTTATACATGGTTTGATAGCATAGTTTAATGGTTTTTTAGAATTTGTCTTGCATGATTGGTATGTGTGACCATTAAATGCTTTTAGAAATGTGATTTACATAATTAGTAAAAATTTGAGGTTATTGATAAATGGATTTAATATTGAACCATTTTGACATTTAAGGTGCTAATTTTATTAGCAAATTTATTAATTAGTATAATTAGAGAAAAATGATTAAAATATGATAATTTATATTTTAAGAGGGAAAAAAGGAAAAAGAAAAGAAAATCAAAAAATAATAATAAATAAAGAGAAAAGAAAAAGGGTTAAAATTAGAGAAAAACAAAATAAATATATTGATAAAAATAATGAAAAAACAAAAAAAATAAAAAATCTAAAGGAAAAATCTGAAAAAAAAAAAGCTACGCCCTTTCTCATAAGAGGAGGATAAACATAAAAAGATAAATAAGATATTCAGATAGAGGATAGTGAGGCACAACATATGGAGGATAAAGAAGCAAAGTGTGGAAGAGATTATAGGAGAAGAAAATAAGGAGATAGCTTAGCAAGGGGGAAGATCTCCTCAGTATTAAAAAATTTTGGGTCATAGTTTGAGATGTAAGAAGTGTATTTAATTTATGTGTTTATTTTCATATAATATAGACTATGTGATGAAAATATCTACCTGTATGGTGATAGTCAACCATTTTTCATAGAGTTATACTAGTAAATAATATGTATACTAGGCATTATAGAGTAAAGACTAGTACAAACTAGAAAGTTCAAACCATTCATATGTATAGAGGCATCGATTTGTATATAATATTTATTTATGTGATATATATATATATATATATATATATATATATATAAACATTAGATGGCATTAAACAATAGGTCAACTTGCATATGCATAGAGGCATATATATATATATATAAACATTAGATGGAATTAAACAATAGGTCAACTTGCATATGCATAGAGGCATATACATACATACATATATAATAACTAATTCATAATATTTAAATCACCTTATATATATATATATATATATATATATATATATATATATATATATATATATTAGATGGCATTAAACAATAGGTCAACTTGCATATGCATAGAGGCATATACATACATACATATATAATAACTAATTCATAATATTTAAATCACCTTATACAAAAAAACTAAGAATTGATAGAGTGAAGCTATGATAATTATGGCATTGCTATAACTATGCAATGATATGTATTTTTGAGTAAACAGTTTTAATTAAACCCATACACTTGTTTTAGTATTGACTACCTTTACATAAGGCACATCTATTGATCCAAGTTAGAAAACAATGATTTAATATTAATCCTTTATATGCAGTGATTTAGAATGGATAGTAAGAAACTTGTATTAAATTTACAACTCATATAAAATAATAACCAGATCTGTCAAACTAAACAATCTCTCAAATAAATATTATGGTCTAAGGGAAACTGATGTTTTAGAAAATTGAGGTTATATTTAAAATTTCGAATAGAAGAAACAATGACTTGTTCTAAATCTTTTGTATGTAGTGATCTTATAGTTAAAACTAGCAAATTATTTATAAATGGAAAGCTACATATGGATAGAAGTTTATATATAGATATATGTAAAAATAAAAAGTATCTAAAATATATTTAGTGGAGTCTGGATCATCATGGAATGGTTGAAGGAACCTTTGGAATGCCTTGGAAACATGTTTTAGATGGATATGTAGCTTGACTATCAAAATTCATAGCTTGACTATTAAAATCTATAGCTTGACTGTGTAAGTCTATAGCTATCTGTTGAGGTCCATAAAATTCTTGGAAAACTCCAAAGCTTCACTAGAATGATAGGTTTGTGACTAAGGCCCTTCCTCGTCTTCATGGGATCATCTCAAGACTCTTTTTAAAATGCTATAAAACCTATACATATCAAAATGGAGGACTAAACATGTAAATAGTTAAAACATTATGCAAATAATTCTAACTCAGATTCACATAATCTTAAAGAGATAAAAGTATTCCTCTTCTTCTTGAACTATTTATAATCCTTAAGACTACATTCAATGCTCAACCTAGATGTCATATTAATTCCTATGAAAGATGATATATTATAGTTATAATGATTCAAAGTGTGGAATCATCATTAAGGACTTATAATTTATAAGATATATTATTGAAAATCTCACATAAAGTTTATTGAAATAAGTATGTTTCTTTATTCTGGCATATATGTAGTTATAGTACATCAAAATCCTAAAATAAATTTTAATAAAGCATGTGGTGCATATATAACTCAACATAGTCTTTCATTATGTTATGATAAGTTTTATGATATACATGAGATAACTTATCATATGTAGCCTGTGAAATAAGATACATATTATATAAATATTATTATAATAAGCTATGTGTTAATGAATAGTATGCTTAAAAGAATATAGCTACATCTATGCCTTATTAGCTATAATTGTACATAGAGGTGTGTTCCTCTAATTATAGTTCCATTAGTGGTTTAAAACTATATTATAGATTTCTATATAATAAAATATTATTTATGCATGCATACAACCCCATGAAAGTATAACAAATGTAGAATGGAGTATTATATGTTTCGTGATAACTGAGACTTTATTTGTTATAGCTAGTTATTTGAATAGATGCTTATGTTTCCATTGATTTATAACTACTTTAATATGACTAGTTGAGATAATTAGTAGTTGTACTTAAGAACACTAGACTATGATAATATGGGTTATCATAGGATGTAGTATATTTAGAAACTACTTATAATAACTAGAATTTGCAGTTAGATGTATATTATACTTGGATTGTATAAACTATAGTTATTATTTCTATTATGAGATAGATACTATTGTGAGATTCATTCATATGTTTGGATTAAATGTATGTATTTTGATTATTCCCATGCTTAACATGTTATATGATTGCTAGTAATATGTAAGAATTTATTATTTATATTATGTTAATTAAATCTTACATTGCTGATACTGAGTAAGTAGTAAGATGGAATTCACTAGCTTATTAGCATCATAATGTTATATGAAAGTAATATGATCAAGTAGTGTGTATGAATTTGACTAATCCTTAGATCATTATTTATTATTAAAAACTTTAGCCAAAGTAATGTTTATTGAGACATTGTCATTTCATGAGTATGATTTACATGTTTGTGTGATATATTAAGTAGCATGGGTTTCTATAATACACCACATGTTTAGTTTTAGAAATAATACAACACATGGGTACTAGTTTATCTCTCTAGAATCCCTCACCATCACTATCTACTCATTTGTGAAGTGCGGGTATTCCTTGATAGGATTAGTGTAGAGAATTATTGGTTTGTGATTGGTATGAAAAAGTACTTGAATGATGCTTTCCCTCCCCACAATAGTACTCCTTTGAGATGACACTTGAGATTGCCATGGATACTATAATTTGAGAAACTTATGCTCTAGAGAGCCATGTATCTTATATATGTACATTGTATTATATTTATTATTGAAACATTATCATGATGAGATTTAATTACTTACTATTGTATATTGATAATAATGGTTGGAGGCATGTATCAATCGTGGTTGGTTATTATAATTACTTTCTATATTTGTATTAGGATGTGTTTTTTATGATGATAGTTATCAGTGATGTATGATGTAGTATATTTAATTTATAGTTATCTCACTTAGAGTATTTTCTATGATCACTTATTAGATTCTCATGGTGTAATATATTTATAGTATATGTTTTTAAATTTTAAAAAAATAACATATTTCTAGGTAGATCCCAATAGGGATGTTACAGTTCTTATATGATATGCATTTTTGTATTCTAATCATTTATTTAAATCTATTTTAATTGTTGTTTTTCATCTATGGGTTGAGGTAGCAGTTTTTAAATTCTATCAACACTTGACATGACATTGATAATCAACCCTATCAAATCAATTTATGGTTTATTGTATCCTAAGTTCCTCATTTGAGAAAATACAATTATAAGTGTAACAAGCCTTTATTCAAGATATTTTAACATGCTGACAAATTATAGTCATTTTTTTAGTCTAATATTATTGGGTGTTGTAAATGTAGGAACATTTTCATCTCTTAATGATCGATTGCATTTTAATTTTTTTTTCTTCTAGTGGATTTATAATTTGGAATTAATTATTTGCATGCATTATTTTTAGACATATTAAAATGATTCATATTATGTTTTAATTAAGATTTATTATAAACAAAAAAACATGAATGGATGTGTTTGTCATTTTATTGTTAAATATTCATATTAATTTTCTTATCGATATCTTTTCCTTATTTTTTATTACACACCATGCTATTTAGTTGATTTAAAGAGATGACACAAACATGTGTCAATACTTATGTAAAAAAACCACAAGGGTCAAATTTTGGCTTTATATTTTTGTATATTGTCAACACTTTATAACGCATATGTTTTCTATTTATTTCACATGAAATGTTCTTTATTCTATGTAAAGAGAGTTTGTTTTATTTGTGCAATGTTTCAAAACAAACAACAATAGCACAAGATCTCTCTCCAATATGTTATTTCATATATCATAGTTGATAATGCACATACTTTGTATTTTTAAAAAAAAATGATGTTATATAAGGCTTGTTATTGAGCATAGTCATTATAGGTTTTGACTATTTGTGGACTAGTTGACAATCATAAGTAAATATGAACATCCAACAATTTGAAAACTATTGGATGGTGAAATTTTTGCCTTTAATTCAATCTACATCATAGATAAAACCCATATTCATAATATATGCTTTCCAATTTTCAATAGTTGGTATGTGTTTTATTATAATGTCTGTCAAATTGTCTTTCAAACAACTATGTGCTTTTATATCTCAAGAAAGAAATGCATTACAAATAGACTGCATTGAATAGCAATGCAAAGAATGTATGTCAAAAGATTTTTTTTTTCAAATGAAAAGCATAGCTAAATATGCTATCACCACAACAAGATGTGGTTTCTAACATTCTAAACAATCTGTATGATAGTGATTTTTCCACATTGATTTCCCAATAAATAGAAAACAAAGAATAGGTTACTGATAGATGTGTTTGTGGCAAGGTACTTTGATAATTATTTAATTTTGTATATTAAAATGGTTCATAATGGCCAAAGATATGATTTTTATAATTAAATAGTATGCAATACGTTGGTGCAGGTGATTCCTTGTTAAAATGAAAATACTTTGGTTTTCTCATTAAAGACCAAACATAGATGAAAATATTTAGCCATTTGAAAAGCCAATTTATAAAAAAGTTGTCTCCCCATAGGCTATGTTTACAATATGTTGCGCATGAAGTCATAGAAAGTTAGATTATGATGAAATATGTTTCAGTATCTTGTATTTGATGTAGTATATATAGTTAAGTAGGATCTAATTCCAAGGATAATTTTTCCCTAAACAGTTTATAAAATATTCTATAATTCATGCAGGTAGCTCTATCGATGTGTACCAAAAATGCAATAACCCTTAAAAATCATCAAACAAGAAATCACCTACATTGTTTTGAAAAGATGACTTATTAAAAAGTTATTTGTAGCTAGGGTAATATATGTCATTGCATTGAGTTTTTAACAATGACATGCATTGTTCAATACAAATAAATGGTTGTCTACTATGCATATGCATTATTTTTTGTTTTTCATTTCCATTATACAATTCCAAGTAAACTAAAGAAAATAAAAATAAGATAACTAGAAAAATTATAAAATACTTACCAAAATTGTCACAAACTTGTTGTCAATTTATCAAACAATGACTAGCTCTAGAAGCTACAATTTCCATGTTTGATAGTTTTTTTTAATTTTTTTTAACACAACTGGGTATCTGATCACATTATTTTTTTATTAAACACCTTACACAAAACTATGTATGTAAAGTGAGGATAAAATATCATGAGTGTATATGTTTTATTTGGCACAAGATAAAAGTAAAAAATATCAATTTCTTGAATAATCTTAAAAGAACATGATAGACACATATGACAATAAACATATACTATTACAAATTCAATGTAAAAAGCATCAAAACCATGAACCTTAAGAAAAAATAATTAGTTATGAAATTTGTTTAATGGGACCATATTCTAAATCTGATCTTATTTTTTTTATCATTGTATTAGTTTCTTGGCATTCTTAAATAGAGTATGACAATACACACAAAAGAGAATTTGATGTTGCAACAAATACGAAAGGATACATATTTATTGAATAAAATATTCTATGTAAAAGATATAAATTAATGTTTAATATCTAAAATTATACATAATATAGTTTTCTGAGGTGCTACCTATTAACTATTTAACTCAAAGTAAAATCAATCTACTACCAAGTAGAATGACCAGATTCTAGAAATGCAACAATAGCAAAGATGACTACACAATAACTAACTCAACTAGTTTCAATCATATTATTTCATATCTTTTTTATTTTTTAAGAAAACTATATTTATGTACAATGTGATAGAAAACAATGCATACATATGAAGTTAACTAGCTACTGCACAAGATTACTCTAGCAATCTGCAATGCATAATGAACATAATTGTTTGGACCAGTAATTTGCATTAAATCATTTCATGTACAAATTATTGCAAATGTGTGGAACTAATACTACATACACGTTTTCAAATAAATTTGCATTTAATTTTTAGGATAATCATTACACATAAATAAGTTGTAGCTTAGTTCACATACATAGTAGATTTTATAATAGTCAATATTTATACAATGAATATGTTCTGCATTCACTCGTACATATATATTTTATCAATTATGATTTTTTGTAACTATATTTTCAGACTAAGCTAAATAAATTTTTGTGGAGTAGAGGGTAGATAAATATTAACTACACATGATATGACCAACCATTATGGAATTTAACCCCTTAAATAATTTTGTAGAATGTTGTATCCTCTAATAGATATCCACACAGATTAACTAACCACTACCCCTATACCTTTGCATGTGTGAAATCACTACTAATGACATCAATTCTCCACCATTAAATAAGATGTAAAAAATTCTTACCAATCACAATACATATGAATGCCATTTTTCATAATTTTTGTTAAAAAATGCTCAACTTGACTATTGCAAAACTACAAATTTTTCTATGGGAAAAAAACATTGAATTCTAATTGGTCCAAAAGGTAGACTTTAATCAACAATTAAAGAAATTTTTTTCCTTTAGGAATCACATATAAGTTAGTAGGATGATGGAACATTGATGACTCTTGGTGCTCCACTTACCCATAAATGATTGTATGAATAAATGCACTAGCGTCACATTTAGGTTAGTGGGATGAGGAGATGTGGATGTATCTTTGTACTTTGCTTGCCTGGAAATGAAAATACTAAGATCTACATTGGTGTCACCTCCATGTTAGTGGGATAAGGACATATGGACTACTCTTAGTGCTCTACTTACCTAGAAATGATTGTATGAATAACTATACTGGTGTCACCTCTAGGTTAGATGCATGAAGACATGTGGATGGATTTTGATGCTCCACTTACCTAGAAATGATTATATGAAGAATTGTGTTGTCATCAGCTCTGAGCTAGAGGGATGATGATACAAAGTGAGCATGTATAGGCATGAAACAAAGGCATAGTTAGCAATTTTCAAATTTAAAATGCAATGACCAAGCCATTTGAGAACAAATGGCTAAATATTTCAAATTTTAATGGTTAATATTTTCAAACAACAATGGAAACTGTAACAAAGGAAAAGTCATTTTCGATAAACTCAAATCCAAATTTCATTGTATGAAGAGATTGACTAAGATGAAAATTTAAAAAATGTAAACATTTATCCATTTTGCTCTTGAAATAGAGCATGAATGAGTTAAAATGTTAAATCAAAGATTATTAGAAACTTAGATAACTTACCTAAATTTAAAGTGAAATGACCTGAAAGGGAAAAATTTGATGCATTCCAAAACATGATTAAGACCAAAAGTTAGTAGATCTAAGAAAATATAGATATTTAAATCAATGAAAAGACTATCATAAAATTATATATCTTTCCTAAATTTAAGGTGAAATGATATGATAATTTAAGGTTTAAAAACTTGGATAACTTGCCTAGATTTTAGTGTATTTATCCCCATAAACTTAGAAATATTAAAAAAAATTAAAATTTGTTATAAAAAAATAGAGTTATAAACTTATAAAGATTTAAAATATATTCCCACAGGGTCGATGATAGACTTTTCCATGTAGCTTATATTTGGAAATTTGCTCTAAGTTTGGTAATAATTTTTATGCTAGTTGTAGTTGTATTTTATAATAGCCATCATGATAATGCAGTTGTAATTTTTACAATCTTAGATTAATTTTATCATAAATTCTTAGTTCATGTGATATCAATACGTAATATATTTTGTTTTCTTACACATTTTGGTTTGGAATTTGTCAAAAAGCTTCAATGCTATGCTTTGGGGTACTAAAATCTAGTTTTTTTAGAATTTTTATGGAAAAAAGAACTGTCTTGGTTAGACTATGCCTTCATGGTTTTATCTATGTTACATATCTCTCATGATTTTGGATATGAAATGATAGATCCAAAACTATGCTTAAATTATTCATCCATTGTCTTTCTTATGGGCCTATTGTCTTACTTTGAATGGAATGATACTAACTTAGTCTTAATTAAAAAGAGATTTCTTTTCCTTAGTCAATTTTAAGGCTAGTATTATAGGTCACATTCTATCATCTAAATTTATAATGCATAATTGGAATACTCAAATGGGTTTAGGATTTCAAAGCCTTAGGAGGATGTCATGTGGCATGATCATGAGGCCCTAGGGACCAAGAGCCGAGACAATGACTGCTTAGATTCAAGATGTTGGGTCATTAGGAGGATTCTATGTGGCATCATCCTAGGGAGTCAAGGTCATAAAATTTGATACAATAGCCTTGTGTCTTTAGGATATTGGGTCACCTAAAGGATACCATGTGGCATCATCCTAGGGACTCAAGGTTTGAGAAGAGATGATAGTTGCATTAATTCAAGACATCAGGTCATTGAGACAATGCCACATGGCATTATCTTAGGTACCCAAGGGATTGAGAATCAAGAGGGGAGCCCTGTGGATTTAAAACATTAGTTCATTAGGAGGATGCCACTTGACATCTCCTTGGGGACTTAGAGACTTGGGAGCTAGAAGGGTGGGGCAATCTATATCTAGTATAAGGGATAGCCCTAAGGAGTGGTCTCCATAAAGCCTAGGGAGCATGAAATTATAAAGGATATAAATAGGGTGAAGGATGGATAAGTGACTACTAAATACATTTCAATCTTGGGAGAAATAGAGTAAGACCATGTGGCCTAGAGCCAGTACCTTCAAGAAGCATAAAATAAAGCCAAGGAGAGCAAACAAGAAAGCCATGTAGGATAAGTGAAAGCTTGTGTAACAACCAAAATGATAGTCCAAAAACAAAACACATCTCTCTAAGGGGCATGTAGGACCCACAAATTCATCAGTCAGCCTGGAAATTAAATTTGATAACCATTCTAGATATCAAAGTAACTATTAAGGCCTCATAAAGGGTAGGGAATGTCAAATCTAAAAAGGTGAATATGTTATAGTTATTTTCTCACCATATAAATGATTTATAAGTGATAGAATTAAAATATATTAAGGTGGTGAATTGATATGTAAGGGCCTAAAATTCATACAAACATGGTGTATTCATCAAATTAACCTCTAAATTGAATGTTTTTGTGAGTGCAAGGCATGCTAGTTTGGTAGCCCTAAGATAATGGAAAGAACATATAACCTAGCAATTAAATTTTAATAAAGTGAGCATGGGCTCTATCTCACATTATCCCTAGTTCCATAATGAAATTCAGAGACTTATGGGCCATCATGCATTACTTGCAAGATCACTAAGCATGGCAATAATGGTTATGCCATTAGGATTAAGTACAAACTAATAGAACCTAAGAAGAATGAATCTCAAGTTGGGTGATTTAGACACTACCATGTGACATTATAGGTGGCACTCAATGGTCTCTAGAGATCCTAGTCACCTTCAGACACCCCAATGTATCAAATGCATGTTGTATCTGACATGTTGAATGATATGTGAGTTTTTTTGTTTTTTGTAGTTTTTCTAGGTAATATGCCACATATTAGCCAAAGATATGTGTTATAAATGCATTGGTATCATAAAATATTTTTACAAAGGATAATCATAGTGATTAGCTAATGTGGCCTTGAGAGGGTGAGACTGTGTAGCTAGAATCCACATTATGTTGGGTGGTCAAGATATTTCCATGTGGCATGATCACATTGATCTAAGAGCCCAAGTGATGTCATGTAGAGTGAATAAGGCCATGTGGTCTGAGGTGGAGATAGAGTATGAATAAAGGAGTGTTTGGGAGACTACAACCAAATTCCAAGTGGTAAAGAGAGCCTGAGAACATATGACTAAGGTGGAATCACTCCATGTAAGCCAACCGATTCATCACAAGAAAACATAGACTTAAATTTGATAACCTTATGGACCATCAACATTTTCATAAGCATGGCAAGGAAAATGATCATTCAAAATGGATTTTAAAGACTGACTAGTCAAAGAGGACACATGGAGCGAGATCATGGCTTATGGATCTAAATTTTATCCCACTAGAATAGAAAGGAATATTTATGTTATGGTAGGCTATTAATCTATTTTGATATTTTGATCATATATAAAAGAATTGAACTCATAAATTTCTTATATAAACATGTTAAGTTGCCATTTTAAATGCCGGGGGGGGGGGGGGGGGGGTAGTTTCATTCTGAAATGTTGTAGGAATTATATTGCAAGTGTACCCACCTTTCCTCTTCATTTTCACATTGAATGATTGCCCATGATGTTGACTTGTTGGGTACTGAAATTGTATTGGGGTTGGGCCAAGATTGTACCTACCTTCCCTTATCTATTTTTTTTGCCCATGATGTCTTAATGAAGATATTAATTGTAATTGAATCCTTTTCAAATGATGAATATAAAATTCATTATGTTTTAATCATTTAATTCCTTTATTCTTTGATAGAGTTTGTCCATAAATTATTGCCTCAATTAAATAATGATCTTTTATACATGATTCATAATTTTATTAATATGTATTATAGTCTAGTTATTACTTTGGTTTAAGAATATAGTCTTATCTATTATTTTCTCTTTGTTACAATCTATATCCTCCTTTTTTATTTGTGTCCATATTTGTTTTCACCATGTTTAGAGAGTTCTTATAATAGTATGATTTCATGGTGCCTATTATTGCTTTGTTTGTGCCTAGATTTCTATTTATTGGTACCTATTTTATCAAGGAAATAATGCACATGTTTGCAAAAAACTTGACATATTTTTATCTGCTATTGAAAAAGGCAATGTTGTTATTTATAATAAAACAAAATCTATATCTGGTTTCAAAATGATACATATGGAGGGAATATTTCATGATTTTAAAATAGTTAAGAGATGCTATTGATTCCTTGTCTAGAGTTATGTCATATTTTAAATTTATTTATATAAGACACCTTGTATTCCATCTACAAAGTTTTTATCTCTTATTTATTACTTGCATACATAATTAAATATTTTGTATTTTTCTAAGTTGTATGGTCTTTTGGGATCTAACATTTATTATGATGCCTAGGGTTATGGTGTAAAACCTTATTTCAAAAAATATTGTGGCATGCTCACAATAACAAAATAAAAAAATAACAGTTGCATGAAGATATTATTTCAATGCTTTACAACTTCATGTTAATTACACATAGCTTCTAATATTGCACAAGATTCCATGAAAAATCAATTACATATATCACTAAGTTTGATTATTGTGAAGAGAAAAAAAGAGTTCAATGTAAATTGAATATGATCTACTAGTATGGCACAAAATTTATATTATACACATCAGATTTAGACTATTTTTTAACACTATGGTTACACAATTAATTATAAACATAAGTTGTTACACACTCTTTTTAATAATTATGTAACATTTGATATGTGTAATGCTAAAAATATCAATGGTAGGGATCCTTCTCGATGCATCTAGACTTAAACCTTATATAAGTTTAAGCTTCCTCATCTTTAAAATACAATATTGGATGAAACTTTGGAGAGATTATAGGGAAATAACATCAAATAAAAATCACAACAAAAATTATTTAACTGATCCATTGAACAACCCCTTGCATATCTTAAATTTGTACCTACAAATGAACAAAAAATTACCTTCACTTAGCTCCAAAAAATAATAAATCTCTAATCTAATGCCAACAAACATATATAATTAAAAAACAACCACAATGGAAATATTAAATATAAAATTTGGGAAATTATCACATCGGCCTAAACTACAAAATTTAAAAAATAGTTAACTAAGCTTCTTACAATTATCAATGATATTGGTGCCCAAAAAAAAACTATATCTATCAACATATAACACTTACCATTTTCTAGAGCAGTTAATGTTGTCTAAAAAACCAATACTATGGATCACATATTTATAACTAGATTCACCCAACATCAGTGGAAATATCATTGTATAATTATGATTTAAGATAAATAAATAAATAGATTATAGGTAAAGAACATCAGAAAGTAGATATATACCATTAAACTTGGAGGAAAAAACACATAAAAACTTGGTGGCTATGGATAATAATTTGTCTTTGCAATCATAGTGACAACAACTTTATCTTTAGAGGATTAGTCAACGCATAACATACATGATCTAAAATGCCCTATACTAAAATAAAACACGATTTTTATTTTTATATTAAATGATATAAGATGTAATTTTTAATTTAAATGTTGTTATAATTATTTGAAGAAAAGTATATTTGAATGTAATGTTACCATTTTTGTTGTTGTTGAATAGAACTATATTCACTATTGACAAATGATGGTATTATTAATTCTTTAATATATTTTTGATACTATAGATTTGCTTGTGTTGCATTCATACCATGTAATGAAATGAAAAAATTAATCAAATTTGTATGCAAAACATATAATAGTAAAATGCATAAATACTTATTATATTGTGATGTAGAATTTAAACAAACAAAATCTCTCACTTATTCCTTGTGTCAATACACAACTCTCTGTCAAAGGTTATAGGTTCATTGGATTTTTATTTGGATCAAAGATTCATTGGCTTAATCAGAGTTATTATGATCTTTATCATGCTCTTTATGGTCTTATTACTCTTCTCATCTAACTCATAAGGCCCCTCAATGCATCTCTCACACTATACACAACTCTCTTACCTTAACAGACAATCCTTGTAGCCCTTTTTTAAAGATTCTAACCTATCTATGGATAATTAAATGTGATTTTTGAGAAAAAAATACTAGTTCCTAGTAACCTATATCAATTTCCATCTATTCATGAAGTTTCAAGATCAAATTTTGCTTGTAAGATACTTTTCTATCTCCTTTTAGGTCTCTTTATAGGCCTCATTAGGCCTATTTAACCCCTATCACCACACAGTCACTTATAACCATAATTTTCCATACCTAACCAATCCCAAACCTTCATAATATCTTCATAGGTATTTAGGTATATCAAACTATAATAGTTTATAAATTTTCACTAGTTAAAATGCTTGAAAATGGTATTAGTTCCTTGAAACCCTAGTTCAGGGTTAACTATAATAGGGTGAGCCTGAGTGTATCAATTTACCTCTATTAATGAATTTTAAAGATCATATTTTTCTTGTAAGATACTTTTCAATCTCCTTTTAGGTCTCTTTGTAGGCCTAATTAGGCCTATTTGACCCTTGTCACCACACAATCACTTCTAACCATAATTTTCCATACCTAACCACTCAAAAACCTTAATAATATCTTCATAGGTATTTAGTTATATCAAAATACAAAAGTTTATAAATTTTCATTAGTTGAAACACTTGAAAATGGCATTGGCTCCTTGAAACCCTAGTTCAGGGTTAACTATGATAGGGTGAGCCCGAGAGGAGTGTAATTGAGTTTTAATGTTTCAAAAATGATTTTAAAGGACTATGAAATTTTATTAAGGTATGTATTTCCACTACACACACTTCCCAATCAATATAATTCCATACTTATGTCTTTGTTGCACATTTTTCTTAAGTTCTTGATGCCACTATGTATTCATTCACAGTTTACAGGGTCCAAGAGCATAATCTTGAGGGTTTAGACTTATAAAAAGTGTTTTAAAACTATGTCAAAGGTTAATAGTATAAATATCCTATGGAATCAATAACCATTCTCTTTTATGCATCTACTACATTCCTTTACAATACTTTTTATGTTGATTGTCCATGTATGCATTATTTTAACAGGCTATATTATCTACTTTGCAAATCAAAATGAAAAAAAAAACATGAATTACAAAAACACATTCAATGAACACAAATAAGACTCATAAATTCTATATCAAGAATTAGAAGCAATTCATTATTGGGGTTTTCTTCATTGAACACTCTAAACTCAGTCTTTCTCCATGGACATGTATAGGAAAACAAAGTTACAGTCCTTCCTTTTCAATATTCAAAGACTCCATTCATCATTTCTTGAATCTTAAACCATATCATAAATTAATAAATCATTAACACTGATAAAAATAAAAAAACTTATGAGTTTTTATCAACTATAACCACTCTAACTAACTCTTGACCTTCCAATGGTCACTTGCAAGAAAGTTTACACCTTGACACAAATATCAAGATTGATTTTTACATACAAGTGTGAATTAAGACCATTAATGGTTGCATGGTGTATTAAATGAGTCCAAATAATAATTTTATGCCTTAATGAATCATTCAATGTTCACAAAACTCCTAAACCATGCCTGGCGATTTCAAAATTTAAATTGTGAAAATTGGCAGGAAAGTGCCAATTTGAAATTCTAAACTACCCTAGAACTCCTAAACACTTAGAAAACATTCCAAGGTGTGTTTTAAGACTCTTAACACCTATAAAACACCTAATTGGCCACAAAAAATTGACCAAAACATAATTTTCTCATACAAACTCAAAATATGCCATCTTATGAAGGATGTTCCTGCATTATATTATATGCTAAAATAATCAAAATACCTTATAACTATGCACATAGTTTTTTACATTAGATCTAGGTACTATTATTTATAACCAAAAAAATAGAATCATGATCAGTATAATAAGTGTCTATTTTTATAATTTGGATATGTTTTCTTCTAATGGTGGACCATACATGATCTATGATTCTATTTCTGTATTAGCTATGTTTTACTGGTAAAAAATACATGCCTAACATCAACATATGTTTTTCAAGTAGCATAGAATTTTTTTTGGAGGTGGCCATGTCAATATTAAAGTGTCCAAATATGTAAATATGTATTGATGCATTTTCATTTGATAGTATTTTTTCTATAACATTTATGATATCTGCAATAAAAGCAAATGGAGCTGCATAAATATTGACAATTGTAAATTCATGATTATGCATCACAATGTTTGATGCTAATGCTTCCACTTTATTTTTAATGTATTAAATTGTATTAAAAGTGGAAAAATGTTTTTTTGCACATATCATTACACCATAAACATTATGCACTAAATTATAAGTCATAGATGTTGGAATATGATTATTAGTATTGGTACTTGATGTGTATGTTTCTTGTAAGCATTGTATGTCTCACTTTATTAGGTCATGGTAATTGATAATATATTATAAATATAGATAAATAATACAAATTTTGAATCAACATATTATTATAGTCAATGAAAAAATGTATGATCTCAAGCTATATTATAATTCCCACTTTGAATTTAATTCTAATTTTAGACATCTCCGTTGAAATGATTTTCTTGACTCTGATGTTTTTTTGTGTGAGCAAGCTTAAAATTTATAATGATTCCATGGTATTTAGATGGAAATTTTTTGTATTCTAATCCATTTTTATTAACTCCAAGAGGTTTTAAGGTGACACCTTCCATGGTTAAACATTTGTACCTATGTATTATGCATGTACAAGCCAACTATATTAGAAATTGGCTCCATATTGTTAATGTTTTTTTATAAGCAAGTTTTACAATGGGTCTTTAAATATGTAAAATATAGGCCTAGTTTGATTAAATATGGATTTTTTACAAAAAAACATGTTTTTCTCTTTGAGATTTTCCAGCATTATTTTTATTAAATTTGACCGAGACAATGTTGTTATTATCTTATTTTGTGTACAGTTTAAAGATGCCATATAAACCATTAATAAGGATGTATTGTATGTTATAATTTAATCAAAATTTTCAATAAACATGTTAGTATTTAAAATATTTTTTTATGATAGACATATAACTTTAGCATATCCTTGTCCTTCACTATATACATCATCTTTCTTGTGAGTTTTATTAATAACAATTTCTTTATCTGAAACAAGAATTAACAATTTGTCATTATGTGCATCAAAATCACCATTCAAGTAAAATATATAGGAAAAAAAATATATCATTGGGCTTTGCATGCAAAAAATTATGATTAAGATACAATATATCATTTTTTGTATGTGAACATGTACATATTATGTTCAATATCCCCAAAAATATTTCATCTTTTTGGCACATAGTTCAATGTTACTAGTAACATTTTATATTTTATTTCCAAAAAAATATGAGTCTATTTCATCATTTATTTTTTGATATTCAAATATGATGCAATCATGTACACGCTGAGCCTGGTAAAAGTTTCTACAAAAGATCATGTTAATATTGTCAAAGTACATAGTTGTAAACTACATAATGTCATGTAAATGTTTGTGAATATAATATAACATTATTTCTCTAACAAGAAATATTTCATCAATTAACACTATATGCAATTGATTATAATGTTTGGACAATGTATTATGACATTCAATGCCTAATGGAATTAGTTATGAAATTTTAAAAGGCAATAAAAATGCAGAATGCAATGCTATTCAATCTATATTATATGCAACTTTTCTTGTATATGTAAGAATAATGAATTTTGGAATGGATGGGTTGCTGTCAATAAACTATGCATAAGTACAAACAAGGGTTCAAATATAAATTTTGTTATAAAATTATTTCCAGTACTTGCCCCACCTATTAAGAATAAATATGATGGTTTGTTCCCATCTATATGTTTTCTCAAAGCAATGTATTAAAAAATTTCTTCATTTTCATTATTTAGTATCTGCCTTTGTTTATTATATTCAACATTTTTAGTAATAAATGGGTGGTGTCTAATTTAAGTTAGTTTTTAATTTTGTTTTTCTAGCACAAAATTCATTAATGACAAGTCCATCTATAGATCATATTCTTATTGTAGAGTGTTGTTTTTTCTCGAACAAAATATTATATCGGTTATGTTTTTGATGTCAAGTTCAATGTGTTAAATGACATCCTACATGTCTCCCCACATAGTATTTATGTCATAGTTGAACTTAGCCTTATTCTATTTAAAAAAAAAATTAAATGCATCTTTACACATTTCAAGACTTTGTTTCAAAGTGGTTTCATTATTTTTGAATGGAACATATAACAATAATCATTCATGGCAATAATTTTTAGGACCAATATATTTAATGTAATTAATAAAATGAATTTAATTTTGTTCTTTTCTCTTGAATGGATTTCCATTTTTTGTGTGCTAAGAAATAAATTTGGCTAAAAATATATGATCAATTGTTGTAGGTTATGCAAGGTAATAGTCTATAATCAATTAAAATATAACACTTTTGGATTCATCTTGTTCTTGACTCAAAAGAATTACAAGTTTCAAAATAAATGTTCATTAATGAAATGAAGATGTGTTTATAAAGATACATGTTATTGAGCAATGATTTAATGGTAATTGAAAATATAAGTGAATAGCTTGTTATGCAGACATCTGTTAATAATATAACATTTCATTTCCTAGGCTATGGAACATTTGAATAGTGTCTATGTTTATTGTCATAAATTTATTCTATATATTTTCAAAAACATGTGTAACTTTTGGATTTCCTTTTATCATATATGAACTACAATATGTTGATACATTTAAAATAAATTGTGCATCTATGTTGGCTTGCCACAAGTATTGCATGTTTTTTATGAATTTATTACTCCATACTTGAGATGGTTTGCATTTAATACAAATCATGGGTTGTTAAACTATGTTTTGTATTTTTGTTATGTGTTGACATTCATCTATTTGTAGAATGTGAATAAAAGTATCAAAATTGTCTAAAGCATTATATTATTTTGTACTTAACAACAAGTAAATTTTATTTGATATCGTAAATGAATCTTCATTTCTTATTTTGCATGGTTTAAGTATTTTTGTTTGTATTATTTGGAATTGTGGAAAATTATATCTACAATGTTTTTAATTTTATTTTATATAAATAGTGTATGATGATGAATAAGCAAATTTGCCAAGTCATTTTTTAGAACATCAATATTACAAGTTATGTATCTATCTATAAAATTTGTAATTTATGAATTTTGGTTTTTACCATATGTTTGTGCATATTTGATCCATCTAGCCAATGGTCATGGGCATTTCCTCTACATTGAAATTATTTTACATAAAAATAATCTATGATTCTTCCTAGGAATAATTTGTCTTTACACATCATTTGCTTCAACACATTGATACAATGTCTATAGTAATGTGTGGGAGTGATTGTATTTGTTCACATAAGAAAATAAATGTCATTTGACTTAGCCAATTCATTTAATTATGAATTCAACTTTTCTCAATGTTTTTAATACAATAATTTCAATGCATTTATTAATGGTTTTGAATAATTTTTGACACTTTTGAAATTCATTAAAAATGTTGGAGACCCTAATTGACGTATCACTTCAAAGACATTTTTTAAATACCTTGAATGTAATCAGGGGAAATGTGGATTTTTTTGAAATCAATACATCCAATTTCTGATCTGAGTAACTTTTCTAAATTTGGCTTGTATTTTATGTCTTTAGTGAAACATTTTCTTCCTTTTAATTAAAATTTTCTAATTCATATCCACATTGTCTTTCCAAATTGGTCTATGATTATTTTGATTGATTTAAAAAATAAATTTGTAAAATGATATGTCTAACAATGATTAGTATGTAAAATCTCCCATTGCAATATTTTTTGATATGAAAAGCTTTACACAACTTCATCGTCATGAGGATTGCCAAAGAAAAGCATTGGAAACTTCATTTTTTTTTTACATATTTATCTTTAAAAATTCCAAGAGGATGATTTATTTTAGTTGGTGCTATTACAATTAGCTTGTCCTCCAATGCAACAATACATGTTCAGTTTACAAAACCATGCACCAAAGTATCATTATAACTATTTTTTTCTATGTCAGAAGACATTATTTTCACTATCACCATAACTTTCAGATCCGCTGGACATGTTATTGATACCTACATTTTAAATAACATTTATCGATACAAAGGGTTTTTTATCATAATTAATTTGCATATTATGAGATATGTACAATCTCTATGAAAATAGTTGTTACAATACCTCCATAATAAGTTTAGAAAAAAATCCTCCTATTTGATATGTATTTATATAATCGAATCATGTCTTTAAATCTATTACAATTATTATTTTTATCTATGGATCTAGGTAATGCTTTTTAAATTTTATCAACACTTGTTGGGATGTTGATAATTAGCCCTGTCAAACCATTTTCTGGCTTGTTGTGTCCTAAGTTTTTTATTTGATAAAATGCAATTCTAATTGCAACAAGCATTTCTTCAAGATATGTTAAAATTCAAACAATTTAAATCACTTTTTTAGTCTAATATTAATGGGTGTTGAAAATGTATGAATATTTCCATCTCTTAATGATTGATTACATTTTAAACTAATTTTTTTCTTCAAGTGATTTTATACTTTGGAAGTAATTATTTTCATGAGTTATTTTTAGATAGATTAAAATGATTCATACTGTGTTTGAATTGAGATTTCTTGCAAACACCACCATCATGTATGGGTGCATCTGTAATTATTTTTGTTAAATTTTTGTATTCCTTTTGTTGTCGATAGTTTTTCATTTTTTGTTTTTTGTTACACTCCATGTTATTCATTAGATTTAAATAGATGGCATGAACATATGAAAAAACCTGTGTATTAGAATCACAAGGGTCAAATTGTGGATTTATATCCTTGTATATTATCAATGATTTATAATACATATGTTTTATTTTTGTTTCATGTGAACTATTATTAATTTTAAGTAAACAGAGTTTGTTTTGTTTCTATAGTCTTTTAGAACAACCACCAATAGCACATGCCCTCACTCCAGTATGTTCTTACATCTAGATAATGATTCATAATGTACATGCTATATATATATTTTTTAAAATTATGTTATATAAGGCTTGCAATTGAGCATAGTCATTATAGGTTTTGACTATTTTTTAACTAGTCAACAACCATAGGAAAATGCAAACATCTATTTTTTTTGAAATCCATTAAATTTTGAACTCATTGAATTTAATTCCATCTTCATCATAGATAAAACCCATCTTCACAATGTATGCTTACCAATTTACAATAGTTGATATGTTTTTTATGAAATTATCCATCAGATTGTCTTTCAAACAACTATGTGCTTTTACATCTCCAAAAAGAAATGCATTACAAAAAAATTACACTGAATAACAATGCAAAGAAGGTATGTCAAAAGCATTTTTTGTCAAATGAAAAATAGAGCTAAATATTCTATCACCATAATAATATGTGGTTTACAACATTCTAAAATTTTTGCATGATATTAGTTTTCCTTCATTTGTATCCCAATAAAGAGAAATCAAAGAATAGGGTCCTGATAGATGTGTTTGTGGTAAGGGACTTCAATAATTATTTAATTTTGTATAATACAATGGTTCATAATGGCCAAAGATAATATTTTGATCATGAAATAATATGCAATATACCAGTGTAAGGGATTCCTTATTAAAATGAAGATACTTTTGTTTTCTAGTTAAAGACCAAACATAGATGGAAATATTCAACCATTTAGAAAGCCAATTTATATCAAAGTTGTCTCCCCATGGGCCATGTTCACCATATTTTATGCAAAAATTTGTATAAAGTTGCATTCTATAAAAATATGTTTTAGTATCTTGTAATTAATGTAGTATATATAATTCCTCATGATCTAATTCTAATTCAAATGACATTAGTGGATGGGGATCAATTTTACCTAAATAGTTTTTAAAATGTTAAGTAATTTCTATACATATGTATATCGATGTGTACCTAAAATTTAATTACATTTTAAAAGAGTCAAACAAGCAATCACCTGCATTATATTTGAAAATATGACTTCTAAAAAATTTGTTTGTAGCTAGGGAAATATCTGTCACTACATCAATATTTTAACAATGGTGTGTATTCTTCAATAGAAATTCCTTATTGTCTATTGTGCATATGCATTTTTTTGTTTTATGTTTTTTTTATTTCCATTCTAAAATGACAAGCAAACTGAAGATAATAAAAAAAAAGATATATGTAAAATTGGAAAACACTGACCAAAACCATAATAAACCTATTATGGATTTACTAAACAATCATTGGTTCTAGAAGCTACAATTGCTCTGTTTGATATCTTTTTATTTTTTAGCACAACTGGGTATCTGATCACATTATTTTTTGCTTAAACAACATACATAGAACTATGTATGTAAAGTAAGGATATCGTGATTTTTGTGTTTTATTTGGCACAATATAAAACTAAAAAAATATCAGTATCACAAATAATATTAAAAGAACATGATAGACACATATCACAATAAACATATACTATTACAAATTCAATGTACAAAGCATCAAAATCATGAACCTCAAAAAAATATAATTAGTTATGAAATATGTATTTAATGGGACCATGTTCTAAACCTAACCTTAGTTTATTTTTTATCATTGTATTAGTTTATTAGGCATTCTTAAATAGAGTATGATAGTGCACACAAAATAGAAAACTTGATGTTGCAATACATATGAAAGGATATGTATTTCATGATGAGGGTATTCTATGTAATTATATCAATGAATGTTTAATGTATAAATGTTTGCACAAGATAATTTTTGAGGTACTACATGTTAAATTTTAAACTCAATGTAAAAGCAATCCACTGCCAAGCATAATGACCAAATTACATAAACACAATAACAACAAAGATGACATTTGAAGAGAAACTTGATATATATATATATATATATATATATATATATATATATATATATATATATATATATATATATATGTAATCTACTCACCCCATTCAGTAGGTTAATATAGATATATATGGTAGTTCCCCCTATATATCTTCCCATTTTGCCTATGAATATGTTTGGGACCATCTATATATATCCCATTATATCTGAAGAGAGAGATATATATAGATGGGGGTTAGGGGAGAGGGCATCTAATCTAGAGTTTAGTTGGCATATATAGTCAACCATTTGAATGATCACGCCTTATCTATATATAAGGATGGGTTCAAACATTATATACCCATCCTCATCTGGAGAGGGGGATGTCTAGATGAGGGCAATGGGCATGACATGATAGACATATCCCCCCATATCATCTATTTGGTTGAGTTACTCATGTGATTTATAGTCTAATTGGGCCCAAAAATATAGGAAATATCTTCTTATGGAAAATTTGGAAGCTTATCGACAATAATTATCATAACAAATAATAATTTTCTTACTATCAAATTCCTAATATAAGCACCAGATATTTTACTAATATATCTAATAATTTTTAGTCTTAATGTAGTGCCAATATAATAATTAAAGTATCAATTAGTATTAGGATTAAGGGGCATCTATCTTTGTTTTTGGTCATCTTGATTAGGTATCTCTCTATCTATCTCAATAGTTACCCCATATGAGTAAGATATAACTTAGTTGGGGATACTCGAGCCTTATAGATAGATAGGGTAGTATTCCCTATCTATAGTCAAGGATGACTAAGCCATATAGATAAATAGGGTAGTTAGGGATACACTATCCCTCTTTATCAATAGACTTCTTTGTCATGACTGAATATCGAATAATGACCAACTGATATTCTAACTGACTTGGGTCCTATTATGCCCTGATAGGTGGGTAATGACCTGATAGGTGGATGTGTGAATTTCTAATCCTATATATATATATATATATATATATATATATATATATATATATATATATATATATATATATATATATATATATATATATATATATATATATGGCCCAATCCCCTATAGATAAAAGAGATATGGAAAATAAGGCTTATAAATCAATTTTATCATGTGATTTTTTCTTGAAAATTAATTTTAAATTTAAATAGTTTTAAAGTGAGTCATAAGGAAAACAAGACTTATGATTCAATTTTATTTCTGTAATATAAAACA
This sequence comes from Torreya grandis, assembly GCA_037957365.1. Taxonomy (NCBI): domain Eukaryota; kingdom Viridiplantae; phylum Streptophyta; class Pinopsida; order Cupressales; family Taxaceae; genus Torreya; species Torreya grandis. Next base: position 2,811,398 of record JARHVA010000470.1, on the reverse strand, counting down.
CATGGAAATGGAAAAATATTTATTTTTTATTTTATTATTAAATAAATCTTATTTTGATATATAGTTAATTCAATACATACATATACATGAGCTATTTAAGTATGTATTAGAATTGGGTCTTTCTAAACTCATATTTTATATAGTGTATTTAGTATTTTTATTATGGTTTCCTCCTCATGATGGTATTTTCGTTTAAAAGTTTTTGTTTAAAAAGGGATAAAGGTTATTTCAAATTTATATTTTAGGTCATGAGATTGGATTCCTTAGCCCACTCTTTGTGACAAATTTTAAGTTCTAGATAGTAGTCATTCCTAAATTATTATGATGGAAAGTATCATTCTTGATGAATACCTTTACAACATTTGTGTTCAGCCACCCAAAATATAATCGATGGACTGATAGTGGCAAGTTGAGACCCCATTCCTCCAATACAAACATTGACTTTTTTAGCATCTTCTTTTTACACAACAAAGTTAGGGGATTCCTCATTAAAATGAGGATACTTTTGTTTTTTATTTAAAGACCAGATGTAGATGTAAATATTCAACCATTTAGGAATCCTATTTATATCAAAGTTGTCTCCCCATGGGCCATGTTCACCATCTATTATGCACGAAGTTGTAGAAAGTTGCATTCTACAAAAATATGTTTTAGTATCTTGTAATTGATGTAGTATCTATAGTTCCTTAGGATCTAATTCCAATTCAAAATACCTTAGTGCATGGGGATAAATTTTCCCTAAATATTTTTTAAAATGTTATGTAATTCCTACACGTATCTCTATCAATTTGTACCTATAATTCAATATCATTTTAAAAGCATCAAACAAGCAATCACCTACATTGTATTTAAAAAAATGACTTATAAAAAAGGTTGTTTGTATCCAGGGAAATATCTATGTCATTGCATCAAATATTTAACAATGGTGTGTATTCTTCAATAGAAAGGCCCTGTTGTCTGCTATGCACATGCATTATTTTTTATTTTATGTTTTTTTATTTCCATTTTAAAATTCCAATTAAACTAAGGAAAATAAAAAAAGGATAACTGTAAATATTGGAAAATACTTACCAAAACCATAATAAACCTATTGTCAATTTATTGAACAATCACTGGTTCTAGAATTTACAATTGCCTTATTTAATAGATTTTTATTTTTTAGCACATCTGGGTATCTGATCACATTATTTTTTGTTTAAACACCCTACACAGAACTATGTATGTAAAGTGAGGATACAATATCATGATTGTTATGTTTTATTTGGCACAAGATAAAATTTAAAAAATATTAGTATCTCGAATAATATTAAAAGAACATGATATACACATATCACAATAAACATATACTATTACAAATTCAATGTAGAAATCATCAAAACCATGAACCTTAAGAAAAGATAATTAGTTATGAAATATGTATTTAATGGGACCATGTTCTGAATCTAACCTTATTTTATTTTTTATCACTGTATTAGTTTCTTAGGCATTCTTAAACAAAGTATGATAGTGTACACAAAAGAGAAAATTTGATGTTGTGAAACATATGTAAGAAAATATATTTCTTGATGAGAATATACCATGTAAATATATTAATGACTGTTTAATATATAAATGCCTACACAAGATAATTTTTTGAGGTGATACATGTTAAATATTAAACTTAAAGCAAAAGCAATCCACTTCCAAGAAGAATGACCAAATTACATAAGCACAATAATAACAAAAATGGCGTTCAAAGAGAATCTTGAGATTTAGGTGATATATATATATATATATATATATATATATATATATATATATATATATATATATATATATATATATATATATATATATATATATATATCATCTACCCACCCTATTTAGTAGGTTAATATATATATCTATATGGTAGTTCCCCTATATATCTTCCCATTTTGCCTATAGATATGTATGGGTCCATCTATATATTTCCCATTCTATCTGAAGATATATATATATATATATATATATATATCTGTGTGTGTGTGTGTGTGTGTGTGTGGGTGGGTGGGTTAGGGGAGAGGGCATATAATCTAGAGTTTAAGTGGTATATATGGTCAACCATATAAATGATCATGCCTTATCTATATATAGGGGTGGGTTCAAAAATTATATACCCATCCCCATCTAGAGAGGGGGATGTCTAGATGTGGTCAATGGGCATGAGGAGATAGAGATATCCACCCCATCATCTACCTAGTTAAGGTACTCATGTGAGTTATAGTCCCATCAGGCCCAAAAATATAGGAAACTACTTCTTATGGAAAATTTAGAAGCTTATCAACAATAATTATCATAATGAATAATAATTTTCTTACTATCAAATTTCAAATATAAGCGTAAGATCTTTTAGTAATGTATATATTAATTTTTTGTCTTAATGTAGTGCCAATATAATAATTAAAGTATCAGTTAGGATTGGGATTGGGGGCCATCTATCTTTGTTTTTGGGAATCTTGATTGGGTATCTCTCTATCTATCTTAATAGTTTCCCCATATGAGTAAGATATAAGTCAGTTGGGATGCCCAAGCCATATAGATAGTAGGGTAGGCTTCCATATCTATAGTCAAGGATGATCAAGCCATATAGATAGGTAGGGAAAATATGGATACACTATCCCTCTCTAGTAATAAACTTCTTTATCATGACCGAATATCAAATAATGACCAACTGATATTCTAACTGACCTATGTCTTATTATGACTAGATAGGTGGGTATATGAATATCTAATCTTAGATATATATAAGGCCTAATCTCCTCTAGATAAAATATATATGGCTAGAAAACCATCGAATTTAGGGATGCCCTATCTCTCGAAAGATGGAAGTTAGTTGGGGCCATATAGATTTGGCATACACCCCACATTATATAGTTTATTTGGAACTCTAAAATATATGTTGAGTTGTTTATCACCCACCATACATAATATAGAATAACATACCTCACTCACCCCTATCCTATATGTCTCATAACATGATCTCACATATATACTAAATAGGGCCATATAGATAAATAGGTTGACCCAACCAAATATATAGGGACATTATCTATTTAGATAGGGATTAATTTAACTGGGTGGTGGTGGGTAGATAGATAGGGGAATATTCTCTCCCAAGAAATGAATGACCAACTACTCCCATATAGATAGATATTGGCCCTATCTCTCTATCTGTACAGTAACTAGCTCAAGCAGTTTCAATCATCTTATTTCATTATTTTTTATTTTTTAAACAAAATTGCATTTAACTATGATGTGATAGAAAAATAATGCATATAGATGAACTTTAATAGTTACTACACAAGAGCACTCTAGTGATCTACAATGCATTGTGAACATAATTATTTGGATTGGGAAAATGCATAAAATCATTTCATGTACGAGTTATTGCAAATGTATGGGACCAATACTATAGGAACTTTTTCATATAAATGTGCATTTAATTCTTAAAACAATCATTACATGGTAATAAGTTGAAGGCTAGTTCACATACATAACAAATTTTATACTAGTCAATATTTATATAATGAATATTTTATGCATTCATTCATACGTGCATAGTTTATAAATCATGATTTGCTATAACTAGATTTTCAGACTAATCTGACTAAATTTATGCATAATGAATGATAGCTAAATATTCTCTACATGCAATATGACTATTCATTATGTCATTTAACCCCTTAAATAGTTTTGTAGAACATCGTATCCTCTAGCAGATATCTACATAGATTAACTGACTACTACCCTTGTACCTCTGCATACATGAAGTCACCACTGATGATATCATTGCTCTACCCTTAAATAAAATATAAACAATTTTGACCAATCAAAACACACATAAATATATTTTTTATTATTTTTAAAAAGAATACAATTTGATTATTGTAAAACTGTAAATTTTCTATAGACAAAAAACACTGAATTTTGATTGATCAAGTAGGCACACTTTAATTGATAGTTAAAACAAAATTATTCCTTTAATTTACCCTTCAAAACTAATCATATATACATATTAAATACATAACTTAATATTTAAATAATTTTTCATTTTAATTTTATTTATGTTTAAAATGATTTGATTTAATTATTTTAAAATAGTATATATTTTTTCAATAACTATATAACCTTAAATAATTATATATAGTTTGAAAAAATTACTTTCACTCTTATAAATTTATCATCAATTTTATTGTGTGAATTTTTTTTCTTCTTTATTTAGAAATTAATTATAAGTTTAAATATCTATTTAAATATTTTATAAGTAACACTTTGAAAAAATTACTTTTACTTTTATAAATTTATCATCAATTTTATTGTGTGAATTTTTATTTGGAAATTAATTATAAGTTTAAATATATATTTTAATATTTTATAATGAATTAGGAAGAAAACTAGTTTTATAAATGAATTTTATCATATAAATTTTTATCAAATATTAATTTTAAATTTAAATATTTTAAAGTCATAAAGAAAATAAGACTTATGAATCAATTTTAAGTAATATAAAACACATTGAAATGGACAAATATATATTTTTTAATTTTATTATTGAATAAATTTTATTTTGATATATAATTAATTCAATGCATACATACATATGAGCTATTTAAGTAAGTATTAAAATTGGGTCTTTCTCAACTCATATTTTCTAGTGTTTTTAGTATTTTTATTATGGTATCCTCTTCATGACGGTCTTATAGGTTAAAAGTTTTTGTTTAAAAAAAGGATGAAGGTTATTTCAAATTTATATTTTAGATTATGAGATTGGAATTTTTGGCCCATTTTTTATGACAAATTTTAAGTTGTAGATAGTAATTATTTTTCAATTGGTGCAATACAAAATATCATTTTTAATAAATATTTTTATAAAATTTGTATTTAACCAAAAAGTAATGGATGGATTGATAGTGGCAAGTTGAAACCTCATTTTTCCAATATAAACATTGACTTTTTTAGCATTTTTTTTTTTAATACGATAAAGTCAAGTGAATACTTTGAATGCCTCCAAGAAAAGTAATTATTCTGAGTAAGTATGGAAATATAGTTTTTCCTCCAAAATATGGAATGATAATATAAATTCGAAATGGCTCACTTCTTTTAGTGCATCATTCACGAAATTTTTTATATAAAAAGTTATCTATTTCATTTAAGTGTGGCATATTCTATATGTCTAGTTTTTCGACACCTAGAATTTCTCAAATATAATTTTTGGTATTGTAAGTATGCTCATTTTGTCTAGAAATGGATTCACATCCTTTTTTAACCATTTCATCTAGATTTTAATTTCTAGAAAATAGTTTTATTAGAAAATTCAATCATAATATCTATACAATATAACCAAATTTAGAATATTTTTCATATTAAAATCTTTTTTCACTTTTGGAAAGAAAGTAGACATATAATTTTCAATCATAATTAAATATGGATGATAACTTTTTGTTATCATAAAAGATAAATTCATATCTAATGTGATGTTACTAATTTAAATACATGTATAGGTGGAAAGCCTCTAAACTTTATTAGACCATCAAGGGAATGCTCCATTTATCAATTAGGTTCCATCGATCACTTTATTAGTGGTCACCATTTTAAGGTCATGGATTTAGGGTGTAAAAAAGACATTGATCATATAGTAAGGGTTAGAGTGCTTTCCTATGCTCAAAGTGTCCTTCATAAACTCCTAGTGCTCATGGTGGTTTTGTTGGATTGGAAGCTCAGTAGCAAGACACCAAGAAGTGAAATTTCCCAACTTAACTCTTGTTATTTTAATTTTGTGACAAGATTCAATGAAATAAGAAAATAAAAGTAAGTTAATGATAGGTAGGAGCTGTTACCTAATATTGTAGATCCACTTGGTGCTGGCAAGGGATAGGATGATATCTTAGATGATCCTCCACTATTGCCATTTATGCTTATTGCTCCTTTGGTTTAGTATTATTCCTTACTAATTTGGAATGATATTTTAAATATGTAATTTTATATTTAAATTTTTCTCAAGTTTACAAATATTTCTCAATTTAAAAACCCATATGATATTTCATAATGTAATTTTTTAAATTCATTTTTTTTACAAATAACAATCTAAAAACATATATTATTTATAAAAATATACTTTTCAATTAAAAATATATATATTTAAATTGAAGTATTAAATATCTTACTTTTTCACATAAAAATGAGAAAATACATGTTTCTAGTTCAAAATATTTTTTAATATATAAATAACTAATAGTTGTGATATATATTTTATTTATTTTAGACTCAAATTTGAAACACTTGTATAGAATGCTAAAGCTTTCATTGTGGTAGTCACATTTGAAATCTCTTCTTAATAATTTTATTTTTTTCAGTTTTTTAATTTAAAAAAAATATATTTAATTAAATAATAAATTATCAATTTTCAATTTGTTATATTAAAAAAATATTATAAATAAATTATATTTTTAAAACAATAATTTATTATTTAAATATAAATTATCATAATTAAATTATAATAAAAATAAAATTTTAACATTTTTTAAATTAAATTAATTTATAAAATATATATATATATATATATGAAAATCAATCTTTTTAAAAATCCTTTTATAAAAATAAAATATATAATATATAATTATTTTTATTGATGATAATATTTGTCTCTACATAATACACTCTTTACAAACTTTCCTATCTATCCCAATCATACGCACTTGTTCACCAATTTACGCAAGTACCATATTAACAACAGATAGAAATGGCTAATTAAACTTAGTAAGTCCCCACACTTCTTTGACCAAAGAATTTTTTGAAGAAATGTATTTTAATTTTGTATGTTAGATAAATATTTTTTATTGGCAATCTTAATAGATAGACCAAATTTTTGTAAGAGAAGGAAAACTCTCATATTTTATTGGTCAAATAGATTTTATAATGATGAGAAATGCTCAAAAATAAGTCAATAAAAAATAAAAATTAGCAGACAATTATAAGTTAAATTTGATATACAAAATTCAAATCACTTATAATCAAAGTAAATGTAGATAATTTGGGTTTGTTTGTAATTGGATTAAATTAGTTTAAATTTGATTTTAAATAATATGAAAAGTAAAATTTAAGTTAATTTGATAATTTTTTTATATTTAAAGATTATTTTATGTTAATATTACATATTATTTTTTTCCTAAATTAAAATTGATACAACAAAATCTCAACCATGTGTAACTAAATTAAATATAAATAATTTAAGAAATATTTTAAATTATATAATTTCATTGAGGTAAACATTGATAGGGCAGCCATCAAAATTTTGGAAATTGAAGATGTGTTGATAGGCAAACATAACATGATCAAGTCATTTGATGGCATGATCAAACCCATGGAAAAATTTAGACCACATGAACCATGTTTCTTCCACAAAAAATTGAAAAAAAAAAAGAAAGAAAAAGAAAAAAGAAGAAAACAACTCAATGGTTTTAAATAAAACCATGCTTCAGTTTATTCCATACACCAGTGCATAAGAAGGGTGCCCTCTTTATCCTAAAGGGAATACCATATTAAAATCAGTTCAAACAAGCCAGTTTGTAAGTAAAAATTTGTTAGGAAACCACTCTCATAACTTTACATGCTTGACCACAAAGAAGCATCTCAACTCTTTACCGCTGACTTTGAGCACCAACCCATGTGAAGTGTCGTTGTTGAATGTATAAAAGTCAAATTTGATGACAAGTGAAATAAAAATCAGAACTTGACAGCAGGAATACATGGCATTGATTTATAAAAATTCATTTTCCATTAAAATTTTCTAAAAGATGAAAGGGACCTGTAATTGACTAAACACTACAGCCAAAACAATGTCAAGGAAAATTGTGGCCAACAATCTTATAAGAAATTTGTGAAACTCCCAGATTCGCTATCTACGACGTGACCGTACGTGAAAAGTAAACACAGCATCATTTTTTCCATGGGATTCAACTATAAACATTAAATGCCTTCTTACGTAGGAAAGACATAATGCTTGCATGGAGGGGAGAGATGCAAGTGCAATCACCTAGCACTTCATACTCCTAACACTCAATAAAAACTAATTAAATGATAAAGATAAATCCTTCTCATCCGCACTATCAAAATAACTGTTAATAATAAATTTCATTACGTAAGAAGGCATTGAATCCCATGGAAAAAATGATGCTGTGTTTTCTTTCCCGTAGAGAAAATGGTGTTTAAAACAACTAATAATAATAACAACAAACGTTTTTTTTCCTAATAATGAGAAGTCGCACTGTCATTGACATATTCGTAATGAAATTTATTATTAATAGTTATTTTGATAGTGCGGATGAGAAGGATTTATCTTTATCATTTAATTAGTTTTTATTGAGTGTTAGGAGTATGAAGTAAGGTATGAGTAGTAAAGAGTGAAATAAATTTTGTAAAATGTATTTTTGTATGTTTATTGAAAAAAATTATATTTATCATGAATGTTGTGGGAGAGATAATACACAGAGTCTTGCTTCCCCCCCAATCTCTCTCTCTCTCTTTATATATATATATATATATATATATATATATATATATATATATATATTCTTGATTCTTGCATAGCAGTCAAATGTAAATGAAGGATTGATATGAAGTGCATACAAAAAATATAATCTTGATAGGTAGTGAAGGTCAATCCTTGACGATCAATGTTTTCAATGTCTATTATGGATTTATTGAGATTCATTCCTTGTGCTTTATGCATGGTTAAAGCCTATACTATTTTACTAGGCATTTGACAGGGATTATTCCATGCAATGGAAGGAATTAGATGTGCTGGATTGAAAATATTCCATGGAAACCACAGTAATTATTGAAAATAACTAACCATGTATATGGGTAAGGAATGTGGGTCTGAATCTGGGTGGTAGACAATGTGAACTATTTTTCTGATGGCTCGATTAACTAACCTTGCTTTCACCCATAGATTGAATGTCAACACAATATTTTATCCTCTACATAGAAGCACAGTTTTCTCGAGATGAATCTCATGGTTTGGTGTCACCTATTGACTCCTGTGTTCTACTTTACATAGTGCTATTGGAATGTGTAATGATTTTCACATTTACTTGTTACTGATTGTTGCCAATTTTTTAGTTTCATACAAATGTGTTCACACTATGAAATCTTTTTATTCTTATGAATGTATGAAGGATGAAGTTTTTTACATGAGTATGCACTAGTCTTATTTTTTGGGGTTTGCATTTTTGATGTTGGTTAATAAATTAATGAAAGTCACTGATTTGTAGTACATTTTTGTTGACAATTTTTTTTGTTTAATGTTAGTACTGTGTCAAATATTTTCTAAAGGGTGTTTCCAAATGACTTTTATGCATACATTGGTATGTCATTTATAAGGAGAAGTTATTACAGGTCACCAATAAGTATAGTTTTTCAACCTCCAAAAGATTTTTTGTTATGTTGAGAACATGCCTCACACAATCAACTATTTATATTGCTAATCATCTTTGGGCCTATGAAGCTCATTTCATCAATGAACACATATTCAAAGTGTCTCATTTATTTTTGAAAAATTATTAGTAATTTTCCTTCAAGTGCCTTTATTTTATGTATAGGAATGCAGAAGCTTGAATGTATTATTGATACATTTATCTTAAATGTTGCGGTGTTAGTTGGAGCAAGAAGTATGGGAGAATTAGTTCTCCCTACAAGTCCATTCAGGCTATGTTTGATGCTACAAATCAAGTAGGATTTACATATACATACATATTTTTACTTGTATAACCAACCTGAGTGGTGGATCTTGTGTATTTTGTTGGGCATGGTACATAATAATGTTTAAGGTTATGCAAATGCACAAAGTTAGAGGATAAAAATTTGACAAAATAAAAAATACAAAACTTTTTTTTGTAAAGGATGTACGATTTTTTTTTTTTTTTAAAACTATAGAAAACTTCATTCGAGTTGGTCCTAAGCCTAAAGGGCGTACACCCTTTTGATCAAATGATGTACACCCTTTTGAGTAAAGGGTGTACACCTTTTGGCAAGCTTGTTTGGAGGGAAATTTAAAAATTTAAAAATTTAGAAAGAAAATGGCATACACCCTATGTTGTACAAAGGGTGCATGAATTTTGATTCATAGTAGTTGGTGGTTTTTGTTTATTGACCTAAGGACATATTTAGTAAAATAAATGTAATAAGTATATGTTTAAATAACTTATACTTTATATTTATTTTACTAAATATAACAAATTAGGGCCAATCTACATCTTATGAAATCAATTCTAGAGCTATAAGAGTTACCATTTGAAATTTTTAAAAAATATATTTTATTCAATACTTAATTTTCATAATTTCAGGATTGAAAAGTAAACAAAATATTGGATTGATTAAGCTCTAATCTCAAGTATGGATGTCATTGGTTGAGATAAATATAGAGAGCCATATATATAGATAGGGACTTAGGTATGAATTGGTCGAGATATAGAAAGGTCATATGCTAATAAGGATGTAGCATATAAGTAATATGATGGGATGGAGCTTTCTATACCTACTTCATTTATGCCAAGGATTAAGGCAAGAGAAGATTGCATTCTTGATATCTAACTTTGCTTCATCTAATAACATGTCAAGGGAAGATTGTCTTACCGATAGATAGAAAGGCAAAAAGTCATAGATATAAAGGGAATATTACCTTCCAAATATCTAGCTTTCCTTTCCTTCTAGAATAAGGCATATCTATCAAGGGAAGTTTATTTCTTGATAGATAGCTTTGTTCTTTCCCTCACTACTTAGTTATTCCTTACCTGATAAGGTAAGTAAAACTTCATTATCGATATGGAGCCTCAATCTTATCCAACCTAATTTAACTAAGTTATATATAATATAACTCAACTATCAATGGAAGCTTACTCCTAATATCTAACTTGCATATATTATTGCCCTACCTACATAGTTATGTCATACCTACTTAGCTTATGTTATTAGTAAGGGAACCCTGCTTCGTGATAAATATAATGAGAAACAAAATTTTGAATCATGTTACATAATTAATTTAGATCTATAACATTGAGTATTCCCTACCTAATTTACCTAATTTAGTGTGTCATACCTACTTTACCTACTTGAGTATGTCTTACCTGATTGAATACCCAAGCCATATCTTGATCTTGAGTATGACCTACCTAACTACCCAAGTCATACATTGATATTGACTGTGCCCTACTTGCCTTCTTGTACTTGATTATACCCAAACCTACTTGAGTATGCCATACCTATCTATTCTTCTTTCCTTTCCTACTTGGGTTGCCTACTTGACTATGCCTTACCTACTCGATTATACCCTATCCGATTTAATACCTGAACCATAGCTTGATCTTGATTTCCCACATATAATCATGATCGTATCTATCTTACCCCAACCATATTTTGAATATCTAATATTTGGTTGAATACGTGAGCCATATATTGAAAGGAGAGGGGTCATTATAATGATTTAAAATTAGTAGAGGGGGAATTATCATATCAAGGGATAAAAGACAGGGGGATTCTCAAGGGACATTAGAAAATAATTAGAGATCAATTATCACCTATATAGATAAATGAAAAGGGCATTGACAAAGCCATATATTGAAATATTATGAGGAATTATAACCTATATAGAGAAAGGAGTGACTAGGGATGATCGAGAAAAAAAGATTGAAGGCATATTTGGGCCAAATTCTTAAATAATTTGTAGGAATTTAGATCAATGGGTCTATCAATATGCATATATGACTAGGTTATAACATGAAACATGTAGCATACTATAGTCATGATATGATCACTCATATGTGACTTATACTAGACATATTTAGTACTATATGTAGGTATGCAGTCACTCATACATGACATTTGCCTGCAGTCATGATATGATCACTAATACTAGACATGAATGTAGTTAATCACCCTAATACACTTCACTTGGAATAGAAGTAATCAAAACACCATTCAAGAGTCATATTCAAAATATTCCATTCACTCCAAAATAAATTTAAAATAGATCTATAATTCCATGCATGCTTTAATTCTATTCTTATGCATGCATGACCTGACTACTTTAATCTAGACACTCCCTCATCAACCCTCATTATCCATCATCATACTAATCACTCCTTCAATGGTAATTAATAATCCTAATCATACCCTCATTGACCTTCATTATCCCTAATCATATCTAATTTCTCCCTCATCATCCCTTATTTAACTTCATCATCCCTAATCACTCCTTCATCAACCCTCATCATCCCTAATCACTCCCTTATCAAACCTCATCATCCTTTATGATCATTTTCAGACCTTCATTACACCCCATCATCCATAATCACTTCCTCATTGGCCCTAATCATCACTTATCATCCCTAGTCATTCCATCATCATCCCTCATCATCCCTCATCATCCCTTATCATCCCTAGTCACTCCCTCATAGGCCCTCATTATCCCTCATCATCCCTAATCAATCATTTATCATCCCTTATTATTCTTAATCACTCCCTCACCAAACTTCATCATCCCTAGTTACTCCCTCATCATCCCTTACCATCCCTAATTATCCCTAATCACTCCCTTATTTTCCCTTATTGTCCTTAATCAAACATTCATTGGCCCTCATCATCTCTAATCATCCCTAATAAATTCCTTATTATTCCTCATTGTCACTCATCATCCGTAATCACTCCATCGACCTTAATCATCCCGCATCATCATTAATCATTCCCTTATTAGATCTCATCATCCCTCATCATACCCTCATCATCCCTCGATGTACCTCATCATCCCTCATCATACCCTCATCATCCCTCGATGTACCTCATCATCCATAATCACTCCCTAATCAACACTTATCATCCCTCATCATCCATAATCATTTTTTCATCATCCATAATCACTCTATCATCATCCCTCATAATCCAAAATTACTCTCTTTTCATTCTTCCTTCTCCTTAATCACTCCCTCATTGGCACTCATCATCCATAATCACTCCCTCATTGACCCTCATCATTTATATTTATCCTTAGTCACTCCTTCATCATCACTCATTATCCTCGATAATCCCTTATCACTATTTCATAAGCCCTCATCATCCACATCATACCTAATCGCTCCCTCCTCATCCTTGAACATGACCTCATTGACCTTCACCATCCCTAATCACTCCCTCATCATCTATAATAATTTCTCATCCTAACTAATCATCCCTAATCCTCATCTCTCCTCATCCCTAATCACTCACTTATTGACCCTCACCATCCCAAATTTTACTCAATCAAACAAGGCTCAAATATTGTGTCTAGTTAATTTTATCACTATGAAACTTAGGCTTTGGGGTTTAGGGGATTGATATTTACGGGGTTTATGATTTATATTTAGTACTTAGGTTTAAGATTTTAGGGTTTTATGATTAGATTTTTTTATAATTTTTTGGATTAGGGTTTAAGGTTTTGAGTTTTACTTATAAGGGTTTGGGTTTTAAGGGTTAAAAATTTTAGGGTTTTATGGTAAGGGTTTATGTGTTAGGGGTTTGAGGTTTAGGGTTTACATTTTTATGATTTAGGGTTTTATAGTTCAAGGTTTTAGGGTAGGTGTTAGGGTTTCAAGTTTAAGGATTGGGGTTTAGGTGTTTAGGGTTTAGTTTTTAAGGGTTTTATGGTTTATGGTTTTAAGGGTTTAAGGTTTTAGGGTTTAGAGTGGTCTAGATTATAGAGTTTAGGGTCTAGGTTCTAGGATTTAAGGGTTAAAAGGTTTGGAGTTTTTTGGATTCAAGTGTTTATGGGTTTGGGTTCTACGTTTTAGGGTTTGTGGTTTTATGTTATATGTTTTAAGGTTTGAGGTTTTAGGGTTTAATGTTTTAGGGTTTAGGATTTGATGGTTTTATCATTTAAGGGTTTTAAGGTTTTTAGTTTAAGGTTATAGGGTTTTGGGTATGGATTTAGGGTATGGAGTTAGGGAATTAGGTTTAAAATTTATGGAGTTTAAGGTTTATGTTTTGGGTTTTAGGATTTTAAGGTTGTAGGTTTTTAGATTTTTATGTATTTTGGGTTTATGGAACTTGGGGATTAGTTTTTTCAGGGTTTAGGGTTGAAGGTTAAGGATTAAGTGTTTTTAGGGTTTAGGGTTAATGATTAATGTCAATTCCCCCTCTTAACACTATTTTTTCCATTTCACCTTCTATTTTGATGAGTCTAGGGAAATAAACTCCCCCATTCTCATAAATTCCCCTTATTTATCAAATAATTCCCAAGACCCCTCTAGCCTCTCCCTAGGATGTGCAAAAACAAGGACATAAAAAGTGTCTATTTGCTAAAGGGGGTCCTCTTTGTGAGGAATCTAAAGAAGAAGGGAAAAAAATATAGAGGTAATAAAATATTGGGATAATCAAAATAAGAGATGTAGAATAAGGATGAGGTTGAGATAATCGAAGTGTGAGAATCAAAATAAAGAGAACCAAACATGTTGAATATGTAAGCATAAAACTACTAAAATAAGAGGACAAGAAAGAGGATAACACACTAGACTCTGATGTAAACTCTAGAATGGTAATCCCTACTAAGGGAAACATTCAAAGTTCTACTTAGTCACTAGTCTCATGCTTTTAAACTCATCTTTTAAAATTGAAACACATGGTATAGAGGTTTCAACCTCTACACACGAATTGTTTGGCCATACTTTTTAAGGCCACCTTCCCTTTAAAGGCCATCCCCTCAATTAGAAGTGTCATTTACAGAACCCACTCACATTAAATCCTCTACTATGACCATTTAAATAAATTTAGGAGAAAAAACATATGTGGTGGAGACCACACTTCAAAGAAATATGCAAGCACTGACAATTCTTCTTAACCCCCTCTTCAATTTCCTCTCTAAATAATTGAAAAATAAAATGGCACCATACAAAGGGTGAGAAAGAGGAAGGTAATAGACCAAAAATGGGATGAATGATATTATAACATAAACCCTAAAACCCTAAACTACTAAACTCTAAACTCTAAACCCAATCCTAAAACATCAAAATATTGAACAATAAAACCCAAACCCATAAAACATAAACCCTTAACACTAAAACCTTAAATCCTAAAACCTTAAAACCTAAACCCTAAGAATTAAACCCTTAAAACCTAAACCTTAAACCCTTATAAAATAGACTCTAAAAACTAAAATATAAATCTTAAACCCTACACTTTGAAACCCTAAATTCTAAAACCATAAAACCCATCATTTTTTATCATCCTTAATCATTCCCTCATCATCCTTAATTATCTCTTATCATCCTTAATCACTCACTCATTGACCCTTATCATCCCTCATCATCCCTCATCATCCTTAATAACTCCCTCATCAACACTCATCATCCCTCATCATCCCTAATCAATCCCTCATCATTTATCATTATTCCTAGTCACTTTGTCATCAATTTCACTATCCCTCATCATCTCTAGTCACTAAACCCTAAACCCTAAAAATTAAAAGTTAAAGCACTCTATCATTTTGATTCATTATTTATATGTGCACATTGATCAGACATATACTTAGAAGCTAATAGGATATGTGTGATCCAGTAAGACAACATCCAAAACATTCACACTCATATTAGACAAACTGATAACCAACTTTTAGTGAAAACTTCCAAAGAAAAACATCACAATAGAAGGGGAGAAAAATCCCAGCTTTCATAATAATTACTACATAAGTACCATTGAGTTAGTGATTAGGAATGATTAGGGTTGATGTGGGATTATGGGTGATTAAGGATGATAAGGGATAATGAAGGATTATGAGGGAGTGATTAAGGATGATGAGTGTCAATTAAGGATAATGAGGGCCATTGAGATAGTGATTAGGGATGATTAGGGATGATAGGGGATGATGTGGGAGTGACTAGGTATGCATAAGGATCATAAGGGATGATTTGGGAATGACTGGGGATGATGAGGGATGATGAGGGAGTGATTAGAGATGATGAGGGACAATGAGGGCTGATGAGGGAATGAGTAAGGATGATGAGTGATGATGAGGACTAATGACAATGCCATTGAGAATAATAAGGGATGATGATGACAAATGATGATTTATGCATTTGATCCCCCCTCTCCATATGGTTTTGGGAGAGGGAGATAGTGATATAAGTGATTTTGATATGAGCCTAATAAAATAGGGTTCAAAATCACTCCCCTCCACCCCAAATAGTAGTGGTATCAATTATGGTAGTGTTAATGTTATATGTGAATTTGAAATGCTAGAACATGGTTAGGTATGGAGCTTGATTGTCTTCCAAGATCAAAGGTTAGAATTATGATGTTATTTTAGTTAGGTTTTTGATCCCATTCTTTGTATCCCTGATTGAGCCTGATTTCCTTGTAAAATTGTAATTTCATAGTAAATTTGGGTTATTGATTAAAGGTTTCTATATCTGATGGTAGAGGTTATGTTTAGGTGTTTTTTTCCCTAAAATTTATTGATACATGGCTGAGATGAGAAAACAAATATTGTACATAGAGAGGAGGTAGAGAAGGTAGAGAGGTGTAATAGGTTTTGTTGTAATATTTATTTCTCCCTTGGATTATTAGAAATAATATACTAGATAAGTTTGGTGGATGTAGCCCATCTTCGGTGAACCAAATTAAATTTGGTGTCTCTTATTTTGTACATGTTTATGATTATTTTATTTTTTTTGATTGATTCATTTTATAGTTTCTCTTGTATGAAATTTGGGGATAAATATGTGTTCTATTTTATCCTAACAAACATGACTTTATTCTACGTGACTTTGGAATCATGCATGATATTGTAATTGAATAATGAATGGATTGACCCATATGTCTGACATTTGTTTTGGAGTGACTGGTATATTTTAAGGATGACTTTTAAATGGTGTTTCAATTTATTCTATTCTAAATGGAGAATACTAGGGTGACTAACTACATTCATGTCTGGTATAAGTTATCATATCATGACTATAGTTAGATGTTGTATATGAGTGACTGCATACATACATATAGTGATAGGTATGTGGTAGGTGTCATTTATGAGTGATTATATCATTACTATAGGTATGCTATAGGTTACATACTATAGGGTAGTCATTTATGCATATTGATAGTCCTATCGATTAAAAATCCCATAAATTATTTAGGAATACACCTTCAAGTATTTTTCCTGGTCATCCTTAGTCACTCATTTCTTTATATAGGTGAGAATTCTCCTTATCCTTTCAAGATATGGATTAGCCAATACCCCTTATCGTTTCTCTATATAGTGATAATGCCCACTCTCTTGATTTTCTAGCATCCCTTGATAATGTTCCCTCTCCTTTATCCCTTGATTCAATAATGCCCCCTATACTAATTTTTGAGCATGATAATTTACCCTATGATTCCAAGATATGGCTTAAGTAAGATATATATGGTTAGGCTAAGATATAGGCATTTAAGATAAAGATATGGCTCATGTATTCAATTGGGTAGGTCATACTCAAGTAAATAACTCAAGTAGGGAATACTCAATTAGGTAGGCAAGAAGTATAGGTAGGTAGGTCATACTCAATTATAATAAGGTAGGTAGGGAATAGTTAATATCAAGATATGGCTTTGGTATTTATGTAGGGTATACTAAATATCAAGATATAGCTCAAGTATCCAATTAGGTAGGGAATACTCAAGTAGGTAAAGTAGGTAGGGCATACTCAATTAGGTAAAGTAGGGGGCATAATAAATGATATATATCTCTTACATATGTAAAATGATTCAAAATTTTGTTTCTCATTCTATCTTTCAATATTGAAATTCTAAAAATTAAGTATTGACCAGAATGAATTTTGAAAAACTAGCTTATAAATGGTAACTCCTATAGCTTTGAAATCGATTTCAGAAGATACAAAGAGACCCTATTTGTTATATTTAGTAAAATAATTTAAATTATAATAATATAAAATGTAATATAAATTAAATGTAAATTTATACATCTTACATTTATTTTAATAAATATATACTCACACTAACACAAGTAAATTATTAAAAAAACATCTTATGAAAGGGCATACGCCCTTTATATTACATAGGGAGTATGCCCTTTTGTTTCATTTTTTTAAAATATTTTCATTTTCTTATTAAAAATGCCTTTTAAAGGGTGTACACCCTTTGAAAATGAATGTTTTATAGGTAAAAGGTGTAACATGTATTTCAAATGACGTACACCCTTTTAACATTTAAATCTTTTAATTTTATGCTTTCCCTCCAAAATTGATTTGGGTATAGGCTTGGGGAGGTCTGAAGATAACCTAAAACTATCCATGGAGAATCCCACATGGGTTTTAGTAAATTTAAGATTTTTTTCATCTTTGTCAACACATTTGATCAAACAAATTTTATTATTTAAAAAAATATATGGGTTTGTAGAAGGGAAAGCATAGCTTTTGAATATATAATTTTCTTTAATGTTAAACTATTATTTTTAATTATTAATTAATTTATACACACCATACCTCATTATAAACTATATACATATCATTACAAATACCTTTATAAATTTTGATGATTAATTGAAAGTTTATAAAAAATTATATCTCAACAATTTACACATCCTTAGCTATGCTTTAAAAAAACAAAAATAATTTTCATGAAGTTAAGGTCAAAAATTTGTGTTCATACACTTGTAATTTTCCAATTGTATTTATTTTTAAAATTATTTAAAAATATATTTATTTAAAATATTTAGTAAAAAATATTCTCAACAATCTTAGACATTTCATCTATTCATATATGAAATTTCATATAACAATTCATTCATTTAGTAAAAGAAGTGTGTTTTTACACATGCACTCTCCTTGTCATTTCACAAAAAAGTGTCAATCCATTGTCATAAATTTATCTATTTTTCACACTTTTATCATTTGGGTATTAAAAAAAATTGAAACTACATTCAAAATTTCATAATTCATATTCTTGTGTCATTGCCAAATTTATTTTCTAAGTATATCTAAAATTCTCTCCAAGTTTAATAATGGGTTTTTTAGTAAAAAGTGTCATTTTAATCCTCCCATTTTATCCCCCATTATCCTACATTTAGTTTTCTATTTACTGGTTACCTGAGAGCTCACTTGGTATTGTCTCACTTGTGAACACTGCATATGTATTCTAGGTGAACATACATTAAGAATTATAAATTGTGGTGTTGTTTTGTGAAGGCTGAGTAACACCTTAGAATGATTATATTTATGGGGGATTTGAACCTAATGATATCTCCTATGCCATTCACTATATTACATTAGATATGGGAGAAAATAAAATAGACAATACATACTTAGATGCAGACATAGATGCACCCAAAAATCTACATGATCTTATCAAACATCATCTTTTACAACACTCGATAAATTCATTGAACCCTAAAGTGGTGTAATTATTTGATGTAAAAATTGTTTTCACATAATTAATAATGAATCTAAACCATCCATATACCAATCATTTAAGCTAATTTAATAAATTATAAGGTAATATTCATTGCAAAAATCTGGACCATTTCATCATCATAAATTTGCATCACTTTAGTGCTGCATGAAACTTAGAAATTCCTAATCAAGGGTTAAAGTTAATGTTGTATAAATGTATTTATAATTTTTTTATTAGAAAATACAATCAAATTTTTATTAATAAATAAAATCAAAATATGTTTATTCTTTGATGTTAATATTTTTTTAGCATTAACCCTCGTAGCATTTGAAGGGCAATGTTGTGAAAATAAACTGTCATACCAAATTTAAAAGTTTGACCATCAAATTATAACCCTAGTGTGTTAATATATTATTACTTATTGTATCCAACATTTAAGGGATAGAAAAATTTTGTTAACCCCATACCCTTATTTTTCCTTTGAAGAGGTCTCTAACCAATAAAAGAATTATAAATTATAATTTCACTTTCAAATGAAGGGAAACTCTAAATTTACATGTAGATAATATTTTTTTAACTTCATTTGAAACAAAAATTCAATCATTTGTATTTATTATCACATCATATCTTTATATCTCAACAATACTATATATATATATATATATATATATTGATATGAAGATATTGTTGGACTGTAGAGTAAATTTTTAGGCTCTTCATATCAATAGCCAATTATTGTCTTTTAACTTGAGGTTACCCTAAATATTTGATCACTATCCTCTACATTTATATTCATATTTTCACATGGTCTTATATACCATGACATTATGAAATTAGGGCAAACATTAAAATGGTTTAAATCCTTGGTGTATAAAATGATGTAGATTGGCCCCAAAATAATTTGAAATGATTCTAATCCATTTGATATAACATTTTGCACATTTGATATTGAAATTAATCTACACCATTATATACACAAAATATTTACACCAGTTTAGACATGTCGATAAATTATAAAGCAATATGTTGGTCTAAACAATTCGGTACCCTAGGGATTTGACTAGGGGAGGGGGGGGAGAAATGTGATTTAAGGAATGCCATCAATTCATGTGAATAAGTGGTTGGAACATAAAATTTTGTGAATATCCAAATGGTAAAATTTAAATAAAGAATTATATAAGGTAAAAATACAAGTTAAGCATGTGGACAAAGCATCTTGGGAAGAAGGAGGAATACCATCTCACAAAATTCAATCCTACTTTTAAACATGATCAGAAAACATACATAGGTGAAAGAATCAAATAGAGAACAATGTTTCTTATAAATATGTAATTTATATGTTCTCCAAGTATCATGTTGGTCAAGAGTCTTTATATAACCTTCAATCATCCTTTCCTTTTGATTTTTATCATTCTTAACTTCCTCCAACTTTTCATTTGTAGGTTTCTTGAAAATAGTTCAATGCTATGACACCTACTTGGTATCATAAAACAAGGTTTTAAATTTTATAAAATAAACTATACATATATAGAGGTAGTGATCCACATTGCATACAATACTTATGAAGTTTAGATCTCTAAACATTTAGAAAAACCAATTTTACGAAACTTGAAATAAAACATGGTTCCTTATTTATCATTGCAAGTCTGACAAGGTGTGCCTTGTTCGAGTGTAATCCCATGTTTATATATCACCTCAATTATCATCACCAATAATATTGGAAAGAACATTGTCCTTGTTTAAAATGATGTGACCGGTTTGTATCTCTCACAATAATTTATCTTGCAGTAATATTATAGATAACCTTTGTTGTAGTGTGATAATTAACACATACTCAAAGGTTCTTAATGACTATAATATCTATTCCAGGGGGTGTGTTTAAAAATCCAAATTAAATGACCAACTTATCACTAAGGTGGTAAAGGAATAATAATTTTTACTTCTCCACATCATTCAGTGCATGTCTTGAATCTAGAAAATATCATGTTGACTTCATCTCCAAAGACAATTTTTCCAACTTTAAATATATCTCATAACTGTGGGTTTTTTTATCTCCTACAAAAAAACATGTACCATTTTATATCTTTCAATATAACTAAATTATTTTTAATTTCTCTAACTTGATTTAAACTCCTTATCATTGAACCTCACCCTACTTCCCTACTTTTTCATAAATGTTTGACAAAAGAACATAAGTCACAACATTTTTAGGATCCAAATCAAAAATAAGAGTTGTAGATAATCTTAACTCTACATTCTTATGTGGTATACATACACCAAAAAAAATGTCCAGATAAGCTCCATAGTTTTAATTGGAATTTTGATGATAAAGTTTAAAGTTTGCCCAAGATAGCCAACATGGCTAAGAATGTCAACCAAACACACATAATGATAATTTGTAGGTGTAATGAAATTAGAGTCACTCATTGCATTGAAATAATTACAACCCTCATCCACTAATTCTACATATCTGCATGCTAATAAAACACAAGTGAAGATTACATGGTTAAGGTTTGTTATAGAGTGATTTGTTAGTTCAAAGAGTTTGAGAGAGATTTTGTAAAATTATTTTTTGCATATCATACAATTAGAGCATTCCATGAGACCACATTTATTTCGTGCATGTTGTAAAATAATTCTCATTCCTTGTTTATGCTTCCACATTTTGCATACATGTTTATTAAGGCACTTTCAACTATAATATCTAATAAAAGTCCACTTTTGATTAATATTTGATGGGTACCCATTATTTAATCCAAATCTCCCATTTTTAGCATAAGATGGGAGGATATTGGAAAAGGTTATGAAGTTTGAATTTACACCTACCAATTCCATTTGATTGAAATTTTCCAAGTCATTTTCAACAAAACCATTTTGTGTAAATCCTAGAATCATTGCAGTCTATGAGATCACATCTCTTTGAGGCATTTTATCTAAAAATTCATATGCCTTGCCTCAACTTCTACATTTTTCATGCATGTCTACCAGATCACTTGAAATTATAAAATCTAAAAAAAATATGCTTTGATGGATGTCCATACCCTATTCCAAAACTCCCATTTTTACACAATCTGGGAGGTTGTTGGTAAATGTTTTGGATCTTAGATTTTTAATTTCTAATTGCATTTGTTGAAATTCATACGAGGCCTTTTCAAGGAACCCATTTTGTGCATATCATATAATTATGAAACTCTAAGAGATGACATATGGTTGACATATTTCATTCAAAATCCTTAAAGCCTCATCAAGGAAACCATTGTGTGCATATCTTAGAATCATATCATTCCATGAAACCACATTTTTTAGCCATTATGTTAAATAATTCATGTTCCTTGTGTATGATTCTAAATTTTGCATACATATTTACCAAGTAATTTGCAACTACAACATCTGACACAAATTCTATTTTAAGTTGTCCATAATGTGTTTCAATGTTGTTATTTTGGTACAAGCTTGGAGTATGCTATCAAAGTTGAACTGATTGGGTTGGAAAACTATTTTTTGCCTTTAGATAAACAATGTCAATGATTTTTTAGGATACCCATGTTTTATGTAAGCTAAAATGATGACATTCCATGAGAATCCATCTCATTATTTCATATTGTTGAAAAATTTATGAGCATCGACCAGACTACCACAATTGACATACATGTTGATAAGGTTATTTTGAAAAACTATGTGTGGGGAAAATGCAAATCCCTTGTCATTGACGTGAGAGTGGATTTTTTCACCCTATGAAAGGAAATTATTTCTAGTTCTATAGATGGGACATGTTGTGTGTAGGCTAAATCAATCATATATGATATCTAAGTGGAACATTTTAATGCAATCAGGTATCAATCACACCACATATGACTTGTTGAATTCTATATGAAAATAAAATATAAAATGTGTGATTTCATATCAAAATGACAAATTACACTTGTTTTCAACCCATAAATCAACTTAAGATATAAATTCAAGGTGTATTAATTGATCCCTCCTATCATCATCATTATTATTATTTACCACCGCTCGATTAGAAGAAGAAAACATCATTCAACCATGTATACACATGAAAAAACTTAACAACACCATCTAAGAAATCATCTATAAACTATGAAAAAAATACCCTTTGCTTAAAATAATTAACTAAATATGACATCATGCTATCCAAAATATACCGATACTAATCTTTGGAGGCTTTTTGCCAGTATAACTCCTCTAATGTAACTAGAAATTACCTCAAATGTGTAAGTTATGCTAAAAGTGATGAAATAATTTTCACATTTTAGTAAATTAGGGTTTTGTAAAGGTAAAGAATGTAAATTGGTATTTTTACCTCACTATAAACCCATGACCACTAACCCCATCTCATCTTTTGTGCACAATATAATATGTAATAATAATATAATATTTCAAGTAGAGGTGACATTGAAAAATGATGTTGTGTGTTCCTTCATAAGGGATGTAATTTTATATTTTTGTAGA